>VZRS01012368.1:452938-656162 GCA_013398055.1 Ifrita kowaldi
CCTCCCTTCCCTTTCATAGAACTCTGATGGAAATTAGGCTTATATTTCCACGTAATAATATAGAAAGTCTTCTATTTGCCATGAACATTTTTGAAATGTTCTTGAACAGCTAAGTATCCAAAGCCTCAGATAATTTGGCTACTTGGAAATTATTACTGTCGCATACAATTAAATTTATCAGTTATTTGATGATCCGTTTGTGTCTCTGAGCTATGTTTCTTAATTAGAATATGCAATCCATAATGCATCACTTTTCTTCCCCACGAGGGAAGACTTGGGTATATCACAAACCATGCTGTCCCACAGGAAAGAAGGACAGTGGAGGAAAATGTCCAGATCAAATAGCCACCTCAGGCTCAAGTTCCCATCAAAATAAAATCTGTTTCTGTCCAACTTTATTGCCTCCTTTCTCCCAAGGAGAGGCATTATATTGTGGCATATGAAATATAGGAAAAGTCACGCTTAAGCAAGAAGTCAAGAGTCACACTTAAACAAGCAGGCAAGAGTACCACATTTTCAGAGAGCAGCAGTATTCCCCAAAAATGTTCAGTGCTTGAACTTAAGTCTGAGCTTCTGGGACAAGTTGTGGTGGAAAGATTTAGGAATTCCGGCCAAAGCCCATTTTTCAACCATCTTTAAGGCTGTGTTTACAAATCAAACCTTAATGCTAGTTATTGACATTCTTCTCCCACAGGACATTGATCCAGCAGATGCAGTGTTGGAAGCTTGCAGAAATCTGTAATTTACAGCTAAATTGCTTGACTGAGTTAGTGGGGGCTGTGTCAGTAAGGAAGGACTACACATTTGGGAAGACGCTCCAGAAATTAATGTTTAAATGTAGATTCTGCAGAGTGATGGGCAGATAACCTTTTTTGTAAGTTCTGACAGAAAAAAATTAAAAAACCCAAAACAACAATTGCCAGGAATAGAGACACAGAGCTGGGATGGAATTGCAAGATATAGCCAGTGTCAAGGCAGGGCAGTCAGAGCAGCTGCACTGTCTCAGAAATGGGGAAGGAATGTGGTCCAGGCACTCCAGTTACCATCTGACCTCCTGTGCCGCCCTCATTCAAGGAGTCAGAGGCATGGTTTATTGTATGCTCAAGTGCCCAAGCAGTGAATGTAAAGCTCCTGCTGATAAATCATCTCTCTGGCAGGTTTTATTCCAAAGATAGAGCATTGCAGAAACAGGACAGGTCCTGCTGGTAGCACATGAGACCTTTCTGCCATCTTTCTTGCAATACAGATGCAGACTCAAACGAGATCAGGGAGAAATCTCCCTGCTTTGGGAAGGAGAACCCTTAATTCATTCACTCGTCTTAAAACAAAGATATTACTCTGCACTTTACTTCCTTGCTCTGTGCTGGAGCTCTGTTCAGCTCTATCAGCAGAGAAACTGGCCTTTTTTGTGCTTCCCACCTCCCTGCACTGAGCCCCTGTGTAGCCCATAGGCACTGAGGCAGGAGAGCCCACTGAACTACCACGGCTCAGGCACATCCCTTGCTATAAATGGGACACAATGGACTTTCAGAGACCTCTGCGTTCCCTCTCTGCTTGATCAGGGGCATGTGTACAGCTGAGTTCACTAAAGAACTGCACTAGTCTAAGGCAAAGCTCAAATTCAGTCCTTTAACTGGACTGAGACATTTTAATCCACTTACCTCCATACTCCTACACAAGCTCTCATTGATATTAAGCTCTGTCCTGGCCTTGACCAGCAGGTGAAGGGGAGTTGAGGCCACTGCTCCCCTCTGACTCTTTGTTTTTTTCATGGTTTAACCCCAGCCAACAGCCAAGCCCCACACAACCGCTCTCTCACTCCCTCACCAGTGGGATTGGGGAGAGAATCAGAAGAGTGAAAGGCAGAAAACTCATGGGTTGACATAAAGAAAGTTTAAAAGGGAAAGCAAAAGCTGCACACACAAGCAAAGCAAAACAAGGAATTCATTTGTTGCTTCCCATGAGCAGGCAGGTGTTCAGCCATCTCCAGGACAGCAGGGTCCTGTCTCATGTAATAGTGACTTGGGAAGACAAACATCACTCCAAACATCCCCTCCCACTCCCTCCTTCTTCCCGCTATATTATATACTGAACATGTGATATGGTCTGGAGCATCCCTTTGGTCAGTTTGGGTCACCTGTCCCGGCTGTGTCTCCTCCCAGCCTCCCATGCAGCCCCCATCTCCTCGCCAGCGTGGCAGTATGGAAAGCAGAAAAGGCCTTGGCTCTGTGTAAGCCCTGCTCAGCAATAACAAAAACAGCTCTATATTAACAACTCTGTGTTCAGCAAAAATCCAAAACACAGCTCCATACCAGCCTCTGGGAAGAAAATTAACTCTACCCCAGCCAAACCTGGCACAATATTCCTATGTGAGCATTTTACAGTGCATGTGGGAGAGCACATTTTAATTTCTCAGTCACCGTGAAGTGAGACACATGCAGTTAGATCAGTGCAGTACTCCATGGGAGAGCAGCAGAGATCATCATCTCTCTGACCCACGTTTCCTTGTTCCTCTGCCACTGCAGCACCCTCCTGATCAAAGCTGCATTGTCCCAGCGAGTGCTGCTCACCACGGCACAAGTGTGTCAGGCAACGCAGCGCGACTGCCGTGACCCCTCAGGGACCCACCGCACCTCGCACTCTGCCCAGCAGGCCCTGGGTCTACTTTCATCTTTATGCCCTCAAATTCTCCTGGTGTTGCCTTTTTTTTCCGTTTCCTCCACCACCCACCGTTTCCCTCCCGAGTCTCTCCCTGCCCACACACCCACTGAACATGTGTCAGGCTGGGCTTATTTGGATGGGGCAAAGCACTTCAGCGAAAATGCCTTCACAGTGGGGCTCTGTGTGGTCCATGAGAGGAAAGGCATGTGGATAAGGCAGGAAATCTGCTGTTTGGCTTTTGCACTGACCCGCTGCCTGACTCCAGGCCAGCCCTATTTAAGGCCATGCAGATGACAAGCCGGGTCTCTGCAGGGAGGGGGTTCCTGTGCATCCCCACAGCTTGGGGCAGAGCTGGGGGCTGCCAGGCTGAGATGGTGGCCATCCATCAGAGGCTGCTTTCCCCTTTCTCTCAGCCTGACCCTTGGGCAGCTCATTTGGACCCACCTCAGATATCCACAAGCTCAGTGTGTGTGCAGTGTAAATAGGAGCTTAATCCCATTACAGGGCTGAGCGAGTCCACTGAGGCCAAGCATCTTGAGCTGGCTGAAATACAAATGCGAGGCAGGTCTTCATTACACCCTCTTCTCCGGTGTGTGAGCCAGTTTGGATTGCTCCCTACTTGAAGCTGGTGGCATTTTCCACCAGTTTACCATAGTTGCACAGGTGTGAACAGCAGAAAGCCACTGAGTGTGGCAAAGGAGAGCCATCCCAGAATCACAGCAGAATCTGGCAAACAGCGACAAGGACACAGTGTTGTTAAAAAAAATGCCCTCAGCCATGTCACTGACGGGTAAACACTTGCAGTTGCTAAAACAGAAAGGACTTTAAAAGACTGATTTATTTTCCATTAGCTGAGTTGCTCTATATCCTTTGCAATTTTCTCAGGCTGGGCTGTTGAAATAGACAGTCAGGTTCACTTTTATTCGGTGCTGATTTCCAGGCAGGGTGCTTTGCTGGGCTCTTGGGCTCAAACCAGCAATAACTGCAAGTAAGGGAGGGGAAAAAAAAGGAGGAAAAGAGAGGGAGAGCTGAGAATGTTAAAATTCTCAAACTATTCCTGCTATTCCTGTATTGTATGAAGGATTTTGGACCAAAATGGCTTCTAGTATCACACTTTGATATTTTTTTCTGTCCAAACGGCAGAAATAAATAATTTTAAAAGTGCCAAACAGCCTAGGTAAACTCTATATGGTCCAATAGGTTTGCTTCTTTCTCCTCAGGTGAACTGATGTGCAACCAGTTAAAGAGAATGTGGTAGATCTACTTTTCTACTCTACCAAAAAAAAAAAAAACCAAACCCCAAAAAAAACACCAAAAAAAAAACCAACCAAAAAAAAAGGCTCATTGTGTTCTTCCCTTGCACTTTTTTCCCCTCCTCCAATACCAGAAAATGTCTGGTCCAAAAGTCCCAATCCTAATGATCTTCTGAGTACCATAAAAAAGGTGAACTTGTAACTAGAAATGGCATTTACCTGTTCAGGTATGCTGAGGCTTGATTTGCACTTTAAGAAAATCTGGCATTAGTTTTGCTAGTTTCTGTGCTCTTGACTCTCATTTCTGAGTACATTTCCTTTTGAGGTAAAACAATGAGGAATGCACTGCAACCTTTTATCATGCAGCTATCTGCATTCCTGGGCAATGTCACTGTCTGGTGTGTGACTCATTTATGGCCTCTGTGAAGCTTTATGCTTCCATTAGAGGCCTCTTCTCATTCTGCTTTATTTTAGACAAAATTAGGCTCCAGTGGACTTCAGTTTTTTTGAGTCATATGACATAAATGGGAGGATGGCATACTGTGGGATAAATGTGGCCATATCTCCTGTCTGTCTGTAATTTTATTACTGAGATATAGATACTGGGAAAATCTAAACCTACTGAGAAACAAACAAACTTTAAATAGAAAAAAAATCCTTGTTATTCATTAAAATCAACGATATTTGCATAACAGCTTCTGAATGATAATGGATACAGAACTATGTGTTGTAAAGTAGAAGAAGTGTATGATGTAAAGTGAAAATCACTAACCTTTGTTTATCTAACAAGCCAGCTCTAATTAGATGGTCAAATTAGTGGCATGTCTGTAAAACAAACTGGTGAGGTGTCTTGAGGAAGGCAAAATTATGTTATTATTTTATCCCATGTTGTTTATCCCTCATGCACCATGTTACCAGATCTAACAGCTGCAGCAACTGAGGGTGCAAAAGGAGGATAAATGAGAGAAGAATGGTCTCTGAAATAGAAAGGTAGGGCTAAGGCAGTGTAAGATGTGTAGGATAAATAAGTACTTAGGTCTGTACCAAGGGAAGAATGGGAGATATTTTCTAACAGACGTATTCATTTTTAATTGTGTTTTTTCTTTGTGTGAGCTTTCACTGTTTCACAGTACTACTTCCACGCTTTGATACATGTGATGGGGTGATGAGTAAACCTTGACACGAAGCTTAATTTTGATTCAGTTCTGCTGAGAATTCCCTAAATGTGACTAGAACATACTGGATCCTTACCCAATATGTCTGGACTGCTAATCTAACGAAATGGTACCACCTAGGGATGCCAGAAGACCACCCTCAGGAGTATTAATTTTCTCTTTCATTGAGATACTATTTGATCTGGTCGGTAGCATGGGGAAGGAAGTTCAACGTGGTTTGAGATTCAAAAGAAATGCCCACTTTGTGCTTGCTTTACACGTTTCTGTTGATTGCAGCTGGGTAAAAGCAGGGTAACAGCAGGACTGGTTTGTCTTGATCATTGAATCAAACATAATGCCACTCCACTGGGATAGTGGGCAACAGAGAAAGTTAAGCAAAATTAAAAGTAACACTGGGCTTCAGTAACAGTCATACAGGGGCCAGAAGAAAAGAGTTCAAAGGTGATATTTGTGAAAAAGAAGTGAATGGGGTCAGGGAAGGGTAACTCATGGTAAAGATAACCAGAATCTGTGACAGTCTTTCATTGCAGGGGGCATGGAGGGTACAAAGGAAATGTTCAAACTGCATAGGAGCAAAGGCTGATAAGACTTGCAGTGCAGAGATTAAGGTATCAGTTTCCAGCCAAAGGGATCTGGGGACTGGATCATTATTGTGCTATTAGCTGCTGGCTGGAGATAAACAAAACAAATGTTTATTCCCAGGAGGAACAGCTCTTAGAGTTTAACTGACTGCTAATTTGAAATTCCCTTGAGCAAGAAGGCAGTCTCTCATCGGAGCTGGAGTCTTCAAAAGACAATTTCAGGATGATAAAAAGAATGAAAATATTTCTTTTTCACTATGCAATATATGGTGATTTGTCCCTTATCCTCTGCAGGATTACTTTCTATATTACTTGTGTTGCTCGGTCTACAAGAAATCAATTTAGGAGGCCTCTCAATATTTAGGGAGAAGCCATCTGAACATGTGGACTTTCAGGCCGTGGATGACATCTTCATGAGTTCTTATTATCCTGTTTCTTACGTTAGCTAAAAGGATTCCAGAGGAGAAGAAAATGACTAAACTTCTCAGTGGGAGTACAGGGATACCCTTGAACACCAGAAAGTCTCTGGGCTGTCCAGGACTGGAGGGACACCAGAACTCACCAGGGCCAGACCTTGGCTGCCAGAAGCTGGGAAAATTTCACTGCAGATCTGGGCAGTATTTTTTCCTAGACATTCACCCGTGACCTTTCATGAGAATTATTTTTGGAAAACAACAAGAGAAAAAAAGCAGAGGCAGTGTCATCTCTCATTCAGTTCAGGCTGCAGAAGTTGTGCTCGGGAGAGGAAGGCTGAAGTTCAAAGCCTTGCCCTGGTGCCTGATAGGTTGCTGGGCAATAGACAAGGATATGCCGGCAATGAGAAATTGGATTTTTTTTGCACCAGGAGGATCTTTGAACTTAAGATGCCAGCAGCCTTTGACAACACTCCTTTTATTTCCAGAGTGCTGTTCTGCCAGCAGAGGAGGGAGAGTCCTGATTTCCCACAGTGAGGAATAAGTAGGCTGCCCAGTGAGACAAATTACAACAGCATGGCACTGATAGGACTGAGTGAGCCAGGAGAAAAGCCTGCATCGTGCAACCACTTCCAGGAAGCTATAGATTCATTATAGTAGAAATAATTTTTTTCCTCACTTCATAATGACTAATGCCGTGATTAACATATCAGATTGTACGTGGAGTCTCGGCACAAGACATCAAAGCCTTTCCATGTGGGTTCTTCTCTTGCTCTCTCTTATTAGTGTATATGGTGCCCTGAGGATATAACAAGCAGAACTGCAGAATGCCTCATGAGCAGTTTATATGTGAAGCTCTAGGTTTGCTCCAGCCCTGGAACAAAAGAGAGAAACATCGTTTACAACAGGAACTACGCAGAAGCCCCAGAAGTCCCCAGGACACCCTTAAATAATGTAACCCAACTCAAACAAAATGATGAAAGGAGAAAAAATAAATTTTTTTTTGGTCCCATTCTCTCTCAGGAGTCTCCCTGCCATAATTATGTAGGAAAGTGTGGCTTTTTAGGCTGGACCCTGAATGCATCAACCACCCTTCAGTGCCATCAGCAAACGGAGAGCTTCCTGACTGGAAAGATCAAAACACTTCAGCGAGTTTATTTAGCATCTTTTCTACACATCCAGCCCCTCAGGGTCTGACTCGTGGACAGTATAATCTCACTTTCTCGAAAATTGTTCTGCTGGTCAGCTCAGCTGCACTAATTTTCCTGGTTTATGTTTATTGAAATACCTTCTCCACTGTCCACAGAAAAACAATCAACTTGACTGCGTTTGTGGCAGTGGCATTTTGCCTTCTACCTGTTATTGTACCTATTTATCTCCAGCAGCAGTCAGCATGTGGGTGGTTTGGAGAGAGATTTACACACTGATATTTTATTAAGGTTCCTTTTTATTCTATAATTTAACTGGGGAGATTGAAACATTGTACATTATTTTGCCTGTGGTAAAATAGACCTATGTTAGCTTCTCTTCCCCCTCCCCCTACTTCTGATTGCTCATTAATATTCAGAATTTATCTTATCTGTTCCCCTCTTCATTTGGTTTGTAAATGATTCCTTTGCTTGCTCCTTTATTTTTAAGCCTGTTTTCAACTTTTGTTTAATCTTCTCAGTGGCTTTTTTCTTGTTTGTTATTAAATTTTGAGTTAGACTTTTAAGCTTACCGCTTTTCATATTCACTCCTTAAAACACCAGCTGCTCTTTGTCTACTACAGAGACTGTGTGAGAGCAGAGAAACAGGGCTGCTCCTCCAGCATAATATGGGTTGTTAATTTTGATGGAGCTTTCTCAGGTGCCGGGAGCAGGGGCTGGGTGGGCTTTAGCCTTTCACCACCACAGCAGCTGTAGTTGTAATAAGCAAAAAACAGACACTAGTGTATGAAATGTGGGGTGACACTCAGGCTGTGCATCCCTCTGGGAGCCCTGTGGGAGTTTAGTCACAGCAGGTTTTGGACACAGACATTTCCTCTCAGCTCTCATTCCTGCCACACCTCCCCGCTGGCCTCTCTGGTGGATCTGTGTGCTGGAGTGTGTGCTCTGGGTAGGTCACCTGGGCTGCAGAAACCCGGGCTAGGGCTCGGGAGCTCCTCAGCTCTCATCACACACTGACTTTGCAGCCTGTTTGTCCTCCCATCCCTACTGAGCAGCAGCAGTGTAATGCACTGGACAAGGACTCTCATTCCCTATAAATTACTCCACCTTGCTGTAACAGGACTGACTCCAGTTACGATCTCAGTCTTTGAGCACTCTCAGGCAAGCACTGAGCCTGTCTGTCCTTGGCTGACTACCTCGTCAGGGCCTGTTTAGATTAAAGTCGTATTTATTTGAATTAAAATTCCATTTATTCTGATTTGCTATCTGACTTCTCTCATATCTTTTCAGTCTTTGGATCTGTTTGCTTTCCTGAAAACCTTTCCCCTCTTTATTTCCAATAGTTTTTAGATCTTAAAAAAGTAAAATTTTCCTTCTTGCTATCATTGTTTCTCTCTATTTCCCCCAAGTCTGCCCCTGTGGTGTTCACTGTTTTGCAGAGAGCTGCAGACAAGAAGTCGCTCTGGGCTTTGTGTTTTGTATTATTTTCATCTTAATTCCTCTCTATTTTTTGTTGGTTTTTTTTTTCTTTTTCATCTTTTGAATTTCCTCTATTAACCACCAAAGAGCTAATCTAACACCTTTCTCAGCTGCCTCTTCAGTGTCTTCAGCAAAGTCATGCACACCCACAGCAGGCATCACTTATCCATCATCCTGGCTGGGCACAAGGTTAGTTTCTGAATTCAGCTGTTGACATGGTTTGAATCACAGTTCCCTTCTCAGTGCATGATACCAGTCTTTTAAAAAAAAGAACAAAAATGGACCGTCTTGACAAGTATTTTGGCTGTGTTTTTTCCCCACTGCGCCATAGCATGTGTTTAAGCATGCAGGTGCACCTGGCCTCATGCCTTGCTGTCTGTGTCATGCAATGTCATGTGTAGCAAAGGAGCTCCAAAAAGAAAGTGTAATAATCACGTGATTGATGAGAAGTACATGGTGCAGTTGGCATTTAAAGGAAAATGGAAAAAATTTAACACAGGAATATTATGTTATTTAGTGGTGGAGGACAAACGAAAGCCAAGACAGACAGATACAATTCTTCCAAAATGCCATACAATTTGTTGGGAGCAATGACAATATTGGATTATTTCAGTGGCATTTGTCACTGTCAGAGGCAGGTCAGTAGACTAGATGGAGCCAATTGTGATCCATTATGACAATGACTAAGCCCTTAGGGACCAAAATACTCTTAGGGTTGCTTTTTATACAATTCTTATAAGCCCAGAAAGGTACTGGTCTATCTTTTATATAAATGATCAACCTGCTGAAAACTGAAACAATATTTTTTTATTCCTAATTCACTTTGAATAGACATGATCCATTTTCCTTCTTCATTTTGTGGATTTGGCACGTTCAGGCTCCTGCATTTCAATTGTCTGAAAGGTTGTGCACCTCTTGATGCAGGATCATAAATAGCATTAAATTTTTACATGTAGGTGCTTTAATTCTTAAATAGAATTCTAACAATTAATAATTATTAGCTATTAATAATTATTAATTCTTCTTATTAGAATGGGAAAAGGTTCTTTTTTCTTTTTTTTTTTTTTTTTTTTTTGGTGGGTTTATGTGAGCTTGCCTGAGAAAGTGAAAACACTTCCTTTTTGATGCTGCCTCTGGCAGGCTTGGTTATATTGCTGGAACCTGCGTTCAGGTGGCATTTTCAAGGTACAACCTTATCCAAAGGTGAGATAGGTAAAGAGTTGCTTCCACTTGCTGCCATGGGTTCTGAGTGATCAGAGCTGCTACAGGCAGCTGTAATTGAAGTGTTTAGTCTTTGCTAAATATGGTTATTACCTGAGGGTTCTTGAAATACTGTTTGCACTTTTTATGGTCATTGGATTCTCCTGATTACCAGATGTAATAGACTTTTTATGCTACAATGCAACTGTTGAACATTTTAATTGGAATGCCATGTCAAATTTTTAAATTAAAAATCAAATACTCAAAGCACCAATGCTTTTTTGATTACTAAAATTAAAACCTAATTGAATTCTCCCACCAAAAAATATCCTGTGGAAATTTGATTAGAGAAGTGTAAAAGAGCTGATTTTTAAAACATATTATTTTTTAATTAGGAAAAATCTAAAAGGCAAATTAGTAAGTTTTAAATTTTCCAAAATATGAATATGGAGATTCCATTTGGCACAGTAAAGAGGAAACCCAAGGCTTGCCTTCCCTAAATGACTATATTTCACAGGGCTTGAGACTTACCTGAATAAAATAAAGTGATGAATACCCATTTCTGGAGCCCCAGAAAAACCCCTACATACAATATCAGCACATTAATAGACTACAATGAAAACTTAAAGTAGCTTTAAGTGAACATTTGGAGCAGGGTGCAAAGAGAGAGGCTAGCTGGTTTTTTACAAATAGTGTGCAAGGTACACCCTTGTCTTCAGTGACAGGTTGAACAGCAAGACAGCTCTGCAGTCTCCAGCTCTTGGCTGGATTAGATCCCATTCCCAGGTCTTTTGCTCCCCTGATGTACTGCAGGATGTCTAACTGCAGGGCTCTGCATTGGAGAGCAGGCACATTGCATTGCTCTGTATTGCCCTGCTTTTGTGTGATTGACCGTTGTGCACCCAGGAACATTCACATGGCATTAATAAGGGTGAAGAAATCATTGACAGCCTAGGTGGGCTCAATTTGGCCTTGTCAGGACATTTCCATTCCCCATTGATTTTAGTTGTTTGTGGTTGCACGCAAAGTGTCAGAGTTAGTGAATTAGAACAGGTGACAAGGGCCCTTGGGAAAGCTCAACACCATCATTAGGTGGATGGGAAATGATTGCAACTCTACTTCCTTAATCATTTTTCTTTCTTAAAAACGTGTATTGCACGAACTACCTCTCTATTTTGTGGCGCGGTGTAATTTCATGATACAGCAGTTAGGAGATAATTTGATTTAAAGAAAAAAAATAGAAACACTAACTACAGCTCTCTGGAGACTCACTGCTTAATGATATGCACTTAAAAGTATAAGGAATAACAAAATGAAGAGGATCAGTGCCTGCAGGGTACGTTCAGATCTGGGTTATTTCACTCTCCCAGAGCTGAAGGCAGGGCAGCGTGTGACAGTCACTCACAACTTGCACTCTTGAGCCTCAGGAGCTGGGGAGACCTACCTGAGCAGACCCTGCAGGGCATGGGCTGACTTCAGTACTCTCCAGATCATCCTCCTGTGTTCATGACCTGGAGCATGGTGCCAGTCCCAATGATCGCTTGCTTTTATCTCGGAAAGCCTTTCCTGGCTTTGAGAGCAAAGAAGAAGGAATCTGCTCACAGCTGAGATGCTCAGCTGGGAAAGAGAAACTGAAACAAGAAACCCTTTTGGGTTTTTAAATTCACTTTTCCTAAACACAAAAGTACAAAAATTAGCTTATTTCTGTCCCTATTGTTCTCTTGAACTAGAGAAATCATAATGTTGCCCACGACCACTCTGGTGTTAGTAATGTAACAATGTGCGGTTTCTGACTACTTAGAGGAGATTTTTTCCCCTAGAATGTGAGTTTGGTGTCAGAACACAATTTCTATTCAGGTTCTGGTGGCAGAGAGGCTACCGGGGTGGCTTTTGTGAGAAGCTGCTGGAATTTTCTCTGTGTCCAAGAGAGTCAGTCCAGGCAGCTCCAGGACTGGCTGCTGACTAAGGCTGAGCGGATCAGAGATGGTGAGAGGCCTGGAGGGGCATCCCCAGCCAAGGCAGGAATTTTCATGCACACTCCAAGAAGGGATATGTTAGAAAGGCCTGATGTTTGAAAGTGGGACTGGACTTTTATAGTGATTGACTGCCAGTCATTTGTCTCCAGGTCAGCTGTGTCACCTGGGCATTTTTAGATAAGGATATTTTACCTTGCGTGCCACATCTTTACTTCACTACCAGGATGTTTAACTTTGGGGTTAATGAGTCAGACTGGTTTTGGCAAAATTCAACACCAAAACAGCCTGACACGCCCTCTCTCAGGCCACCACTGACAGCCTTGCAAACAGGACATTGTGTGAGCTACATTCTAGGCAGAACATCCTGCTGCACAGGGGAGGGGCTTCTCACCCTAACGGGGGAACAGCATCAGAAAGAACATGTGATGAACAGACCATAACCTCCATTCCTCTCTCTGCATCCATTCCCTCGGGGCAGGGAGAGCCAGGAAGTAGAGAACTAGAAATAAGGTTAAGACTGGGAAGGAGGGAGGCGTAGCTGAAAGGTGTTTTTTAGGATTGCCTTTACTTCCCATAATCCTACTCTGATTTTGATTAGTAATAAATTCAATTACTTTCTCCAAGTGGAGTCTGTTTTGCCCGTGATGGTAAACGGTGAGTTGTCTCTCCCCATCCTTATCTCAATTAATGAGCTTTCATTATATTTTCCCTCTCCTATCCTGTTGAGCAGGGGAGTGATAGAGCAGCTTTGGAGGGCACCTGGCATCCAGCCCAGGTCAAACCACCACGCAACCTACGTCCCTAAGCTTTTTAAAAGAAGTGAAAGTCATACTTCCACATACTGGAATCCCATAAAATGATAATCTCCCAATTTAGGAAAAACGGTCAAAAATACTGTGAAGTAACATGATAATTCTGCAATCTATATCCTTCCCATGATTTAATAGGCTGATAAGCACTTGAAACTGAAGGAATGAAGGTGTGATTTGGTTGTAATGTAAATTGATAAAGATTCCTTTTCTTCAGATATCATTTTTGAAGTCACTTGCAATCAAACAATCTTATTATCTTTCATTTCATTTCCTGTTGCATACTTAGGCAGTCAGCTCTCTATAAGCAGATATTACAACAACCTATTAGTTTTCCACTTACATCTAATGGCAGTTTACTCATTCCTCAAAGGTCTATACTTATTTTTATTTTTTATAATGAAATGAGAAGCAGAAAGTCTATTCAGAAAAGTAGCTTTTAAACAAATGTGAAAATTAAGAAGGACTAAAGGCTGGGGAAAGCCTTTGCAATTCAGATAATAATATCAGGATGGAGAAATGGATGAATTTAAAGAGTTTGTGTGGTAGATGCTTGATTTACCTTAGTGCAAACACTTGCCCACTACACAGTAATTCAAGATATTACTGCTTTCTGTTTACTTGATATTGCCTTCACAGCTGAGCCTTGTTAACATACAAAGTCAGCCGAATTAGTTCAAAGAGCTTTCAGATCTTCAAGGACATGTCTGTTTGCCCCTTTTCTGTGTTTCATTTTCTTAAAGTCAAATTAAAAACAAAACAAAAAACAGACCAAACTAAAACCCAAACAAACAAAAAACTCCCACAGGAACAATATATGTTTGTATGAAACCAAAAACTGTCATTAGATAAAATCAGTGTGATCCACATGAATCAAGTTTGTCAGTCAGTATCAGGAGGAGAGAAGGTTTGCAGCTCCCCTCCTTTTCACCCCAAAGAACAAAACACACAGCCCTTCTTCTCTGAGATTATTGAGTTACTACCCAGTGCACCTCATTCCTTCAGGAATCAGGACGCTGATAAGACCAGCAATTCATCTGATCCCACGTCGCAAATCTTGTATGGCCAGCCCTGAAAGCATGGAAATGTCAATACTGAGAAAAACCAAAACCCTACACGTGGAAGAAGTTTGGAAGTGGAACAGCATCTGCAAGCCATGCACTGGAAAAATCCTCCCTTTAGGAAGAAAGTTAAACAGCAGCATGTGAAGGATGCAGGAAAATGTGTGAATTTGGACACAGGCTGAACATGAGAGTCCTTTAGCAACCTTGGCCTCAGACATTTAGAGCCATACTGACAGTCTGGTGTGACTGCACCATATTTCAGTCTCCCTTCTCTGGGTAGGACCATCAGAGGACATCTGCTAATGCAAGATTAACTCTCAGGTCATGCTGGTCCCCCTCTGTGTGATGTGAGCTAACTTGCAGGTGAGTACTTTAAAATTAAATGGTCAGATCAGTCAAGTTTGGTAAAAAGCTGTTCTCAGCAGATACTGGTTGGAGTGACTTGCAGTGTCTGAAAAGGTTTGGGAGAACAGGGTTCGAACCTAAATGAGTTAAGCAGAAAGCCATTGATCAGTTTCTTTCACATTATCTTAATTTGATGTTTGTGTAATGAAGGGTTATTTGCAACAGACTAATAGGAAGACAGGATTGTGACATAAAAACTTCCAGCTGAAATAAAGCAAGGCAATTACAAGTTGTCCACTGGGTTGATGTAATAATCTTACATTTCAGAACAGCTGAGTTCTGCACCCCAAGTGCAGCCCTCCAGCAGATGCCTCTGGCAGCAACATGAGTCCTGTTTCCATCTGTCTAGAGTAGAAATGCTGGCAAAACATATTTTTTTGGGCGGAAAAGAAATATTTTTTTTTGTGAAAGAGATATTTATCTCCTGAAATAGGGGAAACTAGGAATTGATTTCTTCTTTCAGGCTATGGCAAAGGAACACAGAAGTCCTTTCCACTCTCCACATGGATATTGGAATTTGTTTAGAAAAAAAGAAACCAAAGAAACAAACAAGTTGATACAAATGTATTTACATAGTAGCAGATCCAGATAATATATTGTGGAGCTTTCAACATTTGAAAAAATAACTATATTCTTAAGGTTCTGAACTTTTAGATCTCACTAAAATTTGCTCAGGATATTATGACTTTTTTTGGGCAGTATTTATTCACAATTTTTTTTAAAAAATATATCAGTCTAAATACACTAAAAAAAAAAAAAGTTTAAGAAGTATCACCCTAAAACCAGTTCCTGATCACCCATCTGTCTGTAAGGCAGAGATTACTGCATCTATCTGGGATATACAAAACCTCAGCTCACATCCCTTCTCTAGGAGATGTGAAATTCTGTGCCTTATGTTTCTGGGAAATATTAAAGTTACTGATCTAATTTCTCTGCCAAAGGCTATTTTCTTCTTACTTTCTCCCATTGAAATCAAAGACAGTCTAGGCTTGATATCTGGCTCTGCCAGATGGGGTGCAAGTTCTAGCAACAGAAACACACAACTGCTTTTATTCAAGATGTCCCAAAGGAACAGAACTCTCTGGCCTTGCCCTATAGAACTTCTTATCTTAAAGCTAAAGAAAAAAAATTCAGACATTTCTGAATATCAAAAAATTAATAATTTATCCTTCCAATTTGGAAATACTTTCCGTCTAACCTGAAAGAGCTCCCTTCATCCCAGAAATTAATAATCTCCCCCTACTAAACAAACCACCAAAATTTCCCATCTACCAAAGCATGGGGTACATGTTCAGCTTTATGCTGGAGGAAAAATGAGTTATACTGAAGTTAATTCCCTTCTTTTAACCACACAGAGTTAAATCTGTGACTAATTTCTTCGAGTGAAGCTGAGCTTTGAGCATGAGGCTAACCCCATGGCAGTGGCTTAGCTGATGTTCTAAAAGCTTAGCACGTACTGGAGTGTCTGACTACACTGGAACCACTGGAACATGGAAGAGGGGAAAGATAAGCAAACCCTGAGCTAAACTTGAAATCTTAAAAATTTCTATACCAAAATATGCATACTGAACACAGTACGGAACAGTCTCATACCTGCATTCTATAATAGACACCCCACAATAGATACCTTGAGAGTCAAGCACTGAAGAAGAATGAACTCGAAGGAGCTATAAATACAGACAGGAGCATATGGTTTACAACCTGATCTTCCTTCTGTTCCCAGCACTGGTGAGGCCACACCCTGATGCTGTGTCCAGTTCGGGGCCCCTCAATTCAGGAAGGACATTGAGGTCCTGGAGTGTGTCCAGAGAAGGGCAACAGAGCTGGGGAAGGGTCTGGAGCACGAGTTTTATGAGAGACAGCTGAGGGAGCTGGGGGTGTTTAATCTGGAGAAAAGGAGGCTCACGGGGCAATTTATTGCTCTCTGCAACTCCCTGAATGGAGGCTGTAGCCTTTTGAGGGTCAGTATCTTTTCCCCAGTAACAAGTGATAGAACCAGAAGAAATGGCCTCAAGGTGTGCCAGGGGAGGTTTAGATTTGATATTACAAAAAATATCTTCATCTAAAGGGTTGTCAAGCATTGGAACAGGCTACCCGGGGAAGTGTTGAAGTCACCATTCCTGGAGGTGATTAAGAGACATGTAGAGATGGCACTTGGAGACATGCATTAGTGGTAGATATGGCAGTGTTGGGTTAATGCTTGGACCTGATGATCTTTAAGGTCTTATCCAGCCTAAATGATGATTCTATGGTTCTGAGAGGCCCTGACACACATTTAATGTTTACTTATCCAAATTGCAAATCACTGTTAATTTATGCTGGGTCTAGCTCTATGCAATGAGGTTACTGAGACAGTAACAAGTTTTAATTGCGCAGGGTTAAGTCAGGGATTTACTGAGTTGTGGTATCAAACCTGTATTTCGTTATGCTCCCAGCAGTTCCCATGCTGTGTAGAAACTTAATACTGCACAGAGAAGAGTGAGGGGACCATGACAAATGGGAAGTGCGGACTTGGGACAAGATATGGACCCAGGGCATGAAGCAGGTAAGAGGGGACTGTGAAGGAAGGTGATGCCTCACTGACAAGACCCCAATCTTGCACAAGAAGGCCTGTGTTCCTAATTTTTGTTGAACTAAGTGATAGCAAAATGCTGTTACAGGTGAAGTTGTAATGCTTGAGAAACACAAGGCACAAAAGAGAGAGGAGGGTAGTACTTATGAAGCTTATCTTTTGGATTCAGGCACTTTGTTTTCCAAAGTGACTTGCACCACTGCCCTAAGTCTACTGTGGACTGTCATGAAACTGCTGACGTGCACCTTTGGGCACCTGTGCATGCAAATAGATGCATTAGATGATCTGTGTTATTTGCTACCCAGAGAGCTTTCAGGCTTGGTCCTGACCCCAAGTGGTTTTATGGGAATAAGGGAATATTCCCATATTAAATCCAGTGGGCTGCATCAGGCCTTCAGTGTGTTGCCTTCATGGAGAATTTCCAGTGGAATTAGAAGGGCAAATGTCAGCCTTTAACCACTGTCTGCATGAAGTTATTGGACATGATTCCTCCCAGTTTCTGGGCATGGTGGTGCCTTGAAGGCTCAGCTCTGTGACACCCAGCCCTTCCGTTGCTCTGGCACTCCACACATTTGCACCAGCTTTCATTCACGAGTTCAGTCTCAGCTTGCTTCCTCCCCTTCCCTCCTATTTGCCAGAAATGTGTCAGTTGCAGAACAAAGGAATTGTCACACGGGTGGTTTGGCTGGAGAGCTGCGGAGCCCAGCAATTACCTGCTGCTCTCGGCCTGGCTGGGCTTTCTGTCATGTTCCATTTCACATTTGCATAGCTGTGTGTATTTGCTCTTTCATCGCTGCTATACACAAGCTGTAATCAGTTCGTTTTATGGCTGTCTTCAGCTAAATTCTTTGTTGATTTTAACATGACAGAAGTTGAAAAGATTACATATTATAAATAGACAATTAATATATCAGCACAGCTTGTTGCTCTCTGTCTCTCCATCTCTTTAGGAGAATTGGTTTTAATGTTTCCTCTACCTTTCTGTCCTCCATGTAGATTGCCTGACAATTAGAATGAAGCTTGACAACTTGATTAAAATTTCACCTGATATATTTCTCTTTCCATAGTGGATTCCTCTGTTTTGAATAAATGGGTCATTTGTAAAAAATGAAATCACAGATAATTTCCAAGTAGAGTAATTTTTTTCCTAATTATATTTTTTTTTGGTTTAGTTTTGGCCATAGCTAGAGGATATGTTTATATTCTAGGATTTTCATTAAACTATACATGAGCATTTCATAACATTGGTGAAATTTTCTTCTGAATGTCATTTGGGGAAAGATGTGCCATTTTCACTTTTTGAATGGTAAGCTGAGGCACCAGGGTGATTCCCTTGTCATCTCCTGAACATCCTTCTACTCCCAAATCACAATATTCATAGCTAGCACACTAGAGAGCATCAGCTTTGCTTCAGCTTGAGGAAGCCTTAGTAATTGTTCCACAGATAAAGTAAATTTAACCTCTTAAGTCTGCTTTTTTTAGCTACCATCCGTAAATCTCTTAGAAGTTTTTGAGGGATCCTCAGATCTTGTGGCCATGATATGGAACACTAATACAGCACAAGCTGCTTTCTGGGATTCACAAAGACCTTTTTGCAGCTTTAAATAGAGAGAAGGCATAATGCATAAATCTGAAAAGGGAAGTAGAAAATAGGACAGAGATATCTCTACTTGCCTTTTCATAACTCAAAAGTCAGGACACTTTGCAAATTCTGTGCTTGTCAATGTGAAACTTTATTTCTTTTTCATACACTGGTTTGGGAACAATTATTTGTGGGTGGCAGGAATAATTCCAGGGTGTTTGAGAGAACCAAGGGGGAGCAGAGGGACCTCAAGTGCCTGGGACACTAGGGATAGATGCTGGGGTAGATTTATCAGGATCTATGAATCCAAGCCACATACCAAAATCTTTATATGACCAAGATCTCTAAAATACCTGTTGGCTGAAAAACCTAAAGTGGATCAGTGGCTGGACACTGACTGTCATATACGATTAACTGAAAATTTGGCCTTTGCATGCGTGTTGATTATGCTATGTGTCATTGNGGATGGGGAACCATAATTGTATTTCCCTGACTAGTGAAGGTGTTTGGGGAAGGGGTCCCAGAATCATTTGTGATGCTATCCTTATCCTTGTCCTTATCCTTATCCTTCCCTGCTGGGCATCCTTGTCCATAGCACAGAGTTCAGGAGGTACCTTGCAGAGACCCAAAAGGCTATGCCTGATTTTATCCCTAGGCAGCTTTTCCTCCTAGTGGAATCTCATTGAATTCAGCTGAGGCAGACATGAAATAGAAGTGTTTCTCTCAGTTTATATTTCCTTGCAGGGCACAGCATGTCAACACCCAAAGGTAGAACAAAAATGCATTACAAGGACCTCAGCTGAAGAGCTCTATACAGAATAACAGAAAAGGGATTTCAATATGGGATTTAATATTGAAATATTTAATATCCGAAGAATATTAGCAGAGAAGCTGAGTGTCATGTATTTTCCTTCACACATAACAGGATCCACAAGCCAAAGCTTTCGCCATCTTGAGCAGTTTTCAGAGGTAAATATCATTTGAGTTGTCAGGATTTAGTTTCAATTGACTAATTTTCTCCTTCTGGGAGTCAAAGTGAAGTGAGTGCAAATGTATTATAACTTTTTTGGTAGATCCCTTATATACTACAAAGAGATATAAAATGCTCAGTGTAAATTGTGATCAGTCTTGATAGATTTTAATTATATTTTGTGGCAGTTTTTGAGGATTCTTCTTTAACAAGTAATTTTTTAGACTCCAAATGCACCACTTAGCTGTATGAAAGCATGCTGTATGAATTCCTGGTTAAAGGAAAGAATCCCTAAATGCTGCTGCATAATATCACTCACGAGACACTTCCGGAACTTTCTTTTCTCTTTAATGAAAAAAGCATTTCAAAAAGAATCTCCTGAAAGGAGCCTGCATTTGTTGCTAATGCTTTTGGCCTCTGTTAACTATTCTGAAAATCTCTGGTGCACTGTAGTTCAATAAATGGGCAACCTTCTCTGTTTTGCGTTTTGATTCTTTTGCCTTTAATGTAAGATAAAACAGCCAGCTTAATCGGAAGAGAATTTCTAAAGATTCCTGGAACAACAGAGAAAAAAGCAATAAATAATTTTCAGTAGTAATATTAAAATATGATCAGGAAAGGTTTTTGATGGTTCTCAAGCACTTGTAAAATATGCTGAAAAGATGTGGTTTCTTTTAAAAAAAAAAGCACAACAGCTTTTCTGGATGTGTTTTAAAAGTTCAGAGCTGTCCTTTCTGTACCATGAGTCACAGTGATAATGAGAGTAAAATATTGCAGAGTTGTCCTTCAAAGTGCACTTCAAATTCTCAGTGCCCTTTACCTATCCTGCATTCAAAACGGAATTGAGGGCAGCCTTGTTTTTAGAGCTGGTCAAAGCTTAAAACTGCTTTTACAGAAGAAACAGAAATATTTAGACATTTCTTTTGTCCTAAATCAAGGAATGAAAAGTGCAAAATTTTGCACAAGAAAAGAATGACATTTATTAAAAACATCCATTTGGGAATATCAAAACACCTCATTGAAGCAGTTTCTTTAGAGAAGGTTGAAATGCTTCATTTAAGTTCACAATTTTATTTGGATAAAAGACACTGATAATAGTAATTAAAATAAAGGACCCGGCTCTGGTTACTTAGGAAGTGAACACCACTGATAAATTCCCACTGAGTAAGTTTTATTGGGGCAGGACACTGTGAGAGTGGGGCAAACCAGGTCTGGCTATCTGGAAACGCATTCTCTAAAAATCCTGTGAACATTACAGGTTATTTGTACCTTATATTTGGGGAACATTGAAACATAAAACATTGAAAACTGTAAATGAAACACTCATCTGAGGTGAAGTCTTCTCTTGAACTGTAGCTGATGTCCCTACAACAGGTGAGATGTTTCTTTTGTTATTACTTTTTTTTAGAGGCAGTAAAATAAGATTTGCATGAATTGAGTTTGTTTTTTGGTCTGCTGTTGGTTTCTGATGTTATAGTGGCAAAAGATGTGCTCTTGTAATATTTCATTTCCCCTTTCAGAAAAGGAGGAAACTTGTTCATTTCTGTAGGTCTCACCTGATGAGCCACGGTCTCTGGAGCAAGGTGTCTCATGCCAGCTCACACCTCAGACTGAGCTTGGCCTGGAGCCTGACTGGCTGTAACATCTCTGGCATTTTGGAGAGAGAGCTGTGAAGTCCTATGGCCCTGCTGTGAAGTCCTGCAGCTTGGGACTCTCAAGGGACATGTAGGTCACACTGGCCTTAAAGAGCAGGATCTAGAGCTGAAGTGTGTCTTCCTGCTGAAAGGAGACTCTTGTAACACCACCCAGAGGCACTGAGAGAATAACAGAGTTGTTCTTCAGCCATGAGTTAAAGTTTCTGCAATATTCCTGTTCCTCCACTATATGGAAATACAATACAGTAACAAATAATCCCAAAAGCTGATAGACCTCATGGCATAGTCTACAGTATGGAAGGTAAACTATTATTTATTTTCCCATTATATAGTCAAATTTCAATTTAAAAATGTGCATGTTACCATAATAAGACTGGTGGCTGGTAAAAGAAGTATTAAATCTATGTGAAGTTTTAAGATTGTGACACATCGCAGAGAATTTCAGCTACAGCAGGACCCCAGCATAGACAAGACTTGGTGCTCACACTGCTGTTTTGGTGAGGCAACAGGCAACCATTGAGCTGACAGCATGGCATGTAAAAGATAATTAAGCCTTGTAATTACGGAGATATTAAGTGCATAATCACATTTATACATTTAATTAAGTTTGGCAAGTTTGTCCTATGACGTTAGATATCAATTGCTAAAGATACACATTTACATTTAATAAGCATAATTTCTGACTTGCCTTATTTTGTTATTTGCCAAGTGAACACCTAGAGAGCCCTTTTAAATGGATTAAGCAGGAGTATAAGCTTAATGCATTACAAGAACATAATGGTACTTTTATTGCCCATTAAATTTTGAGCTAATTATGTAGCAACCAGGTTTATGTTTTATTATATCAACCCTCAATCCGTGGGCTCTTAGAAGTAGTCTAAGGGAAGGAAAACAACTTCAAAATGTACTGTATGAGATCTCTTTCAAATGTATTTATTTAAGGAAACCCACAGCTCTGCAGATGGGTTTCCTCAAGGCAGGCACCCATTGCTGGGTTCCTCCATCTAGAGCTGAGCACTACACTTGGAACCTTCCATTTAGATGTGTCTTATTGTGGGATTTTCTCCTTTCTCAGGAAGAAGACCATATTTACTTTCTTTCTTGTCCACCCAAGTTTTATAACATTTTGATTATTTTTTTGCCTCCTATTTCTTTTCCTTTCCTCTGAGCAGCTAAAATAATCAATTCTCCTTACTGTAGGGACTAGTCTGACCAAGGTGAAATCTTCTTCTCAAAATAGCTATTGGAAATTTGGTGTCTAAAGAACCTTCCAAAAAAGGGACATATGTCCAGAAAAGAGATTTTTTCCCCCATAATCTTTGGCATCTCTTTTGGAATAGGATGTCCTTCTCTTCTGTATAGAAGAAACCTTAAGTGGCAGAGTTGGGGTATGTGATTTATGTTAAGACAGTAAAGGTTAATGGAGAATAATCATCTTTGCAGACTACTGGCAATGAGATATGGTCATGAAAGAGAGAAATTCTGTTCAGGTCTGTCTCAGGGAAAACAGAGTGAGATTCTAACATCTACCCAGGGGCTCCCTAGCTAATTTTTTTCCCCATTGATTTCATTAGGTTTTAGATCAAGTCATTATGTGTTTCATTCGTTCTGAATTTCCTCAAACCGTGTGTACTAGATATGGAATATGGGATTTGAAATGATGTTTCAGTGTCCTGCACTCCTGATGACACTGGGCTTGGGAATGCTGCAGGATGTATGACAGAATCAAGCAGCCCTAGAAGTATGCAGTAGTAAAAGCTGCAGTGAAATTTAAAGAATATCCTCAATGAAAAAGTAGATTTCTAATTTCCACACATAAACATTTATGGCTTCCTTTGTATAGATGGAAAAGAAAGCACTCATTTTTAGAAATAAACTTCCCAAGTGACTAATTAAATAAATTATTCAAGTGTGTGCAATTCAGTGATATTCCATGGGGCTGTATTTTATGGGACAAGTATCTGGAAGGATATATTTCCAGTTTAAAAGTCTCTAAATGTGCAATACTAGACTAAATTCTTCTTTTGTGGCATTGAACCTCTGATTTCTAATTGTGATTGACTGTGTTTTTGAAACCATTTCTCCTCATTTTAGACATGCATCTTTTTGGTGGAATATGTAATAAACTCAGTGACCTGAATTTCATTATTTCAAAAAAACCTTTGCCAGATGCTGTACATAGGCGACACTACTGAGGGAGATTTTTCACAATGAAAAGCAAAATTGTAAAGCCTCTTCCAACTATAAAATGTCATGTGAATGCTGAAAAAAATCTTAATGATGCCCAGTACATAGAGTCCCCAACATGTAAACTTTTGTTGGATTAACCTTCAATCCAGAGTTTAATGTTATCTGATAAGGTGTGAACAGAATTTTCAATGAAGCAGAAAACAGGACACAGATGATAAAACAGTGAAGTTAAATAAAGATAAGGGAACTTCGTTGCAAAGCCAAAAAAATTCCGTTTGGATAATTCCGGTGTAGCAATTTTAATCCTGCTAAACCAAATCTCTTGGAAATGTAACCAAAATGAATTATCCTGTCTCCAACCAACCTGGGCTTTGTTTAGTAAACTGTGTAAGATTTTATTAGGTTCTATGGAAATAATCTCTTTGAATTTATTCAAACCACATATTTATTATTGTGCCTGGGATTCAAAGACTGAAACATTTCAAAATGCTTTTGTCAACATAGAAACACAATTGCTTTGACTTCCATTCTGTAAGGACTTCCACCAAAGCCAGTGCTTGGCTTTGCCTCAGATTCCAGAATCACACCTGAGTACCAGACCACAAAGGGGAGCTGTTTTTTTATGGATTGATTTGAAGGAGCCACTAATTCATATTTTTGTGCAACCCGCACAATTAAAGGGTATGATTGTACAATGAAATGCATGGGAACCCTGGAGCAACTTCACATCTGATACAAATTCCTTTAATAGCATCTATTGATGTCAATTTATAGCAACCAAGAATGTGACTGTATCTTCCTGTAGGAATAAAAGGTTGTATTTTCCAGTGGACAAGTGATTTCATCAGATGGCTTTTTGGAATGAGCTTCATCTTGCAGGTCCCTCAGGTAGCACAAGGGTGAAAATGAGGTGGCAGAGGCTTCACCATTGCCTTGTTACCTTAAGGAAGTTCACAGAGACTCCGGCAAGTCTACAAATGTGCCAGCTTCCTCTCCTCTTGCCAGAAATGACTTCACTCAGTAACTTCCCATTTCTTTTGATGTCCTAAAAATTTTCTGGCAGGGGAACCATAAAATGAGTGAGCCTTCCTGCATCATCATTCGTGGGATCCTCAGGAGTAGTACAATGGTTGTTACTGCTATTAATGCCTTAATCACACTGAAAAGCAGTGCCCTCCCTGAGTTCAGAGTCACTGTATTGTAACCTTTGCATTTCAGCCCAGCTCGCTCATCACTCAGTGAATTCTGTTCCTTATGCCAGAGCTTGAGGACTGTGCCCACATCTCCTGCCAAAGATCATCCCTCTCATTTTCTCCTCCAGCTCCTGTGACTGCATTGATGGACTCTGTTTCCACTGGCAGTGCTCTCCTGGATAACTGCGCTGTCTTCTTCCACTTTCCTAGGGACAGAGAAGCAGCAAATGAGCCTTCCAGGTTAGGTATAATTTTTCAATGGTGTTTTCTATTTCCTAAGCCTTGCTGCTTTATTTTGATTATGTGAAGTTAAAGGGTGAAAAAACAATGACAGAAGTTACGGTCATTCTGATCCTAATACCAGTACTGTAATAAACAATACACAAATGGCAGAGGGGGAGCATACAAATGAAAATGAGAGGAAGTGCTTCAAATAGCTTAGCCAGTTGTCATGCTCATGGACTGGATATGTTCTTGCTGGTGGCTTTCAGACCACTTCAGGGCTCATGTTTCCTGAAGGCCTGGATTTAAGTCTCTGAAAATTTCTGTGGGTGTAAGATCGGTAGACTACATGGGATATTGGAACGAATCTAGATCACATTATTTGTATATCCTGCTTTCTGCAATTACCCCAAGGCAGGGTTAGAATAATCACATTTTTACCTAAATCTTATTACTGATCTTAGTGTAGTGCAGGATCTGTGGTTCTGAGTTGTTTTTTAAAAGCTCTTCCCTGGACATAATTTCAGCTTAAGTCTTAGCTGGTACACAATGATAAACACAGGTCAGCTAGCAAACAGAATAGTGTCAGCATTATTATCTCTTGGCAAAACAGTGACTTCTTTGGCCAGCTGAAGTTTTTGTGACATGGTTGGGCCATCCTTAAATAAATAATCTGTGCTTGGAAATAAGATTGTCTTTATAACATCAGTAATTGTGCGGTCACACCTCAAGACATTTTGGGTTAGAGAAAGAAATGAATTTATTGAAAAGTGACAGGAAGATGATATTTAAAATTCAACACATTAATATTCAGTTTAAATGGAAAGAGTGAGCTATCTGGCTGCTGCTGTTTCTAGATCAGGGACATTATTTGCATTCTTTATTTTGCTGATGCTGTTAAACTCAGAAAGAATGTACGGTAATATCGAACTGATAAAATGCTTGGTATAAAATTGAGAAATTTTCATGGTGACTGGACAGCTGCTGACAAAAAATTACTCAGAGCAGAATATCAAATGTTCTGTGATAGCTTGCAGTAGGTGATGGGAGCTGTTCCCTGCCTCAGCGTTTGTACCCAGAACTGACAAATTGCCACTCGTTTTTACTGTTGTTCCCCCCCATTTATCCCCATTTTTTCCCCAGTTACTAAGTGGTTCTTAGCTGTGATGACCACGGATAAGACAATATATCATTTTGGGTTCCCATTTTTTTTCTAAATCTTCGCTAGTGACATGGAGAAATCTGCTTGCTTTTCTCTAGGTTTTCTGTTAATATTGCCAACTCTTACTATCAAGGACCTGCTTTGTAGAGAAAGGAATCAAGTCATCAGTCTGAACTGCAAGAACATATTATGCTCAGAGAGGATATGTTATCAAAGAAAATAATTAAAAAGTGAAGGATGATTTCTCAGTCCCTAATCTCCACAGCTTTGCCTAAGAAACTTATATTCGTCCATATTTAGCCATTAGCTTGTTGCCTGGCATGGATTTGCTCTGTACATACCAGTCCTGGCCATGGATAGAGCACAGGCCAGAGACAGCTCCAGCTTCTGGATGTTGTCATCCTTTCTTGGGAGGTGTTTACTCCAGGAGCTGTTCGGTGCCACTTGCCTTCAGGCATTTGTGCTATGCCTTGATTTTGGGAGGAAGTTTTGTGGATGGAAGGACAGGAAAAGACCAAGAAGAGTGGTGACAAGAAAGCTGGGGTAGAAGTGCCATTTGGCACTAGGCTGGAGTCTGGTGTCAGTCTTGGTGCAGGTTGGGGCAATCACTGAGTCAGAGCATGGTGGAACTGTTGATAAAATACCCAATGTTGATAAAAAGGCCTCTGTTTTTCTGCAACTACCTCGTAATTTAACACCAAAATCCTGCACACTGGATGTGATCTTACATACAAGCAGGAGGAGCTGGATGGTTAAAATCTGTTGCCTTTGTGCAGCAAACTGCCCCATTTTGAGTAAACCTGGGTGTATAAATTACAGGAAACTGAAATGATGATGATGAAACCAAATTGAATCCCTCTGCTTTTCCTCATCTTGCAACATGAGGCTTGAAAGCAAAAATAATACAGCAGTCTGAACTGAAAATGAATAACTGAAAAATGCTCTGTAAAATGGAATAAGGACTGAAAGACATTCTGTTTTATTAGATTTTAAATCAAGTTGTCCATACAGTAGGGATATCAGTACTGCAAGTGAGTTTGGGGGTTTTTTTTGTTAGCAGATTAGGATGGTTTATTTAACAAAGCGAGATTTTTTTTTTTTTAAGAAAATATCACTGTACTGAAATTTCATTATGAAAGAACTAGGCAGCTGTATGCAAACAAAGAGTTTCACTAAGCCCTGTGCACACTGACAGAGGTAACAGGGATTCAGAAAACAGACCTTTGGCTGGTGCAGTTCTTCCACAGAAAGTGTTAGGGCAGCAGGCAGATGCCCAGCTGCTGCCTGAGCTGAGATTTAGCCAACTGGACTGGAAAACTGCTGGACATGACACGAGCAATTGCTGGATATGACAAAGAGCAATGTTGAGAAGCTGACAAAAGTTATGGACAGGTCCGTGGAGGATGGCCATATTGCACAGGAGGTTAAGGGGAAGCCATGCAAGAAGCAGCCCAACTTCACCAAAAAAATGGACTAAATTAGATTTTTGAGTGGGTCAAATCTTTTAAGTCCAGCAGTAAGTAGATAACTGTATCAGTAATAACATATAGGAGGTACCAAATTTGGGTATGGATGTAGCAAAAGTGGGTCCAGTGCAGAATAACTATTTATGGGTTGTGGCTGGCGTGAAGAAATGGAGATATGTTTCAGATATTCCAAGACTTGTCATTAGCTGCTGAAAGAAAACATGCACATACAACATCAAAACCACCAAAGATTTAATTTGGGATTGGACACTAATGCTAGGGTGATGTCACAGCACTTAATCAGACTTTACCCTCTGAACGCAATTTAAAACTTTCCGGTCTGCTTCAGGGACTGAAGCACAGGTTGGGTGAGCACACTGCAACTTTTTTTGAAGTAAGGCTCCTGGAATGAAAAGAAACAGTGAGGAAGAGAACGAGGGGAAGTGTGCACAAGCAAGATTGTAAAAATAAACTCTGTGGGAGGAAATGAGGTTAAGCTAGAGAGTTTTTAATTTAGGCATGTCCCTAAATACCTTGTTTAATTGTACAGGACAAGGTCCAGGAAAATATTCAAACGCCTCAGTAACACAGACTCATGCTTTCATTTATCTCCTTTCATTCTGGCTTGTGTCTAAGTTTTTTCCAGCTTCTGTAGAGGGCTCAACAGAAATGCAACATCTCCCCTGACAAGTATTTTAATTCTATAAATATATTCTTAAGCTGGAGGCTGCACATGGCCAAATATGCCTCTTCAAAATGCAGATTACTGGAATAAGAGTTATGTTAAAGGACACAGGGTAAGGTGCTGAAATCATGACACATAGCTCACAATGGATTTTCTTTCCAGGAAACTAATAGAGCTTAATTGTGGAGTTAAAGTGTCACAACATAATATAGTATTTGAGGAAAATGAAAAACCTCTGGGTTTGTATGTTCAGGCAGCTGATGAAGATATCTGCATGAAATATGTATGGCATTCTTATTTTTTATTAAAAGAGGAAGTAAATAGAGATGAATGTTATAGATCAATGACCAGATTCCATCCAATTATAAGGAGCAGCTGCCTCACTTGAAGCTAGTATCATATCACATCTCATTACTAAAAGTTCAGGGTCTACAAGGTTTCTAAATTTCTAGAAGTGATATGGCTAATTTTTCCTCTAACATGAAATTAGGCATCCTCTAAGTCATGGAGTTAACAGGTTTGACTTTCTGGGAGTGCCACCAGCAAAGATGTAAAATTCAGGTCACTGTAACCAGTGTTCACAGAGCATAAAACTGCACTTTTCATGAAAGAGTGAGGATAGGAATCCTCTTAGCATTGCCTACTGAAAGATTACTGCCTGTTTGACGGCCTCATACTTTCAATTGGGTGGGCTGGTCTTCTTTTCTGATCTGAAGCTCTTGGGCGCAGTTGCCATGTGCTGTTAAGCAACAATGGTCCTTTAAGCAGTACATGAAACCGTCCCTGCTCTTGCTTTATTAAGTGCTTTGGGGGAGAGAAGGGTTGCACATAACTGAGGAATGATTGCGAACAGTGTCTGGTTTTGCACTTCCCTTGCTCATCCTTTGAACTGGCTTGGTTCAAAGCTGGTGGTTGTATTAGCCAGGTAGTAGAGCCGAGCAGTTCTGCTGCTATTTCACTGCTGCCCAAGAAGAAAAGCACCTGAAAGAAAGCTCATCGTGAGTCCAACGTCATGTGTGCAGTGCCTCTCCACTGACATGCTGACACATCAAAAACTGTCTGTGCTTTATCGCCGCATGGACTTTACAAGTGAAATACTTGATTTGATCTAACAGGCAGTTGTATGAATCGACAGGTAAAACACATAAATCCTCCTGGGACACCCCTGTGCTTTGCTTTGAACTCTTTCAAGTCACCGTTTATTCAGGTAGTTTGATCTAAACCTTTTCTTTTGTGTGTTGTCTGGAATCACTTACCTGTTTGTAATTCTTCGTTAGAACACTTGTCTGCTTGGATTGATCATTGCCTCTTCCACTTGTCTTTTATCTGTTTATATATCTGAACATACCGGTGTATTTGTGCTACAAAAAGCAATGCAGAGATTAGTAAATTATCAATCAATGTCTTCAATAAGTGGCCTACAAATACCCGAGGCAAGCCCATTTCATCCTCCCACAAAGAGACCTTTTGTCTGTAGCATTTCATCAATAGGATCTAATTATAGTGAAATCTTTTCTTGGCCATTGTGTGGTTTGAGATCTGGATTTACAAATATCTCATCAGTTATTAAATACAAGAGAAAAATATTTCAGACTTTCTTACTCCTAACCCGACCTTCTCCAAAACCACCCTATGTAGTCAGCTGCCTGAAAGCCCACAATAGGATTGGGTATAAAATGTTGGCACTAGGAGATAAGTGGGAAAAAATAATGTTGTCTGGACAAGATAAACATCCATGACAGGTGACATAACAGTGTCACATTTAGGATGCAGTTCATTTCTATTGTTGTACCAGTTTGAAGTATTTAACATACTTAACAAGCAGATCTTGCCATCCATTTTGCCTTATCCCACTGATCATTGCCTTCATTGTTTTAGCTGAGATGAGCAACTTTTCCCCTAGGTTCTCTTTCATTCAAAATGCTGATTGGTCTTCTGGAGCAAATTCATTGCAAATGATTGTGTAGATTCAACTGTTTCTGTGCAAGGCTGGGGGATGCAGCATTAGCTGCAATAGTTACAGTTTCTGCCTTACTCATTTCGGTGTTTAATATATTCACCGTGCTTCTGTATTTCACACTGAAGGGCACCTTGCCTTGGAAAGAACCTCTGTGCTCTCAGATGAAAACTAGAATACAAGCAAGCAAACATAAAGCTGAAGAGACAGCTTCAAAAATTGCAAGAGCTTTTAAATAAAGACCAGACTGGCATGCTCATGTTACAGAAAACCACATTAAAACATACTAATTGCAGGCTACTCTTATTCCTTGGACTTCCACATGCCCATCAAGGGATGCTTCTCAATCAAGCCTTGTCATATTTGGTCGCTCTATGTGTCTTCTCATCTTGCTGAAGGACCATTTGTAGAAACAATAGACTTATCTGTGATTCAGTAGAGTTCCGCAAAACATTGGGAAATAATCAAACACCTCCCATGAAAAAAGTCTTAAAGGGCTTTGCATTATTAACAGTTCAGCTGATGTCAGTGTTTACTTTGTTATCAGAAATATCACTATTTTTCCTCTTACAATGACAGCAAATAATGCTTTGAAAATTGCTTACTTAATCAAAGGAGGTTTACCTGGATTTCTACAAGGACATTTACGGACACTGCATATCCAAGCAATATGTACAAAAACAGGTTAGAAAAAATGCATTTACATGGCTATTCTTTCTGCAATAAAAGATGACTTCTGTATCATTTCTCTCCTTTTTTTTTTCTTTTTTCTTTTTTTCTTTTTTCTTTTTTCTTTTTTCTTTTTTCTTTTTTCTTTTTTCTTTTTTCTTTTTTCTTTTTTCTTTTTTCTTTTTTCTTTTTTCTTTTTTCTTTTTTCTTTTTTCTTTTTTCTTTTTTCTTTTTTCTTTTTTCTTTTTTCTTTTTTCTTTTTTCTTTTTTCTTTTTTCTTTTTTCTTTTTTCTTTTTTCTTTTTTCTTTTTTCTTTTTTCTTTTTTCTTTTTTCTTTTTTCTTTTTTCTTTTTTCTTTTTTCTTTTTTCTTTTTTCTTTTTTCTTTTTTCTTTTTTCTTTTTTCTTTTTTCTTTTTTCTTTTTTCTTTTTTCTTTTTTCTTTTTTCTTTTTTCTTTTTTCTTTTTTCTTTTTTCTTTTTTCTTTTTTCTTTTTTCTTTTTTCTTTTTTCTTTTTTCTTTTTTCTTTTTTCTTTTTTCTTTTTTCTTTTTTCTTTTTTCTTTTTTCTTTTTTCTTTTTTCTTTTTTCTTTTTTCTTTTTTCTTTTTTCTTTTTTCTTTTTTCTTTTTTCTTTTTTCTTTTTTCTTTTTTCTTTTTTCTTTTTTCTTTTTTCTTTTTTCTTTTTTCTTTTTTCTTTTTTCTTTTTTCTTTTTTCTTTTTTTTTTTTTTTTTTTCTTTTATCTTTTTTTCTTTTTTCTTTTTTTCTTTTTTTCTTTTATCTTTTTCTCTTTTTTTTCTTTTTTTTTTCAGCATAACTTGTAAAACCAGCAGGCAGCCAGGAAACCCATTCTACACACAACTTATTTTGTCTTCTGAGGAGTTTGAGGTGCCAGGCTGCCATCCCGGGAGCCTCCCCAGCAGACCTCGTGACAGCGGATGAGGCGGCTTTAGCACCAGTGTGTAGAAATGAGACCAGCTGATGCCCAACAGACCATCTCACAAAATTAGCAGATAAATAGCATGGTTTCACTCATCCAGCGTAACACTTGCATGGAAGCATCGTCACTGTAAAAACCAGATGGGTGCACATTTGTGAATTTCTCTGGACCGAGATATCCAACTGATCACCCCAGCTGAACTGATGGGGTGAACTCTGGCATAGATACTTCAAGGATGACATCCTCTTCACAAAGGTGGTGGCTTGGCCAGAGGTCTAAGGCAGATGTATGCATTTCTTGTCACTGACTGTCCCTAATGCTGTCCCCCCCACACCTCCCCTTGCTCTGGCCCTTGGCAAACCCACTCCTCCCTCCGTCCCCCACCCCTTACTCCACCAGCAGTAGGATGCAGCCCAGCTCACCACACTCTTGCAGTGTGGCCTGTTTGACCCCTATAGATAACCTGTTTAGGAGACAGAGGTAGGGTTTGGCCGTGAATTTCATATGTTTTGTTACAAAGGGCAAGGTTATTTTCTATTGCACTCTGGAATCAATTAAGGAAAAAAGCCAAACCAAACCAAACAACCACAAAGCAAAACAAAGCAAAACAAACCAAAACAATACCTGATTAATATTCCAGGCCATATATTTTATGGTTATAAAAAGCCTCTGTGCACACATTCGCGCTCACACTGTCCCTGGAAGCATTGGCCTTCAGCTCGCTAGAGGCCTGCATATAGATCATATTTCTCTTCAAAAGCAAAGTATGATTTTATTTTTCTTTGGCAATGCTAAGGAGTATTTATTGTTTTCCTGCAGAAAGAAGGGGGTGTGCGTGTGAAATGTAAAGAGAGGATTCTGGAAAAACCCAGGTATCATTAAACTAATGCTGCCGTGCATTGCAATGAAATGCCGTACTTGCGAAAGTATGTGACATTCAATATCCAGCAAATTCATTGTTATTACTGTACACTGAATGTCAAATGAATTCATAATGGTGCTGTATTGAAGGTAAAATATTGTCTTGGATTCAAACAATGCAGTTCTATTGAAAACTCACATGAGCCATTAGGGCAGTGGATGGCTCTTTCAGAGCTCCTCTGACAGGATTTTTCAGTGCTCCTGTTAACTCACTTATAAAAACAAATGGCCCGGGAACGGGAGCGTAATCCAGAGCCGCATGAGGTCAGTGTGGGTTTTTCCTTTTACATCAATAGGCTGAGGATCGAGTCTGCAGGGTGGAGAGGGGAGGAAGGAAGGCAACAATGTTAGAAGAGAAATCAGTGAAGAAAACCTCTCCATCACACTTCCCTTGGGAATTTTTTCATAACAGCTTTCTGGCTAGATTTAGCACTCTGTAAAAGGGAGAAAAAAACCCCACAACAGCAACTTGCTACTGCAGGAAAAGGACAGAATGATGTTAATATCCATTGCTTAGCACAGCTGGAGAATTTAATAAAATCTCTGTTTCCTTTTATTTGCTTATGCCCATCATGACTGAAGCAGTCTTGGGGAGGCCTCTGGAAAGGAGAAACTGCTGTGTGGTGCGCATGGACAGAGCCCTGTTGGACCAATTACACCTGTGAGGAGGACTTACTCAGCACCTCCACGTGGGAGGAGTGCATCACATACAGAATACCCAGTGGGGGCTGTAAGAGGCACTGACTCTGAGAGTGAAACTGTTTAGAACAAAGTTTATTCCTTTCTGCTGAAAAGCCAGACTGCTAGGTTACCCCAGATAATTTAGAGCAGTTTGCTCTTAGTGCATTATATCATCAAATGGAGTGGGAAATTATCTAGATTGCAGTGGAATGATTTTCTTCTTTGCTTAAGAATATGGATTGCCTCACATACTCACTGTTGAAAAAAAATGTTCAGCAGGCAAAATAGGCCCAAATAGAATTTTTACAACTTCTGATTTTCTTTCATCAGTCTCTTCATTTGCTTTTAGTTTGCTTTTAAGTTTTTTCTCTCCTTTATCTACTATCTCTATTTTTCCAGTGCCATTTTTCTTTTTCACATTGTCCAGGGCAAGCACATGGTCAGGCTTCTTATTTCCCCTTCCCTTCCACTCAAAGTTTTAAACATCTCCTTCCTAGCTTGTCTTCTGTCCCTTATTGATGTTCTCTGCAGTCTTTTGTTGTGGTTTTGTCTCTCAGCACTTCACATCAGTAGAAAATAAGTCACAAGTGGGAGGGGGCTTAGCTAGGCTGTGCACTATGAACAGATGACTCTATCAAGGACCGAGTCATTGGTTCACTTCATATAATTCTCACACAACTTCTCTCTGTTTGCTGCTTCAGGAGGAGGCCAAGCATTTAGACACCAGCAAGTATTAGACTCCAGTTTTCCCTTCCATGATGAACACAGTGTCTGTGGCCTCGTTAATCTCAGCTATAAAAGCAGAGGACCAAAATCTGCTCTCCATGACTTCTTGGTAAATCTGGAATTGCTTCATTGTCTTCGCTGGAATTATGTCAGGTTTATCCTGATGAGAAGCAAGACAGAACTTAGGCTGGAAGTGAAGTAGATTGTGGAAGTCATAGCACTCATTCCTAGGGTGGAAAAGGGGTGTGTACACTGCCAAGAAGCAGCTTTCTCACTGGTTTAATAAGTCCATGCTGGTGGTTAAGGATGTTTTTTCCTTTACAGTGTAAGACCAACCTGAGTCTGATGACCTGAGGCTTGATTGTTGAAAACAGGAAGCCCACTCAGCACTTCCAGAGACTTATGAACTGTTTATAAAGCTTGCTAAAATAATCTATGGCAACGAATTTCTTTGTACCTTTACCCAAGGTGGAATATTGTGCCTGCAACTCTGTTGAAATTTTCACTTCCATCAAAGGCATATAGTCCATGTCCCATGCAAGCAGACTCACGAAACCTTGGCCCTGCTGGAGTCAGAGGATATTTTGACACTGAAGGTGGAATTTCACCAGTAGTCACCAGAACGGAGAACCTCTGCCAACATATTACATCTAAGCAAAGAAGATATGAATGGACATTAGTTTAGTACTTTATTGTCATCCCACAGTATGCACACGAATTGCCATAGAATCGTAGAACGGTTTGGGCTGGAAGCCTCGCAGATCATTTATTTTCCCTGCTGGAGATGTTCCATGATCCAGTCAGATCAGGGCTCCCCCAGATAAAATTGTCCTCAGCCCTGGCATTTATTCAATTACTTCAGAGAATGCTCAATCTTTCCTTGAATGTTCTTAGAAACATGTTTACAATAAGGGAGGGTCTGGCAAAGTGCTATAATTTAAACAAAAGACTGGGAATTTAGAAAAAAAATGGCTACAAACTGCAACAATGATTGTTGAAAAATTACCTTCCAGAAAATGTAAATTAAAACAAATTTGTTGCCATATATTCATGGCAGTCTGCTAAAGGCGAAAACCTTCTTTTGTGCACCTGCAATACAGGTATAGACCTTCTGGGCTAGCAAGGTATTACATATTTACTCTACTAACGCAGTTGAGTGGGGTAGCCCTCCATGAAGACCCAGGGACAAAATGTCAGGTGCAGTTTGGACAAAATCCTTCCTTTGTTGATGAAAAATAAAACAGTTTCAGGATTCTGGCTTTTTGTGGAAGAAGGCCTGTGGAGTACAGAGGAGAACTCTTTCAGTTGCTATAATAAAAAAAATTAAGAGGCTTAGCAGTCCACACTGCCTGAAATGTTGAGTTTATAACAGCATTTCTCAAGACATGTCATAGAAACAAAGCACCACAAGCAGTATTTTTGTCAGACAGGGAGTAAGGTCAGGATGTACTTGGATTTGAAACCCTCCAGGGAAAGTCAGTTTTCTGTAGGGAAGCCTTGACTCCCTCACTCTAGTGGAAGAACATGCACTATAAATCTCTGTTCTGACAAAGTGAGCAAACACAGGCATTGGGGTCAGTTCTTAAATAACGCTGTAAGCCAGTGCTAAACAGCAGCCCAGTGTGTTGCTGGAAACTGCACTACAGCAGGATCAGAGCTACTGACTTCTTGCTTAGACGCTTTTTTTACTGTGATGCACTTATTGCTGTTTCCAAGTTGGGTTTTTGAGGCACCTATAGAAAGGACATTTTTCTCATACTATAAAATGAAAAAGCAAAATGTGAAGAATTGTAGTAACTTCCCAAAAATAATCTGCAGTGCAGCCCAGGTCTTTTGAGTCTCAATCAAATGCTCTCACCAGTGGATGAGACAGCTACCCCTTTTCTTCTTCCTGCAATGAGGACATGATCTTCCTTCACTTTTGCAAAACATTTATAAAATATTGCTCCAGTGACCCAGCTTATGGTCTCACCCTAGGAGCACTTCTGCCTGGGCAATTTAAGATGGGAAGGCAAATGAAGAGGTGCCGTCTCTTAACCCAGAGACGTTTCTGAATAACAATAAGCTGTAGTTTTTTGTTTTTCATCAGAGGAATTCAATTCAAACCCAAATAACTTCCTATACTGGCTCACTGATTTCAGGGCTGCTTCATCAAAACCTTATAGCAGGCTCTAAATCCAAATTTTTGAATAGACATGGAGCCAAATTGAAAATCTGAGTATACCAAGGCTTTTAATTCCCCCATGAGGCATATTTAGGTTGGATTGAAGGAGATTCTGAACCCAGCAGAATTTTCAGAGGGTTTGAGCGGATGTAATAGTAGCTGTCTGGCAAGTAAATTCATGTCGGAATGGCCAACCATTTACCATTATATTCCCTGCCAGCCTTCAGAAATGTCAGTTACACAAGCTCAAATTCCCTGTCAGCATTGTAAGCTGCTGGTGGACATCTCCATGGCAATCACAGGGGACCTGAGACAATCAAGTTGCTGCAACAGGAAGCCACACTTAAGTCTATGTATATATTTCACTGCAGAGATGGACTTGCACCAGTTTTGACTTGTACTCCGAAGTTTCTGGTCTCTTGGGTACCTCTGTCAGGTTTCAAAAAGACTGCTGTGGTCACTAGTTAAGTTTGTTTTATTTGCTGCCAAACTGGGGTGCTGCAGATGGCACAGATATGGGAATGAAATGGAAATGATAACTAGAAATTGGTGGTGCCAAACTTCTTTGGCTTTGTAGTATTTTTTTTTTCATTTTAATATAAAAAAATATTTTCCTTTTTTTTAATTGCATTTTGACTTCAGTTTTAACCCTCTTACCCACTCACATATATACTACCTTATTCTCGGGAGAACAGAGAGGGAAGAAACAGTCAGAGCATTGAAGACCAGTTGCTCTAGAGAGTTCATTAAAAATTTGAAGTGAATCTCAGCCTTTCCTTTTGACCTAGGTATAAATGATGCTGGTGGGAAATCAGCCATTCTTAACATTTCTGTTTTTCTGATTTGTACATCCCTTTGCTTTTTAAAAAGAATACAAGAAAGCCTATGGAAAGTTCAGCCAAAACTCCACCAAGTGCCGTGTCTGGTCAGTGCCCACCAGCTCCTCGCACATGAGCAGGGAGGGGAGAAATATTGGGGTGACTCTGATCTGTGTATCCTGTGGGGATTCTAGTTTTATTTTTCAGATCTGTGGTTCATACACCTTTTCCCTGTACTTTTTTGCCTTCGGACATCATTTGTCTTCTTTTTGTTTTCCCCTCCCAGGTCTTCCTTTTCCTGAGAGGTTTGTGAGGTTTCCTTAGGGCTGAGTGGCAGATTGGTAATACAGGCAAAGGTGGTAGAAGATGTTCTTTAGAGAGAGTGCGAGGGGCTGTCTGCAGCACTCCTAGTTGTGCACCAGCCGAGGGGAAGAACTGGTCAGCTCTTTATTTGCATTTAGTAGCCATCCATGGATTTTCCCACTAATTATTGACAGGCAGCACTTCCTATCCAGCCTCAAAGAACTGAACGAATTCAGGCAGGTTGTTCAAGAAACTCATAATTCATCTGAAACATCAACAACTTGATGTATTTACATATCTGAAAGCTGCAAACCTCCTTGTGTAACTCCAGATGGTGAAACATCCTTAGATGCAGCAGATGTCTCACCACAGCTTTCCCATACAGCTTCTTGTTTGCAGCCATCCTTGACCTGGTACCTGGAGTTCAGTGCAGTGCTGAAGCTGTGAGGAGCTCCAGTTGATGGGCAAAATCCCCAAAAGTGCACTAACCTTCATAAAAATCCAGCTAAAGCACAGGCCTCACCTCAGCTCGTCCTGCACCATCCCAGGTCCCAAGCTGTTTCCCGATCCTAATGCAAACCACTGAAATCTTCCTTGAGTTGTGGTCTCAGCCTAGTGCGTGATTCCCTTCTAATACAAATGGGTGATTCCCTTATACACTCAGCTGGGTAACCGAGACACTGAAAACCATTTTCTTCCAGTATTTGCATCAGAGTAGGGTCCAAGTTAACCTGTGTCACTTGTGTGCTTTCCTGTACTGCTCCAAAACCTAGCAGGGTGAAGGAAATGCTGCACTGAAGTGTGAGGGATGGTAAAGGAATGCAGCAATCTGCTACATTACCCTTGGTGCTACAGAGAATGTGGGATGAATGAGATTATAAATCAACACAACACAGAGTTTTGTCTGTACACGTGGATGGTGCATCATCCAGTTAAAAGCTGTTTCTTATCCCTACTACATGTTGTATTGCAGCTGTGCTGGATACATGACACATTTAGCAGACAGTCCTTCCTTATCAGTACAGCCCTGTTTGGAAGCCTCTAGGCTGGCCATAGAGATGGCAGGATATTCCAAATGGGATTGCTACAGCAGCCCAAGCTGTATTAGCAGCCAGCAACACCGACACAACACATCCTGATTAGAAGAGTGCAGCACATTTACAAGGACAGAAATGTCATCTCTGTTCTGTGATGTAGTGAGATAAAGGGCACTTAGGAATGAAATACTAATTTGAAAAAAAGGCTCTCATGTATGCTTTTATATTAACCCCTGCTGTTGAAGACATGATCCTAAGAGTGNTGACAGGCAGCACTTCCTATCCAGCCTCAAAGAACTGAACGAATTCAGGCAGGTTGTTCAAGAAACTCATAATTCATCTGAAACATCAACAACTTGATGTATTTACATATCTGAAAGCTGCAAACCTCCTTGTGTAACTCCAGATGGTGAAACATCCTTAGATGCAGCAGATGTCTCACCACAGCTTTCCCATACAGCTTCTTGTTTGCAGCCATCCTTGACCTGGTACCTGGAGTTCAGTGCAGTGCTGAAGCTGTGAGGAGCTCCAGTTGATGGGCAAAATCCCAAAAAGTGCACTAACCTTCATACAAATCCAGCTAAAGCACAAGCCTCACATCACCTCATCCTGCGCCATCCCAAGTCCCAAGCTGTTTCCAGATCCTAATGCAAACCACTGAAATCTTCCTTGAGTTGTGATCTCAGCCTAGTGCGTGATTCCCTTCTAATACAAATGGGTGATTCCCTTATACACTCAGCTGGGTAACCGAGACACTGAAAACCATTTTCTTCCAGTATTTGCATCAGAGTAGGGTCCAAGTTAACCTGTGTCACTTGTGTGCTTTCCTGTACTGCTCCAAAACCTAGCAGGGTGAAGGAAATGCTGCACTGAAGTGTGAGGGATGGTAAAGGAATGCAGCAATCTGCTACATTACCCTTGGTGCTACAGAGAATGTGGGATGAATGAGATTATAAATCAACACAACACAGAGTTTTGACTGTACACGTGGATGGTGCATCATCCAGTTAAAAGCTGTTTCTTATCCCTGCTACATGTTGTATTGCAGCTGTGCTGGATACATGACACATTTAGCAGATAGTCCTTCCTTATCAGTACAGCCCTGTTTGGAAGGCTCTAGGCTGGCCATAGAGATGGCAGGATATTCCAAATGGGATTGCTACAGCAGCCCAAGCTGTATTAGCAGCCAGCAACACCGACACAACACATCCTGATTAGAAGAGTGCAGCACATTTACAAGGACAGAAATGTCATCTCTGTTCTGTGATGTAGTGAGATAAAGGGCACTTAGGAATGAAATACTAATTTGAAAAAAAGGCTCTCATGTATGCTTTTATATTAACCCCTGCTGTTGAAGACATGATCCTAAGAGTGCCCACTCTTACCAGAATGGGATTTTCATGAGGGTTTGCAGTGTTACTGCATTCTTCCTTTCCAGATAGATCCTCCAAGGATGGGCTTGATGGTGGGCTTAGGAAGGATTTTGAGACTTGACTTGCACCAACCCTTGTCACAACAAACGTTTTCTATGGCAATGGAGACCACAGAGAAATTTGCTTTCTGTCATTCTTTCATGCCTGTGAAATAAAGGTCTCAGTGCTTACTTTTCTCACAAGGAGAACTGCAGAATTAATGCTGCACAATCAGTTAGCAGCAGCAAGCCCAATCTTTTGAAAGTCAACTCTAAATTCTTAGCAAGGGCGGTGCTCCTGTTGGACTGCTTCTGTTGGACTTTCTGCTGAGCAAGGAGCACAGAGTCAGATTCCAAGCACTTGCACCTCACATGACACTTCATGGCACAGTCAAGGAGAAAACAATACAGTGTAAAGTCTTGCCATTCAGCTCTTAAAGTGGAATAATTGCAGCCATAGGTTCTTGGTGTGATATTGCAGAGAGACATTTACACTGCCCATCACCTCTTTAACCTTCCTGAATATCTAACATCTTCACTTATGAAGAAAAATCCAGCATTTTGACTTCCAGGTGGAAATGCTGATTGTTTCACAATCCTGACAAGGCAGTTTCCATGAGAGAAATATTTGGAGCCCAGCTGCTTTGTCCTTTCCTGCATCTTGGCTGGAGCTTGGCACTGCAACTATGACAATGATCTTTCAGAGACAGATATGGTAGGAATGAGTTATCAGCTGGCAGCTGATAATAAGAAACATGCAATTAGGTAAACCTATATGGACTGTGTGTAAGAGTCAGGCAACTCTGTCCACTGCAGCTGTCGGGTGACCAATGACTCAGCACCAGCTGATTCCGTGGCTGGACCTTGAAAGCAACGGCACAAAGATAACATCCTTCTGCAACTACAACTGACTGACTTGCTGTGTACCAACAGAATTTCTCAGAGGTAATCAGGCTGGCTGGAATCAGTGCTGGGAGAATGACTGCCGGATAGTGCCTTGACCGGCACTTCAACTTTAGGAGGTGTCTGACTTGCTCCTCTTGGAAGCCTGGGGACAAAACTTGACCTGAGCTTTTCAGGGGTGGAGACAAAACCAGGTTTTTCTGCCTGAAGAGGTGCTTCTGTGATGGGAAAGGCCAAAGAGAGAGATTGCTTTTACAAGCAGGAGAGGGACATGGGCATCCCTTTCCCTCCCAGAGTAGCCTCCACACCAGCAAATCCAAGGTGCCCCCTCAGCAACCAGCCTGGCATAAACAAAACTTGCTTGAGGCACAGAGCAACCTGCATCTGCCCAGGAGCTGACTCTACCTCCCTGAGCAGCCAGTCCTTGACAGTGGTTGGGCTTTGCATCAGGTTAGAAAGGGTTTTCAGCAAGGTTTAAACACAGGAACAGAGAGGGAAACACAGGAAAAATAAAAATGACAAAGCTTTTGAGTTAGTGTTATTATGACAATTACTCAGGGGACCTGCTCTGCCCTTCACTGGCTGCTGATGAAAATCCCAGATAATGCAAACACCCCATAATAAGAAAAAATTAGCTCCAGCCCCCAAAATATGAGACATCATACCCTTTGAACCCAACTGTGGTATATAGACAGGCATGCCAGGGGCTGATCCTTTCTGAGTTGCCACAAATTGAGAGCATAAATCTGTGGTGTTTTGGGTGGGCTGTTCATATGTAGCCTGCCTGTTGCCTGAGTTGGAAAGAGCCCACATACATACAATTGTTGAGGTGCATCCCTTCTGCATGCTAAATACAGGGCAGAACACTTTTTAACGAATGTTTAATGTGCATTTATGCTGCAAGACACTGTGCCATTTATAAGTGGATTCCGTGTAAAGCTCCTCAACTGGCTGCTTCCAACAGGGAAACAGCAAGGGAAATATTCACTTGAGGCTCTTCCACTAGGTCAGGCAGAAAGAAAAAAAATACTCAAAACAACGTATCTGCGATACTTCAGAGATTCATATTCTCTTCAGTCTCCCTCACAAGGGTGAAATTTCGGGGAGTAAATGTAAAGCAGCTTTACACTCTCCCAGCAGTATTGTCCTTGAGTTCAGGGGTGGAGCAAAATGAATTTTCTAGACTTTATCTTTCCAAACCTGGCAAGTAATGGTCCCATATCAACCTTGATTTCTTTTTTCAAGACATCTTTATTTATAAAGGACAGATTGTGTATGCTGGACCAGAGTATTGAGGATTTCAAGAGCATCTTGCTCTGGTCCTGACCTCTGCAGCATATTGAGGTTGCATTATGATTTAAACTGAAATTTTTTCCAATGCCTTGAGACTGTGTTTGTTTGGTTTTTTTTTCTCAAGAAAAGGTCATTAAATAAATAGGTGAGATAGCCCCCACCTTTCATGGGATCTTGGAACACCAAACTGAAGGCAGGTGGCGAAGTGAAGAGGGTCATTGTCAGTGAAGGACAATTACAACTAAAAGTTTTGAATGGATGAGAAGAGTATGAAGAGGATAATAAAAGAAGTGAGAGAATAAGAGGTTTGAATAATCAAGGTGAGAAAAAACCCCTCCTTTTTAGGAGTGTTAGATGTGACAGTCATAAAGCAAAAGCTAAATGTATTTTGAGATGAAACCTTAGGTGAGTGACTCCAGTGGAGTCCATGAGAGTTCGTGTGCCCTGGTTGTCAGCTCCTAAAACCTGATGGCAGAGTGCTGGCTAGCTGTAAAATCAAATCAGAGTTACTCTCTACCTTCCACAGGTATAAAGTTAGTGAGCTTGTTGAAAGCAGCAGACCTCAGAGAGCACTTAGTGTCACACCAGAAATTACCCTGCCCTGGGATGTTCTGTTATGGAGCTACCAAAGAGGATGCTTTGCCTTCTCCTCCGACGAAAGAGGCATCCCATCCTTCCCATCCACCAAAAATAAGTGATCAGCAATATCCTGAATCCCAGCTAAAGCACAGCTCTCTAGCTACTTCCATTAATCAAACTGCACACTGTGTTTGGAAGGTTTAGCTGAACTCATTGAATGAGCGGATATTTTTGACAGTAAATCATTTTGGTTCCCGCAAGAATTTTGCATGCAGTTTTATTTTAAGGTTGGTTGGCCAGCTCTAGCCAACACTGAACAAACAAGCTGTCTGTCTCTGTAAACAGTATCAGGGATTTCTCTCTTCCTCAATAACATAACACACGTGCTGCAGGTGGAATTTTCCGTATTCCACAAAAAAGATAATTTAATGTGATTTTCCACCAGAAAATGGAATCCAGGGTACAAAACAAGGATTTTCCTACTATTTTTGAGCATCTGGGAACTTGTTAGATGGCAGTTCTGGAACCCTGTTATTTGTTCCCTCTAATGCTGCATAGCACATTTTGCTAGACCAATCAATATTGATAAGTAGATCTCCAGCACATGGAGGTGAGAACTCCAGAACATCTGTAGCTCAGATTGACCTTTGAATTGAGGCAGAAAAACAAATCTGAATGAGAGCCTACCTGAAATTTGGAAAAGTCAGAACACGGTGCTGGGAGTATTGAATTCCCCATTGCGGGTCAGGGTGGCATATATTTATTCATCTCCCTTGCCAAAAAGCAACAACTTTAGCAGAGGCTAAAGTGATTCCTTGTTGTCCTGCAGTGACTAGACCCATGTCCTCTTCCTTGCATAGCCAATTAGCCCCATCTCCTGTCATTCCTTTGCTGCAGATGTGACCCTGGGCATTCCATTGCTGAACTGAAAGTCTTTGGACAGATGAATCAGGAACACAAATGATGCCAGTTCTGTGGCATCTAAATGAAGGATAGGAAGTAGTAAAGTCTCTTTTCTTTCTTTCTTTCTTTCTTTCTTTCTTTCTTTCTTTCTTTCTTTCTTCTGATAAAAAACATGCTTGCTGTGAATATGATTCAAACTCCCTGTTTTAAATGGATCTTTAGCTGTTTTGGGGGACGTGAGATGGAACTGTTACAACGGGAGGACTTTGATATATTTACCTAAGTCATTCAAACCATATTGGGCAGTACCAGCTGCAAACCTAATCTCCAGACAGAATGGTTAAATTTCTTGAGCTGTGGGTAAAAATAGTGATAAGCATGTATTTTTACTTGACATTGAGTGGCTCCAAGCACTTTCACTGACAGGCTGGGTGTCATCTGTGTCTCATCTGGAACTACTGAATATACCATCTGAAACCCCTGCAGCATGAAGCACCAGTTACTCCTTTTCTGCCAGAAATGTTAGTGGAGCCACTGATGTAGCCAGTGGGATATGTTCCAGTGCTTCCTAATAAAAGAGAGAAAACTAAGCTCTCAAGACATCTTGCTTCTGGGCTAACTTCTGTGGCTGTAGCCACACGATTTTCACATTTTCTGCAGAATGAATTAAATGATCCACATCAAACATCAACAACGGGAGTAACTCAATCTACACTTTAAAGAGCTGGGTGAAGCCCACGCTTCTCTGGCTTCAGGCTCTGATGAGAGATAGCAAGACTTGTAAACAAACCGGGAGAGATAGCACAGTCCTGTTCGTCTTCAGTCCCCTCCTGTCACTACTCCTCCTTTTTCCTGACCTGCATAATCTTTATTCTTACTCAGGTACCTCACCTCAGTTACATCCTTATGTATCTCAAATGCAACAAATTGCTTTAGGCTATTATGGATAAATTACAGATGACTCAGTGTCCAAGCACTGGATTTGGCTCTAGACATGAATTGCAGATGCCTATAGAATTGTGGATTTTTTTTCTAGGTTCTTTAATAAGAGTATATTTCTTCAAGAAGAATGACAGCATATGCTCATGTCCATTTTGATTCAGGATGGTGAATAAACATTGTCTGATGTGTTGCCATTGCAGAGGCTTGTTATTTGCATCAGGATCAGCGAGAAGTGGCTGCTCAACCTCTTTACCAAAGTTCATGGTTAGGGTGAGTAGAAAACCAATGCTTTGTCCTTACATTTTGAAGCAGACTGAAGATAAAAAACATCAAATAAAAATTACTCATGAGCCTTGAAGCATCAAAACAAGATGGGTAAAGGCAGCTTCCCTGATCTGATTCAGAGAGATCATCCATATCTCTGGTGTGACTATGATCCATCAGCAGACAGCATGGAGCAGGTAATGTGCAGCATTTGGTTCTCCATTCTGTAATGGTTACACAAGGATGGACTGCCAGGACTCTTGTGCTGGACTTGACCGAAGTTCATCAAGCCCAGAAAGCTTTGTTAATCTATGTTGTCTCAAGGAACAAAATATTTCCCCATAGAGCTTGAATTTTACCTGAAAAAATCTGGATCTACTTGTGGCTGTCTGTGCTATACTCTGGGTTCAGAAGCACCTTTTGCAATGATTGATTTACTTCTTAACACAAAGACACATTTCTAACTAAAGCTTGGAATAACAATGTGGTTTCCTGCTGCCAACGCAGGCTACAGACTTGCCAAGGCTTTGGCCATCTGCTGCTCCACAGCAGCGTGAGGCCACGTCGAAGTCATCCCACAGGCACTTCTGTAATATTCATGATTATCATTATCTTCATAACTAATACCAGACTTATAAAGCTTTGAAGTTTTGCTTTCGTTGCTGTCTTAGGAGAACAATAGTGAGCAATGGAGGCCTGGGGGTTTCTTCAGTCTTTCTTTAGCAAAGAATTGCAAATCCAAAGCCAAAGTAGTGGAGCAATTGTCAGCAGTGAGAGAAGCCAGCCCATGCTCATTCAAATCCTGTGATCAGTACCCAGTCTGGTCTTGTACTTTGACAAAAACTTAAGCCAACTGACTTTTTCAAAGTGTGAAATTGATTTTTTTTTTTCTTGAAATCTAAGGGGGAAAACCCTCTCTAGACTAGAAATTTAACTCTTGCGTTGACATTGGGTTGGATGTTAATACTTGGAACGCATAAAAAGTGATTCATTCACAGGGAATGATTTACTACAGATGACGAGCAAGTGGAGGAGCCCCTGAATTTGTCACCTAGAAACCATGAAAGAATGGTATTTTAGATTTTTTGAAAGCATCATAAATCCAAAATCTGTATAATCGCTGTACAAGTTTTAAAAAACACAATGGAACACCATTTTACTTCTTGTTGAAGGGTGCCTCTGATGAAAATGCAAACTGACTGAAGCTTCTTTTCACAGGCACATGCAAGATTTGATGAAATTATTCTTATGAAAGTTTTTCAGGAGCACACAATCTTGCTTGTCAAAAGAATCATAGAATTACTTATGTTGAAAAAGAACTTTAAGGTCATCAAGTCCAACAATTAACCCAGCATTGCCAAGGCCACCACTAAACCACGTCCCTAAGTTCCACATCTACACATCTTTTAGATACCTCAGATGGTGACTCCACCATTTCCCTGGGCAGCCTGTTCCAACGTTTGACCACCTTTTCCATGAAGAAACTGTTCCTCGTATCCAATCCAAACGTCCACTGGCAAAACTTGAAGCCATTTCCTGTCATGTTACTGGAGAGAAGAAACTTCCCTGAACTTGCTACAACCTCCTTTCTAGAAGTGAGACACTAAACTGGATCTTAGGTTAAGACCCAGAATGTGAATAAGACCAAAGCATTGTGACAGCTCTGTTTTCACTCTTTTGTTTTCCACAGAAAATTTACAAATATCTCAAAGAGGAAAAATAATAGAAATCTTAGAAGTCCTGAATTTCCTTCCTGACTCCAATAAAGAATAAGCCAGACTGTACAACACGGGAGGACTGGAACCAGAGAATGCCACAGGGAGAAATTTACCCTGCCACAGACATGTTGCTCATACTTGTCAAGGACACTGGAGTTAACTATTGCTTCTCCTGGGAATATCTTTGTGTTTCCTGTGAATGCAAATGTCTATACAAGTCATCAAGTCTGTTCGGTTATAAATACAGCCTCCAAAAACTGCCACCAACAGCAGAGTGCTGCTGCTTCTGTGTTCAGCCCGTGCATTGAGTCAGTGGCAAAAGCTGCAGGAGGAATAATATTCGTGTTAATTTGTGTCTAGGTATAGGCAACCTGTGAGTTTGGGATGGCTACAATACAGTGGTCCTATATGAAGGAAAAGTGCTCAACTATACAGAAAACCTGACTGACAGCTCTGCTGAGAATACTCTGTAATGTATCAGCTGCTTTTTTTAACCTCTTCATCTGAAGAGACTGAGCGGTAAATGTTAATCATTACTTCTGGAAGAAGTAATGCAAAGCAATGTCTGACAGTGTCAGAAGGGGTGGGACAGCTGGCTGTTTCCTTTACTTTTCCTTTTTTTAAACAGAGGGTGTAACATAGATGGTGCTCTGTGTGGCTCACTTTTCCATTTGTAAAACCTTATCTAGAGCTTCGGTCACGGAAAAGTCATTTGCAGCACTTTGTTTCCTCTCAGACTGAGATCAAAATATGTCTGATGGGAAGGGCTGCAGAGTCCAAGCCACGGAAATGGAAGGGCCATTAAAACGCAGGTAAGGTAGAAACAGCCTGTGGTGTATAGGGCAGATTCCTGTGCTGACCTGCAATAAGGTGATCTCATAGGATGTAACCAATGGTAAATCACCAAAGACTGGTTAAGTAAAGATGAAACCAAGCATAACCATGTCAACAAAAAAGATGATGTGATTGGCACCTGGGCTAATTTCCTAACAGAGCTTAATTTTCCTTCGAAGGAAAATACTTGAATGCATATAGTAACATATTTAGAGGTCATTAAGCCAAAGCAATTTATTTAAAAAAACCAAAAAGCTTCTGATTGCCATTCAGGACCTTTTCTACTTTTGCAGTGTAACTCCAGCAATGTCATTGCCCTTTGAAGAGAGTGCTGCCGAAGAGCAAGACCATAACAATTACACAGTCTCTTCAGAAATGCTCCCCCTTCTTGCTCTGTGCCTCCCTTCCCTGCCACAGGGCATGTCAGCACAGAGATCCTGGAAAGCACTGAAAGGAAAACCAGAACAAAGAAGTGTGAAGATGATGCAGATCACGAGGGCAAAAGGAATCTATTTGGGACTTCCCCAAACCCATGACGTTTTTGGTTTTTTTTGTGGTTGCAGTTATTTGCAAATGCTCCTACTCCATGAAACATTCTGGAAGAGGTTGGATTACTCTAGCTTTTAGTGTCATTCCCCACTCAGACTTTTACAAAGCAGGAGTAATCTGAGACAAAAATAATTTAAGACCTTGGTTAATCCATTTTGCAGCTGTTGGCAGGTTTGTCTCTGATCACCGTCTGGGAGGATGCACTGTCTAGGGGAACGCAACACTGGGAAGATTTAGAGAAGTTACAGGCAGAAGAGTTTCCATTATTTAACTAATTTCCATGCTGGGGCAAGAATTGCTCCTTATTTGTACATTGAACAGTCTATCATCTAATTTTAAACATCTCACCAATGAGGGTTCTTGTCATTCTCCCTGGAGATAGAGCCTTACCACAACAGTCAGCAGAAAAGTTTTCTTGTAAAAATGTCAGTTGGTTATCAGGGACAGGCTAAGGAGTACAAAGGCCAGATTGTTGGGAAGTGCTGATGGGAGGAAGGGGATGATAACATCAGCAGCATTGCTGGAACCTCTGCAGCATCCTTCCCACAGGAAGGAGAGCCTGTGCAAATGGAGCTCCTTTTGGGATCCTCTCAAAATCTTCTGGGGTTGTAGGGCTGGTGTGCCACAAGAGTCCTCTTCATTGTTTGAAGGGTTGAGTGGTGATTGTGCTGTTTCAGCAGCTGAAAAGAGAGCTCAGCACTGTTATTTCCCCAGCAGTAGATCAGATTTACAGGGGCAAAGGAAGAGGAGAGGGGAGGCAGCTTGGTAGGTAGTACTGCTGTTGGGTTTGGGGCATGTTAAGGAGGGCAACCTCACCTTGTACTGCGGCTGACTAAAGTAGCTGTAGAACTGATGGATTCTGAGCAAAATAGTCTTCTAAATGAAACTGGCAGTTTTCAATGATTATCATTAGCAAGATGTCACAGTCACAGCTGCCATCGTGAGTTTGAAAGGAAAACACTGTCTGGAACTGTCTAGATCAGATTTCTTGGCTTTTTTGCCTTGAAACAAAAGTAGGAGCTGAGATCTTGGAAAACTGATCCTTAATGTATTTTCCTGATTCTGCTTTCCTCTTTTTAAGGGTGTTACAGCGTCATGTTGCTCCATCATCTCATCTCAGCTCAGAACTGGGCATCCACATCCACAACCAGCTGAGCATGGAGTTGTTTCCTGTCCAGTATCAGATTTGGTATCTAGTTTTTCCAGCAGGGCAGTATGGCATGAGATTGAAAGGGTGGGCAAAGAACAAAATGCCATTCTACAGGTCAAGGAAACCCAGCCTAATTTTAGCTTTTAGTACAAACAAATCGTCCCTCCTCTAAGACAGATTTTTCCCATTTGGGAATGTTACTTTCATTATAATTTATTATAATAAATCATGAGGTCTCAAGCCCTCTGTCCTTCAAGGTTTCTAAAATAAACCAGGCATTCTGGCATTTGGCATCCTTTGAAATATACCACACCAAAAGAATCCAGACCCACGAGGAGAGAGGTTTATGATGTCTGCTTTCACAGTATTATTGTTCCCACTCCCAGCTCATCTTATTAGGGTAGTTTTCAGTGGCTACATGAACAGCTCTCTGTTTACATCTTTGTTGAGTGCAATAATTTAAGCATGCATCCATGGTACAAGTACATTCGGCAACTACATTTTTAAGACATGGGCAATCAGTTAGGAACCACACTGGTGCAGAGAGATATCGACAGTACTAATTGTCTTCTGTCACTGTCACTGCTTATTCTGCTCTGTTTTGCTCATTCCCTGCATTTTCCCAGATAATCCAAATTCACATGGCTGGGCACTTGTGTGAGTTGGATATCAATGTCTGGAGAGCATTTCCTGGCCCCCTCAGCTCTGACATGTGACTGACAGATATCCTACTGACAATACACACTTTTAAGGGCTCGGATAGGACCCCGCTTTGGCTGCTTGCTGTAGCATTGGGGGCCAAGTATAAACCAGCATGGGTTCAGCTTGAAAACGAGTCATGGAGCCACCATGAGCAACACTGTCCTTCAGGGTGTTCTGCACTGGGAAAGTGTTGAGTTCTCTGGGATTCCATAAGAGTTGCAGAAGCAAAATACTTTTTTTTTTTTTTTTGTCCCCTTAAAATAATATGCCCCAATGACATCTCCTATTCTAAGGAAGCTAAGAAAGAAAGAGAAGAGTTGTACTAAGATTTATAGGCTGATTGCTCTAAGTATATCTGATCTCACATTTAATCAAGTTCCTTCTAGTTTTCCTCACTCCTTCCTCTTTCTTTTTTGCTATTTGAAAAAATAATCAGGGGCATACAGTGTATTTAATGAAATTAATTCTATATACACAATAATCTGGCAAGAAATAAGAGAGGTGTTGGCAATGCAGGACTATGGATCATCAGAATGGAGACAAAAAAAAAGAACAAATAATTTTTAACCTAATACAACAGTAAACTTATCAGGTGAAGTAGTTTGATTGACTGCATAAAGAAGAGCAAGGCAGATAAGAAAGCTTTCTTGCATTGCCACCAGAATTAAAGGCAGCAATGGTAATGTGTGTATGAAGGAAAAAGTGAGACTCAAATGCACTCTAGGTCAGATATTAATAGGGTTTGGGAGTAAAGGAGGAAGGAGGCTGGAAGTATTTGTAAATAGAATCTGAAGACTGCAAACAAGATTGAGAATATAATAACAGAGACTTCAGAAGAGAGGTAGAGTGGAAGTCTGGAGGGAATATATACTCAATGGAGGTTCAGCAGTTTGCAAACATAATCTTGTGGGAAATTACTAACCAAACGCAAATTCTCAAAGCACGTCCACACATCATCTCTCCACTTAGTGAATCTTCCTCTCACAACACTGGATTGCTGCTTCAGTACTGAAAATGAGACTGGGAAATCCAGGGATATTGAATTCATACAAACTTGTCATCTCACAGACAGACTCTCCAGGTGAAATAATGTTGAGTTATAAGTTATATCCTTTTCTCTACTTTGACCCTGTTTGGGTCTACTGTTATTTATACATGTCCCAACAGCCAAAAGAAAAAAAAAAGGTACAGCAAATCTTGAAATTTAAGATTCAGGCTATCATGAGGAATGATGAGACTAACATAAAAAATAGCCCTTCCCTGGTCTTGGAAGCATTTTCTGGACCAAAAAATCCCAAAAGTATATTTCCACATGATCTTTTTTTCTATATTGTAAACATTATCTGTAAATAGTTTAACAGAAATATCTGAGGAGAGAAAAAAGGAGATATAAAGAATAGAAGTTCACCAGTTTACAAACAGGTTCTATGCAGAAAATTATTTCCAAAAATGAAGCCACTCTTGGGAATGTCCTGTGCAGAGCCAAGAGCTGGACTTGATGATCCTTCTGGATCTCTTCTAATTCAGGACATTCCATGATTCTGTGAGTCTATATTTTGTCTTCTCGTCTGCTTTTCTCCAGCTGTATGTCTGTATGCAAGATACAGACTCCATTCTGCCAAGGAAATGAGATATACCCCCAAGTCTTGTTTTCCCAGCAGCAGAAATCCAGCTATTGACCCAATTATGTGACTCTCCTTGCTGAAGGCAAGGGAATGACCTTTTCTTAGCTGGAAAAGATGGCATATCTCTGCATACCCCTTCCAGACAATTATCCAAGGGTTATCTGTCAGCCTCCCTAACTCCTCATCATGGGGTAATCTTCTCTGACCTGTACATTGCCCAGTAAATCAGGTCCAAGGTTGCACACGAAAGGACCCAATGGTCCTTGATGAAAACTAAGCGCTTAGGCCAAAACTCTGCCTGAATTGTAGCCCTGAAACTCTAATAAAGGTCAATTGCAGTACATGAGTACAGAATATGGGTCTTCTGTTTTAAATAGAAGTTGTATCTGTCTCAACTCTGAAGCTGGCAGTTTCCTCTCTGCCCAAAGCTCTTTCTCACATGAGACTCATATGTCACTGTCAGGGCTCTAGCTGATGGTTCTTTCTCATCTCATTGTTTATACTATCATGACCTTTTGTTGTTCACGTGTCAAGAGCCCTCATTAACATTTTAGACATGAGGTCATGCTTCTAATCAACCATGCCCCCTTCTTCAATTAACATTTCCAATGTTTTTAAATTAAGTGTTGGTCCACGGGCCAGGGAATTTCCTTCCAATTAGTACCAGTAGTGAAAGGCAGATATCAAAATTTATTTGCTCATATCAGCACTCTCTTTTGATCTGTTGAAAGGATCTGGTGAACATACAATTAAGAAGTTCCTCCTAGGTATCTTTCCCCAAAGGACCAACAATACCTGCCGGGGTCTATTAGCATTTCAATATATTTCCCACCTCAGGAAATGTCTCTGCTTCCTTGCCTGACTGGTTAATGTGGCTGCATATTTTGCATGCATACCACTTAAAGTCACTGCCTGCCATTGCTGAGACTCATTGTGCTCCACCATTTCACAGTCAGGGATTAGACTTGCATTTTCAGCCTTTTCCGCCTCTCAGGAAGGGCCAAAGGTGCAGAGTCATTTGGGAAGGGTCAAACATTCAGTGCTGCCAAGGAGGGAGCAGCAGCATCTGCAGCAGACGACAAGACAGTGACAGTGCTCTGTGTGAAATGAGGGTATCCGAGTTCTTGACGTCCTCACACGTGTATCTCCGAGATGTGCACGATTACCAGGACTTGTCTACATCGCTGCTGGGCATGTGGACTGAGCAGCAGGGGGCTCAGGAGGCACGAAATGCTTCCTGGTCTCAGCCTCAGATTACATCTCTTGGAAGGAGAGCAGAATATCTTGTGGGAAGGATATTCCACCATGTTATTAGTTTTAAAGTACCGAATACTTAGTGCAAACCAAAACATGTCTGAAGCAAACAATTTTAATGAGACTTGGGGACAGATCAACTCCTCCAGAAGCTACATGGGAGTATAATTGCCTCAACCTTTGCCTGTGGGGACACACTGCACGTCTGCATCTTGACCTGGTTTAAGCAAATGGAAAGGATTCTTTACCCAGCTGTTGGTTCTCACAATTGCAAGTCAGATGCAAGTTCCCATTTGAAGCCAGGAAGATTGCCATCTGCAGCTTGCCAAGGCCAACCTGTGCAAACACAGCCCAGAGCTGGGAGCATGGATTATAAACAGAGATAGTCCTAGAGCACTGAAATTCAAGGCCCAGTTCCAGCTTTACAGCCAGGAGGTGCAGGGAAGTTTTCTTTGCTTGAGATCCTATTGTAAATGCCTTATGCAAGGGTGACAGAGGAGTCATAGGAACTTTTTACCCATTCTTGCCCACTGTCCCTGTGATCGATGACCTACAGTCATGCAGCCATGACTACACTGCCTCAGGTTGTCACCACACCAGCACACACTGGTGGCTGGACTCAGTTGTGCTAAATATCCTCCTCTGGGCCCAATTCCTTCAGCACTGTTCCACTAAAATACAGTGCCTCATGAGCACAATCTGTGTCACATGGTGTCCTCTGATGTTTATAATAATTCAGGTAGATTTTGCTTTGTGGAAATAAGTGGTTCATGAATGATCCTGTGTTCATTTTGAAAGAGAGAACCTTCTCATGGTTTGGGATCTGTCGGGAGGAGATGTTCTGACGCCAAGCTGGGCTAAGCATCCTTTACATGTTTTGCTGAGATTGTGAAGGATGAGACTCAATGACCCAGACTGCCCTCTCTAACTCCAGCCTTTGACGTAGTTCAGGAACAGAGGGTTTTTTTCCAAAGTGCATTCAAGTGTATCTCAGACTGAGAGATCAGTTAGGAACTCTTTAAGGAAAGGAGTTTCGGCTATCTCAATAGTTAAAAGAATTTTAAAAGGTGGGGAGAAAGCTGACTTACTGACGTACACAGAGAAAGAAATACAGAAAGAGTACCAGTGGCAATATTAATGGGGCCAGGAGGAATCTAATCTAAGCCTTTTAGGTGGAGAGTGCTGAGTCTTTTCTTGCATTTATCAGTGAAAATCAGAAGTAACTCCCCCAAAGTCAGTAGATTTATGCCAGCATAGCCCAAGGAAGCAGACTGCCTGGAACCACTGCTAATTTGAACACAGACCAATATAAGTCTGTGGGAATAAATCTTAGACAGAGGGTATAAAACTGAATTGTTTGTGTCAGCCTAACCTGTTCCAAATGTCAGAGTCTGAAGGATACTACAAACCAGGAAGATCTGTTATAAGACAGGCAAAAAAAAAAAGTAAAGATAAAATAACCCACCAAATGTGCCTGAAAGTGCTCCTACTGAAATCAGTAGTGGTTTTGGCATTGGCTTCCAGGGGTGCAGGATTCAATACATGGGAGACAAAAGGGAAGCTAATAACCTGTGAGTGAAAGAAGGTAGATCTGAGTCCCAGCATGCTTCCCCCAAGATCATAAACATGATTGGACAAATAAGGAATGAAAATATTGAAACAGCAGGCCAAATTTCTTACCAGCTTATACTGAAAGCAGATGTCCAAACTGTGAGATTGGTGATGCGTTTCCACACATCACCAGGCTTGTAGAACTTCCCGGGGCAGAGGTGAAACCTGGGGCAGAATGGTGTAGGGATGCATACAGCCCTGCTCCCTGTGTTCCAGTTTAGGGTGGCAATGGCGAAACACAGAGTTGTTCCCATCTCAGGGATGAAGTCATGTCTACAGAGCAACTTTGTGAACTTAGGATCCTGCCCATCATCCAGCAAAACGGGAGAGAAAAGTTCTATGGCAGACAGATGAGACTCATAGAAATACAGTCTCATAAACATATGCACTGTACCTGAGCTGAGAACCCAGGTGTTGTGTGCCTCTGGTTAAATTCAGTATCACCTGGATTTACAGTCTTCAGTACCAAAACCTAAATTCAGTTGATTTGTGCACTCAACAGGGTTAGTAACTTTGCAATCCCAGTAGGGCTGGGAAAAACTGATGAGATTTGATTCATTTATCACTGTAGCCTTGGATTTAAATGCCACATTCACCAGCTTTCTCCTGAGAGGCACTACAAATCTTCAGATAGTGGTATCAACACACTGTCCACATGACCTCTCTATAAAGAAATCCTGTTGTCACACACTGATCAATAAGAGGCAGGTATGCCTCAGGTTTCTAATCATTATGAATCCATTTAGAATTCAATGCAATAACAGCAATCACATTGAATTAATTAGGGGATTTGCAAGGATGGCTTATGTAGTTCCACAGCAATTCCCTTGTAATTCAGCACTAATTAAGCATTATTTCATGCAGGAAATAATGAGCTGTAGAAACATTGTTAGTGCCAAATAATGGAATAAAGGTGTGTTTGCATATTATAAACACTCCATAAATGTTCAAAGAGGTTAGAGCAGGTCTTGACTTTTTTACCCTAGAGAAGGGAAAGGGTCCTAAAGGAATCATCTTGTTTAAGTCAGCCGAGTGTTACCTAAATAAATACTGAATAAATGAGGGACACACTGTAAAATGGAAAATCGCTCTGACTTCTCACATTTGAAATGTCACTGGTTTAATTATTAGATTGTTTCCACATCGGTGCCATTCCTGAGGAGGGTTTGGTGTTTAGTCAAGGCTCAGAGTTCTGGAGTTGGTTGGCAGACTTTACTGTTACTTATAAAAGGCAATAGGCTTTGAAACTTTTCATTTAAAGAGAACTTTCAGAACATGCCAGTTTCCAACTTCATTTAGGACCATATTTCTGGGTGCTGCACAATGACAAGTTTTTGAAAACCAAATACACCACAGTGAATTTGTATACACTTTTCTCCTCTGTTCCCAGCTGGGGTTTGGATATAACATGGTGGTAAAATGAAGCTACTCCTTTTTTCACGAGGACATTGCTATAATCCTTTCATCTCTAACAGTGCTTACTGTGCCTAAGAAGTAAGGGACCCTGTTCAGAGCCACATAGATCTGCTTTCTGAAGAGCACATGCCAGAAGATCCCTGGGAATGGCTCTGCAGTCCATTGCTGAGATTGTCTGGGAAGGGCTGGGTACCACAACACAGCACACACACCCTGACACATGTTAACCCAGGGATGTGGTGGGGTGGGATTTAAGAGGAGTTGCAATGCTCACACTCCAGCAATTCTGGTTCAGCTCACAAATTAGACCCTAAAACCCCAATTTTAACTGGACTGCTTAATTAGAAATTAGTTTGTCAGACACATAAGGCTTTTGGCTGGCACTATGGCATGCAAGCATTTGCTATAAATATTCTTCCCTTAGCCATGAAAGACTCAGACATAAACAAAAGTAGTTAAGAATAGGGGTTTGTTTCATTTTGTTTTGTTTTACTTTGAAAGATCAGCAAAATGCCCAAAACATCAACTATTTTGAAAAAAATTGTATTGGGCTGGGGGGTTTGGATGATGTCTTCTGCCTGCTGCCCTTGTTTCTTATGCCCCTCGATCACCAGGGAGGTGTTTATAATTTCCAAGCAGCCACCCAAGGATGAGGAAAGCTTGTCAGAGCAATGCTGAAGATGAGAAAACTTTCTCTCCCAGGGGAACATCTGAATTTTTTCCGTTGCTTGTATTTCTGGGACAGATGATTAAACATTATAGCTCCCAACATTGCCACGACAGGTGGAGAATGTGACAATGTCAGGGAAAGGAGGAGTTTGTCCCTGTTACTGGTTGCTTTATATCACTGGCTTTGAAAGTCTCATCTTCACAATGGTGGGGGCAGGTACTGTGTCAGTCCTTCAATCAGCTGGCATTTGCCCTAACCTCTATTGACTTGTGAGACCTCCTCATTTCCTCCTCTGACTCCTCTTGGTCTCACAACTCTGAAATTCAATATATGAGAAACAGGAATGCAAGAAGGCTTGGAAGCCTGAACTAATCAGGTACTGTCAGGTGCGAACTTTCTGCCACATCATCATGAGCTATGGGGTTTTTTTGTCATTCATCTGAAAATGCTGTTTGGGTTGAATTTAAAATGCAGGTCAAGTTAAAGTGGCAGGTCTTGCTATTGGAACCCTTTCTCTAGAATCATCCCATCTGCTTTCAAGGGGAACCAGCTGCTCCCCAAATACTTCTAAGACCAAATTCAAGCTCCTGCTAGTCCAAGATGCTGATGGCTCTGTGCAAAGCTAATTGCTTGTTTGTCATGTTTTATTTCTGCTGTGACTGTGGTAATTTTGTGTAGATTTTTTTCACCCCTTTCCCTTCAAAGCAGTAACTTTCCTCAACATATCTGGCTTCAAACAAAAAGACACTGCAGCTTTAATGAAAATTTAAAAGTCAATGAGACAGACACAAAAAGAGACACGATCAAGGATGAGCTCAGTCCAATGAATAAATTCAAACCATTTAGGGAATGTTTGGAAAGATCAGAAGGGCACCTTTGCTTGCAGCATTTTAACAAGCCCCCATGAATTAGCAAGAGGCCTGAAAAATGAGTAGCAGTGGTGGGGAGTAATTCAGTTGTGATCACTTGAGGGTGATGAATGAGGAAGTGACATAGTCTGTGCAGAGGCAAGTCATCTTTTCTAAAACAATTGTACTTAGCCCTCATGTCTGGAGATTTATATTGCAGTGGTGGCAATGCTGGTAATTAATGAAACAATCCTGGGTTTGGGGAGAAATGCTAAAAACACAAGGCTGGAGAAGAAGCCATGTGAAGACCCAAAGAGATTTTCTCAGAAGGCTGAAATATTCTTGGACACTGGACATTGCTGCACTAGGCTGGTAAATTTGTCCTTAACCTGGGAGATTGAGCATGGTTTAAAAGGGCTGGGAAAAAAATGACTTTGAGGCACATTTTAAGGTAGATGGAGGATGAATTAAGATTAATGAGAGTCTTACAAGTGGGCTGAAGCTAGCAGTGCTGATATGAAACCTGTGAGAAAAGCCAGCAAGACCAGCCTCAGAATGTGAATTACTTGCTTTACCCAGTGCCCCTCGTGGCTGTGGCTAAGCCATTGTGTGTGCACGTGAGTGAATACATGTACGTACAACTCACACCCATTCTACATTAGCCATGCACAAAGTCCCAGTGACCATCAGGAAAAAAGGAGGAAAACACCCTTAAACCACAAGATGCAAGACATTTATTTTCTTTCTCTCTTCCCCAAACCATACATTTATTTTCTTTCTCTCTTCCCCAAACCGTACATCAAAATGCTGATTGTGTCCTGTTAAATGTGCTGTGAGTTACATAGACCTAACAAGGCAGTTTTCAAACAGGAAACCTGGTAGGAGTTTAATGACATCTTACAGTCCACCCACCCCAGCAATATAATCATTAAAATTTGTCAAGTGTAAAACCGGATGACAAAACATTACCCCAGAGCAACTTACTGTATAAATGCAACAATGAAGCTGCTAAATGGTTTCTTTGGATCTTTGCTTCTAGAGCTGAAGTCATATCGATTTGGCTTCAACTCCTGAAGGGCACGGGTTCACAGTTTTATGGAGAATGCAAGATTAGAAAGATTCACCTTACATGAGAGGTTTCCAAGTTCGCTCTGGAAAGTGGTGCAGATTTTTTATAAAGAGAGCAACCAGAAATGACTGTGATTGTCTTGGAAACACAAAGATTTGTGTTTGCTTTTTAAAAAAAAATCAAGCTAGAAAGAAGTTGATTCCACACTGAGTAACCACACTTCCATGAACTATTCCTAAAACTGCATGGATCCAGACAGGAAATTTGTTGCTTGGAGAAATTTCACAGAAGGAAAAATTTTATTGCTGAAAGGTCTTTAATGCAGTAGCCATTCATCATGATGATGAAAGGGAAAAAAAAACCCATATAAATGTATGTAAATATATTCAGATATTTGTGAACACTAAATCCTTAACTCCAGTGAGATGTCAGAATATAAGACATTGAGCTTGTGGCCTGCCTGAGGTTGGAAACAGGATCACCCCACGGAGGGCAGCACCCATCAGGTGCAGATTACACCAGAAGAGGAAATGAAATACTGTTTGCTGAAGGTCTTGATAATGCAGGGTCTGCATGTTCACCCTCTGACTCTTTAGAGCACCCACGTGCAGCAAACACTTGGTATCTTCACTGAAGAGGAGCTGTTTCATGTAGCACCTTTAAAAAAATTTATGCAATTACTATACTACTCTCAAAGTAATCAGAACTTGTGGCTGAGACAAATTCATAGCCCTTGCAAAAGGAGATGCTTCTGTGCCTCAAATGACAGCTACTTGACATAATTTCTGGGCAAGAGAACAGGCCTTGGAAGGCAAAGGAACTACTCACTTACCTTTGTACACTGCTAATAGCAAATGGCAGGACGGGAACTGGGACATGGTACATGATATGAATGGCTTCTTTGTATAATGGCAGCTTCCTTTTATGCCTCTGATGGAGTGCAAAAAGCCATAGCTGCAATGTATATTAACTTTGATATTGGGTTAAATCTGCTGCATAATGTAAAGGGGCCCTGGTGGAACTCAAACAACACTTGTTGAGTGGCATTTGAACCTAGAGAGATTTTCTGATTAGTGGAAGAACTGTTCAGCTCTGATCATCTGAGGCTGGCTGAGCATTACCATAATGTTCAACATTTGAATGTGAAATCACCAGAAAATAAACGTGTGACTTTGGATTTCATTGTTTTTAGGCAAAATATTTCTTCAAGTAAAATATTCTTTGTGAAATTTTGCCTTGTCTCTCCAAAGCAGTGGGAAAGCAGTTGTTAAAGGGAGAATGTGTTTCATACACAAATATAAGCAAATCCTGAATTAAAAGATGGATAACAGCTTTGTTATTTTTTTGTATGTTTTTAAAATAAGAACAACACCATGCCACAGTTTGTGGGCTTCCTAAAGAGTTTCCCATCCACTTGCACGTTTCATAAGCACAGTCTCCTCTGCATATGGAAGCTTGGTAAAATTTTTAAGTTGCTATGAGCTGTTTCAGTCATTTTACAGTATCATAATGCAACGATTCCTTATTGACGGAATTTTGCAATTCACCTAGTAGTTTCCCAACAGTTTAGAATTTGTCAAAAACGAATAGTTTTGGTCAGTCAAAGAATCACCAGTAAAGGTATTGGCAAAAGCAAGTTTAATACTGCAGTGAAAATGCAACAAAGTTGATTGGCAAGGTTCAGTCCATTACTTACTAGATGGCTAATGCACATGGGGAAAAATAGGACTGAAATCTAAAATCAATCTAAAACAAATATCAAACAAAAATGATCTGCATGCAGGCTGGGGATGAAAAAAGGGTAGGGATAGGAAAAGGTAAGAATAAAAATAATAAGAGAGACCCTCCTGTTGGGTCACAAGTACTCGTAAGGAGTGGACTCCCTTGCTAAACTTAACCCCAGACCTGACTTACAGCTTAGGCCTAAAGGTTTTAACAGCTCTTAAAGTAAAAGCACTTGATAGCCTGACTTAAACAATTCAACAAAAGATTCTTACAGTATTTACAACAGCACAGCTCTAACTCACACTAACTCACTTATAGGCTTATTTTACGAATCTAATGGAACAAAATTCACAGTACATTTGCTATAGCATATTCACACACACTCAGAGACCTAAATTGTTGTGTAAAAGGCACGTATACCTGGTGAAAATTCCCCCTGAGTTCAGTGAAGTACTCACATTGGATGCCTTTGCACCATCACAGTAAGTGAAGGGTGGAGCCTTGAGGAGTGGGATTATTAGCCCTACCTCAGCATTTTTTAAGAAATGGATATTTTTTAAATATTAAAATTCGAACGGGTTTTAATTGTATTTAAAAAAGAGAAGGGCTGAGAAGCTCCACTGTGCTGCAGTGTGTCCCTTCCTTAACAATCCAGGGACAGGTAAGGGAATAAAGATAAACCCTCCAGCCATGTAAGGCAGCATTTTAGCCATCAGATAATTTGAAAAGACCCCTCACATGCTCATATTTTAGAGTAATTCTACTAATATAAATCTCATTTTTAAAAGAGCTTGCCTTTAAAAATGAAGCTGGCATCTGAGAAATGGTTTTACTCATTTTGAAATAGATTCTTCTCTAATTTATGAAATTAAGGTAAAACCCTTTGTGTGTAGAGCCCAACTCAATTAGCTCTCTCAAAAGGCTATTTTCCACTTGATCTAAGCTACAGTCTAAGGTTAGAGCTGCAGAGGTCTGTGGCACCATAATAATACACCTATTTTGGCATCATTCCTTTTAGATTTTATTTGACTTTTTCTTTCAGCCATTAGCACAAGCTTTTTCTTAGCTAAATCCTGTTTCATCCTTCTTCAGCTTCTTCAAGCCCTTTTGTTTTGGTCCTGTTTGGTGTTTCTGACACCTCCCAGTGAAGTGTCAAATTGTAAGTTTAATTAACACATCCTCTACTTTCTTATTTCACACTAGTAACGAAAATACTGAACAAACCCAGAGCCAATATCAGTACTTTGGTAATCCAGGTCCTTCCACTGACCAGGTTTGACTTCACAGACTGTTGTGCCTGTGGTGCTTTGTTTCAATACCTTAAACAGTCTTTTGGCCGTGTAACAAAATATACATCTATGGGGCTTTTTTTACCCCTGGGTAAAACCACCATAGGCTTTGACTTTGGTTTTTAGCCCAGATCTGCCACTCGAGTATGTGGACTGGAACGAACTGCATCCACAAACACAGAGCAGAGGAACCCTTGGGTAAGAGGAAATGCTCAACCAACGTAAAACTGGCAGGGGCAGACACTACCTCAGTCATCCCTACTGCATGTGGGTCCAAGGAGGGAGAACGGAGAGGAACATATGGCACCTGGTGAATCTCTCTGTTCTACATCCTCAACTGGCACAAAGTAAGGATAAATTCACCAACCACATGTTGCACCTAGTTCTATTTGGCCAAAACAGTGAGTCTTTTCCTCGCTCCTTAAAATTCCTCTTGAAAATATCTTCATTTCCCTACCAGCTCTCATAAACTGGTTTAAATCTTTTGCACTAGTGTGCTAAAAATACAATAAATAACCAAACATTTTAGTGCATGACAATTACCTACTTACTCAGGTATCTACTTGACCATACAACTACTGTTAGCCAGCTATGCCTGGTTTATTTGTCAAGGGCTTCATCATTTTGCTGGAAATGTCTGTTTTTGGAGCTTGTCCAGTTATTCTGTAACCTGAACTGACAGACGGAAGTTAATAACAGTGGAGGGTGAGAGAGTAATGAATCTTCTTTACACTCTGGTAAGTATACGTACCTGTGAAATGCAGGTGCCAAAGGACTGCCTTCGGAGCCAGAATTTTGGGAGGGACATGCCTCACTTAGGCTGATCTGCCTCGAGAGGATGATGTATCCAACCTGCCTCAATAAACCCACTGAGATGGGAGCAAACACCCCCTATGGCGCTGATCTCCTTCTGTTGACCAGAAGTCTCATTTTGAGCCAGCTGATGCTGAGAGAGAGGAATTCCCCAGCTGTGGTTCAGTTTCCAGCTCTTTCTAGATGAACAATTTCACAAGGAAGTTCTAGACGACGAATTTCCCAGCTTGCAAATGCTTAATCTTGGCTCTTTCCTAAAGCTGCTTCTCCACTTTATTTATCAAAGCATGTTCAAGACACCTCTAACAACAGACTAGAGTTTTGAAGGTTCAGAGATTTCCCCTACAAGTATCAATGCCTCAAAAATAAGCAAAAGAAAGGTCAGGGGCATTGGCTTGCAGAAGAACCTCAAAGTGACTATAAATAAATTATTTTGTCAGATTCTCTCACAAACAAACATATGCACAGCAGTGACTCAAACACAAATCCCAGGGAATCACATGAATTTCATCTTCTCTGTGAAAAGCGGATGTTATAATCCTGCTATGCTGCTTTTTCTTCCCAAGATCCTCAGCACACAAAGCTCTCTGCCTTGGAAGCTGGGCTAGGATGAGATGAAGGCCGGAATGCCGTGTGGCGTTCATTTTGCACAATCCTGTACAGCTCCTGCATTTCTCTGATTTGCATTCCCCTGTGAAGCAGCCAAATGAATAAACATTAAAGATGGAGGCTGAGCACCCTGAAAGGACAATATTCTTGCTAAAAGCTGTCTTTTGAAAATCAATGTGATAATATCCTTTTAAAGCTATTTCCTACTGTCGTCTCTCCTGATTTGGCTCTCTGGGAGTGGGAAGTATTGGGGAGATTAATGACAGATTTAACAGCAGAAAGGTCCCCCTTATTTCGATCTGGTACAGGTAATGTCCTCTAATGCTTCGTCCATGCTGTGAAACCAGACAAGAAGCCATCTCAGTGCTTTTATTTGCTCAGGTGAAGCACTGGGTAACTGTGAATTTCTGGATTATTGTGGGGGGTGGGGGAGAGGCAACGTTATAGTTGACAGAAAGTCAATGGCATCACGGAAAAGCGGATCAACTCCAGCAGGCTCTCCACCACTTTCTCCCAGGCAGCAGGAAGCAGCCCAGGCTGGCCCCTCCAGTGCAGCATTGAGAGCCAGAGCCCTCCTCCCCCTTAGTCCTTGTGGCAGAGCTGGCCAGGACATGCCCATATCATCTCAGCTGCACAGAGGCACCTTGCTGCTTTCTTAGGGCTCCAGCTTCACAAACCACTATAGCAGTAATAGTCCTTACAGGATCATTTCTAAATGAGTTGTGAAAATAGATTAGGTATATTCAGTTCAGGCAAAAAACATTTTTTGATAGGCTTTGGGCAAACAATCTGTTCCTTTGATACATCTTACTACTGAGTTTCAAAGAAAGCAAATTGATGAAGCTGTGAGGAAAGTGATTTGTTAAAAATTAAGTCTTTTTCTTTGGAGATTCAAGTTGAAAGAACATCTCTGTGTACTGTGCCTAATCAGAACCTTTGAACACTATCAGGCATGGCCCATTAGGGTTGCCAGCCTTCCAAAACAAATTACTTACAGTAATCCCTTGCCTGATGTATGTAGTAAAAGACAATAGTGCAGCTCGACAGCACTGTCATTGCACGAGATCCATAGCATGCAGCTGAGAAAACTTCAATTTATACTTTGTATCACAAAGTAGCCATGAACCTCACTTCAAGACAAAGAATATTAAAACCATCAGATTTGCTTAACATAACTGGTCGGGTTCTCAGCTGGTGCAACCTCTGTTGACTTTAGCAGAGCTGTGCTGATTTACACCTGATGAGAATCTGACATTCTTCTTCTCTCCAGAGTTTGGAACCTTCTAAAACAAACCTCATCAGAAGAGACCGTGAAAGGACTAAGGAGCAGTGAAAGCAATAAGTTGTCCCTACCTTCATTCTCATTCTTTGCCATTAATTACATTTATTAAGTTGTTTTAGTGAAATTCCTTAACAGATATAAACCAGCATAATCCTACTGAAAATAATCTCCGTCCATTCACTTCAATTTTTAGTGTTCATCACTGTGTGTTGTAACTCATTCCTCAAACAATTCTTTTCTTTACACACTGAGCATGGTCTTATTTAATCCATTCTGTGACCAGCTATTTGGATTGTCACAAAGATTTCATAATATCATTAAAACTTTCAACTGGATCATAAAATAATTCTGAAGTAAAAGAAGCACAGTAACTGAAATTGTTTAATAACTTGCAACTGCAGAAATCTAGTAAGGGAATTGTGTATTTTATGGTAATTGAAATACAGTAAGTAATCATCTAACAAAAAAAATGCAGTTTCAGAATCACATTTCATAATGAAGTGTCAGCAATGTCATACACCTTACAGAATGGAAAAGGAATGATGCCTGGTGTATGAATTATGATAGGCACAAATCTAGCCAGGTAACCAGATCCTGTACCAATCTCACCCCAAGTGTCTGGAGAGACCAACAGAACATTCACAGGAACCAGGAACTCAGCCCCAAAGGAATGCTGCTGAGACCTTGGAGAAGTGGCTTGGCAGCTCTGGTGAGGCCAAGGAAAGTGGCAGTCTCAGGATGCTGCTCAGCCTCTCAGACTTGAATATTAAAGCTTTCCTTCCCCAGGTGGTGTGGAAGAGGCCTAACTTTAAGCAAGAGAGTTATTGCAGATACTTGAATGAGATTCCTCCCATACTTCAAGCTTGGCTTCTGCTTAAGGATCAGACTTTTATAGAGCTTGGACCCTGAATTTGGACTGAATGCATCTCACTTCTGAGACAGTCTTTATTCAGACAGGAAACAACTTTTCTCTCTCTTTGAAGAGGGATTAAAGTGTACTTGGATCACACACTCCTCAATCCCTGTAGCCTTCAACAGTCCATCCACTGAACCCACAGTGACCCGATCAGCTCTTGTATCTTGTACGTAGGTACCTCTCTACTGCAAACTGCCCAGCTTTGTAGGAAATGCTCAGCATCGCTGGCAAATGAGGGTTTCATCTGCCTTGAAGTGAGCTGCCTTCAGCAACATTTCCTTACTTCTGAAAATCAGCAAACAAAACAATCCTTCAGGTGACGTTTTGCAAAACCCTTGCCTTTGGCCTAATTTGAGTACAGTTGAAATCAAAGAAGGCTTGCCACCAATGTCACTCAGGTAAGATTCGCCACAATCGGACCCTTTTTTAAAATGACAGTCCCTGAAACTTATCCTTTTCACAACATCTTTGCAAGTATTCTTACTTTTTTTTACGGGAGAACAATCTTTTTCTCTCTCCCCTTTGAAAGAATAACAGTGTATTTATAATAAAGTTTGCTGTCATAAGTTAATTGAAGCAATAAGTCTTTGCAATCTTTTTTTCTTTGCACTGGCCTGTAAAGCAGTGCAATTTTTCACTTTTCTTAAAAAATGAAAATATAAAGCTAAGATGGATATTAAAATGCCAATTCTGTTCTCTGCATGTGCACATTTATATTATCCCTTTATGATGCTTGCACTACAGAGAAAAGAAGTGGATATACTGCAAATATTACAAACAGGGCTAGCATTTTCCCCATCGTGTTTCTGTTACAGGAAAGTAACTTCACTCTTCTGAGAGAGGGCTTTTGAAATTCAGAGCAAGAGCTGTTGTGATTAGGCTGATGGGGATGATAAGATAATTTAGGGCAAAGTCCAAGAGAAAGGGTGCTGCCCTGTGCTCCTTCTGATCTGAGGTGGGAGACAAGTTTATAGAGTGTATAAGGAGGAATTCAAGAGTTTTTGGGTTTGAACATATATGCTAAAGGTAATCATGGTATTTCCTATACTTCTGACCCTTCTCATTACTCTTGATCTCTGCTGTAAAAGCCTTCATTACTTTCAGTGCTACTGCCTAAATTAAAATAGACACTGATGTCTCAGTTCCCACTGCTCTTGAGGACTAAGCCTAAGTTTAAAAGGTTGCATACAAAATATTAAGGGTAAGATGAAAATTTTGAAAAAACAATGTTAAGGTGCAGAACACATTATACAAATTTAGATTGTCTTCCAAACCTCTTTGATGTTCAGGTGACTATAGGAATAAATCTTAGGGTTTGATTCCTGACTGCAGCAGGGGAAATGGGAGCAGGAAGATTTTCAATACAAAGGACTATAGGTAAAACTCAGATGCCCTTAACAGATAAATATATTTGACAAACTGTATTCACTTCTTTAATTCATGAGATAATAAATCTCAGTGATAAATGCTCCCTCCAAACAGCAGAACAATGGGATGGCTATCAATGTTTATCCACACCCCACAAATATACAAAACTCTCTCATATTGGAAAAGCCAGTTGTGCCTAAATTGGTGGTTGCCTATTCAAGGCATCTCATTTATTACCGCAGACGTGATGCAGGCAAATAAAAGAATGACCAAAGGAGGCTGCTAGGTGGAGGATAGGAGGATAATGAGGTCAGATAAAAAGTCTGGGTCTCATTAATCCCAAAGAGCTGAGAGAGCTTTCAGTGTCAGTTCAGCAGAGATGGTGAAGAGCCATGAGCAGCAAATCCATACTGACAGCTGAGTTTCCTGGTAACCAGACCCGACAGAAATCTGTGTCTCGCCTTTGTGAGTAGCCAAGCAAAGCATAGGGGCACTTGGTAGCCCACCTGCAGTCAGAGGTAGTCAGTTTACTGCACAAAGATGGGCTAACCTATCAGTCTACACTCCACCGATGTGAAACAACACAAACTCTTGAAATGCATGGAAATGCTGCTCTGAAATTGGCATGGCCAAAAACAACAGCAAAATCCTAATAACAGCGTTTATATTAGGATGGAATAGACAGAAGCAAAAATAGCTACAGGTAACTCCCTTCCCTCCCAGTGCGAATAACTTTCCTTTAGCAATCACCAATTTTGAAGATATCTTCTACTGAATGTTCTATCCTTATCTTACAGAGACCCTTAGCTACTTTTTAGAAATTACTTGCTTGATATCTCACCTAAGTCTCCATTCTTGCAAATGTAGCACGTTTTTCTTTGTCCACTCCCTTGTCAATATGGAGAACAACTGATTTCTACCCCTTTCAGAATAATGTTTTCTGTTATGATAAGCTGTTACATACCTTCTATTTCCACGTCCTCCCTGTAGGCTTCATATTTATCTTTTCTTTATTAAAAACACCCCAGAGGTCTGATTATTTTCCATAGGGATGATGCTTTTTATCTGCTTGTCATTTTTGCTGTTGGTCTCTGGTGTTGTTTACATGCAGGACCCAGACTGAGCTGGTGAGATACCCCTAGTGCTCAGTAAAAATGAACATCTACTACTTCAGGATCTCCAGTTTGCTGCTAATTTTCAATTTTGTGATCCCCTAAAATCTTCAGATTCCTTACTGCTATAATATTCTCTTGAGAGACATTCTCAGTCTCCTAATTTTCCTTCCTAAATACAGCATGTGTATTGAATTTAATCTTACTGATTTCAGGTCATTTATCCAATTTATTGTGATTATTTTGAAATCTAATCCTGTGTTCTCATGAGATTTCCAGTAAGGTGTCAGCCCCAAATTTTTTATGCATATTCTCTCTCCCATGATCCGAGTAATTAATAAAAATATTGAATAACAATGGACAGAGGACAGGCTTCTATGGGCATCTCATGGTGTGACCTTCCAGTTTGACAGCAGATTATTGGTAACTACTCTTTGCATAAGGCTTTTCAAGCATTTGTGTATCAGCTTGGTAGTGATTTTTGTCTAGACCATAATATCTCATACATCTGACACCCCTCCTCTCTCCCCCAAAAGCCCACTGTGCAGTATCCACTTCACAGTGATAATTCTCTATTTAATCACTTGGGCTATTGAGGCTGCCCTCTGTTGTCAGTGCTTCTTTCTAAGCATGTGAATACAGCTTTTCTTTGTTAACACTTTTTTGGGGCTCTGGTGTTTTTAGGCTTGATCACTGTTGCTTTTAGTATTTCTTCTCCTTTAAGATCAGCAGATGGAAAAGATCTTGGCTTTCTGCCCTGATGCTGGTTGTTGAATAGGAGATCTGCACGTTATTATTTTTTTCCCCAACAATAATATTCCCTTTAGTTCCTTTCTTCTGTTCCCAATAATAGATATTCACATCTCATAAAGTGGTGTAGTTCCCAGGTGTAATTATTTAATTGGCAGAACTCTAAAGCCCTTTCAGTAGTGATAAGCCACTGTATGGCAGAACTGAAAAAGACCCAACCCAAACCATCTGTCAAGAAGATTAAAAAAAATAACGGTGCCACTGATTTTCTTAATCACCATGTTATCACTGACCTCCTGTACATGTTCAGTCAGCCCTTGGTCTCATCCAAAGGAGTTTGGAGCATGACTTACAGCAGAAGATTTTTTTGGAATCATATCATGAACTCTGTGTATTTCTGCTTTCATCCCTCAGCCTCCATGGAGGTTTCCCATATGTCATATCACAGGCTCAGGAAAAATGTCCAACAAATCTCCAAGAAAGCAGGATATTTATTCTCTGTCAGAGGGCCACACCAAAACCCGAACTCCTTTCACACACCACTCGGAAGCCTACAGGACCTGGAGTGAGTTTGTGGCTGCCCGTTCACATGCTTTCACTTTAGGTTTCATTAGAAGTACTTGCCAAAAGCATGATTTGTGGATTTTGTGAAATCCCAGGTGCCATCAGCTGGGCATGGCTGCTGAGTGCTCCACAGAGCGAAGCAGAACTTGGCAGGACCCCATCACCCAGCAGGGGATTGTTGAGGCAGAGGGTGCAGAGCTGTAAGAAACAGCAGAACCACACTGATTTGCAGCAGCTGGAGATCCAGCCTTGAATCCTAAACTAACTCTTTAGTGTTCATCCAAGGTCTGGCTCACATTCAGTGGCAGCAATGGGCAGCATATGTGCAAGATGTGGGGACACGCACTGCCATGGAGCTATTGCTCCACCCAATCCAACCAGTCACAAGCGAGCAGCTGTGCACTCCCTGCACGTCTCTCTCTGCTGCCCTCTCATTGCCGGTGTCAGGGATGTGCAGAACGGACGGAGGTGCTACAGCTGAAACAGGTTCCTCCACATATTCGTGCTCACAAAACATAAACACTTGTAAAATGCAGGCACCATCAGCGTGTGCGCTTCTGCTGCCGTGTGCCCTGGGAGAGGCTGGGAACGCTAATTGGTTCTGGTCTGAATCGGCTTCCTGGTTCAGGGCACTCTTATAAAAGGGTTTTCAGCTACACGTTCAGTGCCAAATGTAGCAGATGGTGGTAGGATAGTAAATTACATTAAGGAATACTTGTACAGTTTCTTTACCACTTTTACAGTTGAAAAACAAACAATCGAGTTGCTTAGGGTAAAGGCAGATGCGGTGTCATGTATGTCTACCACCCTAATAGTTTTATGGAATTATCTCAGAGAATAAAGAGGCAGGTTTAATAACCATGGAAATGAGTTGAATAATCCCAGAGCGATCATCATTTCTAGTTTAGAAGTTTATGTTGCTCTGTTGCTAAGATTTGTGTTTCCAGTTCCGAGTATTTATATAATCACATACTGACTTTCTTTTTCCAAAATTTTTCCTCTTATTTACAAAAACATTTCTGCAAACAACTTCCTAGCCAACTGTAGGCAGTAAGTGGCACCGCTGGGTATTAGTGCCACCTGGTAGTCATTATTAGTTGAATCACTTCCTATTTAAAATAGTATTTAAACAGTCTTCTACACAGCTGGTTTTCCAGCTCTGCCTGCTTTGTTATCCAGTCTCTGTGCCTTCTTTGATACACTTTTTAGCTATCTCATGTCATGGGATTGTAGAATAATCCAGACAGGAAAGGACTTCAATCCTACATCATGCTTAAATGAGAGTCAGCTCTGAGATCAGACCAGGTTGCTCAGTCCTTTGTCCAAATGGATCTTGAAAGCCTCAACAGACTGAGGTGTCCCAGCCTCTGTAGGCAAAAAGCTTCACCATTTTACTCCCACAATTCTGGTTATAATGTCCAGTGGAAACCTCTGGTTTGAATTCAACTCTATATGCAACATAATTCTATACTCTGCTTAGCATACTGCAAATAAAAATGCTGCAATAAATTCCACGTACAATTTGACAGAAAAAAAATCCACTTGAGTAATAGAATTTTTTTTTCCAGTTATTTGTATTGTGCATAATAAAGTGCATGAGTGAATAGATGTGCACATACATGAATGTTCCTCAAGTGGTTCTTTCTTTGTGATAGAGGAAGAGACTCAGAAGAATTTCTATAGGTTTGGGTTTTAATTCCTGTTCTGCCAGGGCAAGATCCAAATCAGTCTGCATTTTTGAAGGGCCAGATATCTCATTCATTAACCAGTACATTGATGGTTCTGCAGTTGGCTTGGGGAAAGTAACCTGTCAGAGAAGAAGAGACTTTAATATGAAAATGATAGTTATCAACATCATGGTAAAAAACAAGAACAGCTTTGTACAATAGAAGTGCATAGATAATCATGTATATAAAAAGCTAAAAGTGTGAAACTGCATATTATTCCTATCGTGTTCTGGTGAAATAAGGTTAGTTTTTCTCTTTTGTTTTGCTTTGATCATATTATTAACCGAAAGGTAGGCAAAATGCCTGAACATTTCAATTCCGCCTCCTAAAATGATGTCACAAAAAAGCAAGGCGGTACATGGCAGTAGCACCACCTTTGTTTGTATTCCCTAGGATTCTGAGTGTAACTTTTGACCTGTGAGTACATTAATCAGTTACAGGGAGAAGGACTGGTCCTTCCTGGAATCACAAATCACAGATGTCTGACAGAACGACCATGTCGTGATCTGGGTGTGTACTCTCGGTGTCCCCATCACAAATGGACCAGCTCAGAGCTGGCAGTAATTTTTATCAAATGGTTTCAGGTTTACAATAAATGCTTGCATGAAAGCTCCAAGTTCAGGAACAGATCACCTCTACTGGGAAGTCTTGTCCTGCTTCAGGACAATGATTTTAGAAAAAGGAGGCAAGCAGATTTTTAAAGAGTAAAAATTTGCATGTTGAGGAACTTCTGATGAGTTTCAAATGGGGTGCCATATATATAAATATATCAGGAACAGAACCATCAGACGAGGTTGAGGAGGAAGGTCACTACACTGGTATGCTGGAAACTCTTACAGATGCCCAAATATCACACTTCTCCAGGCTGGTGAATTATTTAGAATAGCAATTGTTATGGTCTTCTAAAGAATGGAGGGTGGGATTGGGGAGAGATTTTTCTCTCAGGCTTTGGTTGATGACAGCTTGAGTTGACACCTGATTGGAAAAGGAATATTAGGGAAATGAAGACACATGAAAGTAGCTTAAGTGTTGCAAAATACCAGGAGCAGTTTTTTTACCAAGCAACATAACATGGTTTCAACTCCTCGACCCAACATAGACGATAAGAATAACTATCTGAACAGGGATCTGTGAGAGTGCAGTTTGAAATATGAGGCAGCTACCTTAATTTTAAGATTCCTTGTGGCTAAAGGAAGCTAAAAGATGACTAGAAATTTCTGCTGACAACCACCTCTTGTCCTCAGAAAAAAAAAAAAAAAAAAGAAAAGAACAAAGCAAAACACAGAAAAAGTCATGCTTGTTTCAAAGCAAGCTGTGTGGCAAATGAAGGATAGTTCTTCAAGTGACTTTCAGCTGTCTTCATACTCAGTCTCAAGTTTGAGTCCTGTCTGGAGATGAAATAGTTGGCCATGGGCAGGTCAGGGATTGGGATGTCCAACACGTCCCTTCCTCTGGCTCCTGAAGGTGGTCTTAGGAACAAACCCTTCTGATTGAAGATGTTTAATGTGTCCCTGCCTCATCTGGAGCTACTCTGAACCAGATCAAATCTTCACCATTTGTTTTGAAAGCGTAGTATTCAGTCTGGGAGCCAAATGCCATGGTTTGGAAAGGTGAAACAGCTGGCTGGAGGGTGTAAGGAGGGCTCACCTCAGCTGGGGCAATGCTTTGCTGCTACTGCACTGAATTTTGCCATCCCTTCCTTGTGGTCCCCTGGCCATGCCTGGGGTGCTACCATGGAACAAAATGTTTCTGAGTAGAAGGACAGAATGCTTTCCTTTTATCTTATGTTATGGAAAATGCTAATCATCCCCCCTACCCCCTCAAAGTGAACATGCCTTTTCCTAGGGCTGGTTTAGTGGCATAACGCAGAAAGGCTTGAAACAAAGGTGAGAAACAAGCTTTTGAGGGAATTGGTCACGTATGAGAGAAGCCTCAGGGGCACTATAAATGATGCCAGGCTCAGCTGGATCCCAGGGATTATGTTGCCAGCCCAAATCTGGTGCTTTGACATCCATTCATTCCTTCATCCCAGAGGGGGACAGGTATGGGGACAGAGGGTCTGGTTTCATCATTCTGCTTCCAGAGGAGTCCTGATGTAAGAGAAATTTCCTGGTGGCTCTTGCTGGGTTTGCTAAAGCAAAAGCCATAGGACAATGCCAGAGACAGGCCTACTGAGTGACGTGCTCTTTCCAAGAGCGATCCTCTTCCATATAAGCAAAAGTAACTTTTATAGTATGTTTTTCATGTTTTCTGTGATAAGCTACTTCTTTCCTGTAAGTTCCGTTCCTTTAGATGAATGTTAAATCCTAATCTTTCAAAAGGAAGATTTTTATTGCCATGAATAATGAACTTTCCTAATTATATTTTATCCGTTATATCCTTTTTCCTTCTCAATATCCTCACCTGCTTCAAAAACAGAGCAGAGCTACTCCCTCCCAAGAATTCTATTGTTTTTTTCCAGAATTTGTGCTCCCAGAAAGTAAGAAACCCAAAGCACCTAACCACTTAAATGTTTTTATTTTTGTTTGCTTGTTTTCTTATGTTCTAGGGGTTTTTAAATTTTATTTTCAGATTTTCTATACTGGCCAATGTTTGCAATAAATGAAGTATATGGCCAATTCTCAGTCTGCAAAGGCGTATTGTTGGTTCTGACCTTACAGTAGATCTGGGAATATTGAGATGCTGTTTTCTGGTAAAGCAGTAATTTTGTTACTCAGGAAAAGATTGGTGAACAACTGTCCCTGCACTTAAGGCACCTAGTGAAAATACATCCAGACTTCACTGTACCTGAATTACTGTTAAAGTTTTCAATTACTTAAATACACAAAGAAAAGCTGTTAATGAAGCACGGGAAAGATGTGTTTGATTCAGAACTGAATCAGTGCCTCGACTTGATTGAGTTTCCTTTGAAAAAAACAAAACAAAACAAAACAAAACCACCACAGACAAAAAAACCCCTGCGCAGCGCAATTTCCTTCCTTCAGATGAAAAGGTAACTATGGTGACTAGGGAGAAAGATCAGATGTTACCGTATTGAGGCAGAGCAGCACGTATATGCTCCCAGCTTGCTGTAGTGGGGGCGAGGGCTGTCAGGAGACCCTTCAGAGCGAGTCACCGGCGCGGTGCAGACCTTCAGTGGCCAAAGCTGCCGCTCAAGGAGAGCCCTGGAGCAGCGCCCGAGGGCTGGCAGCTCCTGGCAGACGCTGTCTGAGAGCTCCAGCCCTGCTCACCCGCAGCTCCAACTCACCCTTTGATTTGGCATCCCCTGGCTTGTGACAGCGACGATGCTGGATTCGGGGCAATCTATAGGTTTTGTGTTCGCTCGTGTTTGCTCAAGGGTGAGGCTCGCTCCCTCTCCATGCCACGAGTTAACACGTTGTCTCGTTCTTCTAATACATATTTTATGACCTGGCTACTGTGCTTTAATCGGCTGAGCAGCAGCTCAAGCACTTGAGCAGGTGGCCTGGTAGCTTTATAAATACAATTATGATGACTAAAAGCCACATTGCACTTGGCACCGTTCTTCAAATTTTCCCCAGAGGTCTGGGACTGGCTTGCCCTGGCGGCAGAGCCAACCTTTGCAATCTCCCTGTCCACCTTCCAAGTTTGGCAGCCAGAATTTACCCCTCACCACTCTGCATATCTGGCGTTCCTATAGGGGGCAAAACTGATGACAGATTTTACATTAAACCCAGCAAAATCTACACAGACCATGCCCAAAATGTTTTCCAGGATAGGCTGACAAGAACAGCACAATAAGAATGCAGATGTGAACTGGAAAAAGACTGGAAATTAAGCTCACTGTGGATAATTCTTTGCAAAATACCATTTTTGGTCAATACCGTGTTCATTATGCTGTGACACACTCAAGCTATTACTGCCACTGACATGGAAAAATAAAACATACCGTGGCTGGGAGTACTGCTCCAGTGATAACACACAGGTTTCAGTGGGTTCCAGTGACGTTTTACACTTTAGAGTATGTTGTTACTTTATATAAGAGCTTGCAGATATCCACCAAGTTACTCAGTTTGCCTATTCAGCAAAGCCCCCAGATAGCATACTTAAAATTAGGCACATTTATGTCCCACTGAGGTAACATAATTGGCTTCATGATTATTTCAGTGTTTGTGATCTCTATATAGATCTGTTTCTCTTTCATATCATGTTAAACAAATGAGGTCTTTGGTACATATTCAGCTAGAATTCTGTTGGGCCAGATGTAATTTTGGTATTTGTTTCACTTGGCATTTGCTTCACTTGGTATTTGCTTCACAAGTGCTTTAGGTTCTCTTCTTCTAGGAAAAAAATTATAAACCAAGATATTTTTGTGAAGTAAAATAGATAACACTTTGAAATTGAAATTAATTTTATTATGAAGACTCTAAATGTTCTAAAATATGCCTACACTGAAAAATTAAAATTAATCAAAACGGGCTTTTTTTTGTTTTCCCAGAACAAAACGGTGAAGTATTTCTAAACGAAAACTCCATTGCAGTGACATGACTCTCAAATATCCATGACCAGTTCCAGACACTGTCATGTGGAAGTTGTTTTGCTGCCTAGTCTATAAGCACAGAGGATCAGATTCAGATCCTCAAAACTTTGGCATTGTATGGATTTCAAGAAAGCTGAGAGAGTTTATGCAGCTAGAGTCCAAATCTTCCCTCAGTTCTTTTGGGCAACCATAGCGGTAACTGATCAACCCCCACCCCAAGCTCATCTCTGTCATAACAAGTTATGACATTGTAGACTGAAATATTCACCTCAGGTGTGTTTAACCAGAGCCCTGCAGGAAGTGTTCTGCAAGGCATACTTCCTAAAAGCTGAAGGTTTAAAACAAATAGGTGAAGGAAAAATTTAAAAAAAGAGAGAAAAAAAAAAAAAAGCCCTAAAAGGAAAAATCCAAAGCCCTGAGGAATCCCAGTGGATCGTATCAGGATGGAACAGGCACAAGACACAGAGCAACACGCTGCAGCCGGAGCCTGAGCAGGGCATTTGCATCAGAATGCAAACCGCGTTTCTGCCTCCCCCCAGCCCGGTGCATACTGATGCACAGACACGATTGAGCTATTGGCCACGTGCTGATACGGCAGAGAAAATTCGTTGCAAAGGCCCTCTGGCCACCCCCCTCATTTCCATGCCCTGTTTCGGGAGGCTCAGCAGCCTGGGCTGCTGGCAGGGATAGGATGCCACGGCAGAACAGAGATTCTCCCAGGCAGGAAAAGTTCAGAATGTGCGGAGACATGCAGCTCAATCAAACCCAGCACAAGAGGACCACACTCGGGAGACCTTTCAGGCTTGAAGAATTAAGAAAAACTTTACACAGCCACCGGCTCTTTCTCTAGCCAAAGATGCCTTTCTGCGTGGAAAGATGATGTTCCCGGCTGCCCCATCAGTGGTTTAACTGCTGAAGCTCCACTGAAATAAGCAGCCTTCGGAAAGCAAGCCTGTCCAAGGAGCAACATGACTGCGAGCAAAATTGCTCAGCAAAGTCTGTGGGTTTGCCACCTGTGAGAACTGAGAGAAAAGCACCCCGTACGGCAATAATTACTCCACAAAGAAGTGGTCATAATGCACAGATTTGCAGCCCAAACTCCTTCTCTAGCCGACTATTTCACCTCAAGCTTTCATGTAGGGATTTGCTTAATCTTTTGTTGATAACACGACAACAAACAAATCCATCATTAGCATAATAACACCATGATTACACACCTAATCAGTCTTTAGACTTATCATCCTTTAAGTAACCTTTCCTACTAGGTAAGTGAGAATTTGGAAACGTTAACTTATACTAAGCTTGCTTGCACTGTGCTAATATTTCATTCCAAATTAGCAGCACAGCATTTTCCCCTGCAGAAACCTGTTTAATAAAACATTGAATTTTTAATGTTTTTGACTGGGGGAGATACTGCCATGCGCTCTCCTAAAGATTAGAACTCCTTTGACTCCTCTTTATTTTGCCATTGCTGAAGTACATTATTGGCATTGTGATCACCCTTTCCACTTGGATCATGCAGGACGAAATGAAATGCTGCTGCTGCTTTCTGAGACCTTGATTTTACACACAGCACTTCTACTTTGGAGCCAAGATGTATAAGCTTAATAAAGATTTTATCCTCAGTGATTCATTTAGGATAGCAGAGGTGCCAACATCTGTAATCTGCCTGAGAGCTTTTGGAGCAATGACTGAATTGCAGAGATTTCATACATAAATGAAGTTTAAAAGTCCCTTTTTTTGTACCCTGAAAAAATTTGAAGCTTTAATGAGTGTGATTTGTGGGCTGAGCTCATAGTTTGGAAGGTCTGTTTGTGCCTTGGCTAGTGACGTGACGATACAAATTATACAACTCTGACAAGTTAAGGCCAAAGTAATTTTAATGTGGGAGAGGGGTTGCTTCACTACTCTTAACCTTCATTGCTTATTCCTGAGTTCAAGTCTTGGCCAGACTGGTAGCAAGAGATGATGAGAATAAGACAGTCGTACCCCACAGGCTCCTGCATTCCTTCTGTCTGCAAATCCTTGCACTTACATGTGCAGACAAAGCTGAATTCCCATGCCAGCAGGCAGACACACAGACCTACTCTGTGCACTCTCTTGTGGGTTTGCATACATCAGGCATTTTTGCCTTCTTAGAAGTGCCAGCCTATGTGGTCATTTATCAGCAGCCTGCACAAGTTGAAGCCTTGAAGTCAGCTGCAGAGGGAGCAAGTATAAGCACCTCGATCAAACAGAAAATCTGGTTTTCCACACATGGAGATATCAGCAGAAAAAAAAAAAAAAAAAAAAAGCAATATCAAACTAGGGAAAATATTGGACAGAAAATAGTTGTGTCCTTAGGAAGAGCACTCCTGGGACAAATGGCTCCTCCAGGACACGTGGATTAGAGACAACTTTGTAATAAAGAACATGGAAGTGTAAGGGACTACTTGGGTCAAAACTTTCAGTCCCTTTCTCTTCCGGGCAGCCAAGGCATGAACATCCAAAGCAGATGGAAGTGTAACCCACGCCCTCCAGACACAGAGACTGTATTGCTATCAGCATCTGATAGCATACTTTAGACAAATGCCAAGGAACAGACCCTGCCAGAGAAGGTTAATTTGTTATTGCTGTATTTTTTATGTCCTAAAAATCCTCTTTCTATAGCAGCGATCTTGGAAGCTTTCAGGATAGGGTTTCTGAGGCCATGTTAATATTTGGTAGTTATATTCATCTCCATTATGGGTGTGGTGGGTTGGCCCTGGCAGGACACCAGGTGCCCACCAAAGCTACTCTGTTACTCCCCTCCTCAGCTGGACAAGGGAGACAAAATACAATAAAAGGGTCAGGATAATGTCAAGGGCAAAAGAGACACAATTTGTGGAAAAATACATTTATAACCAATCAAATCAGAGTAGGATAGTGAGAAAGAAAAACTAAATCTTAAAAAATTTTCCCCCCACATTTCCCTTCTGCTCAGGCTTAACTTCACTCTTTATTTCCCTTCCTCCTCTGGGGAAGCAGGGGCTGTGGTCAGTTCCTCACATGTTGCCTCTGTTGCTACTTCCTTGCCAGGGGAGGACTCCTCACGCTCTTCCCCTGCTGCAATATGGAGTCTCTCCCACTGGACACAGTCCTCCATGGACTTCTCCCATGTGGGTTCTTCCCAAGGGCTGCAGTTCGTTGTGAAGGTTCCTTTGCACAGGGTGCAGTCCTTCAGGAACAGGCTGCTCCAGTCGGGACCCCTGTGGGGTCACAAGCCCTGCCAGCAAATCTGCTCCCTCTCTCTGCGGGGCCACAGGTCCTGCCAGGAGCCTCAGTGCAGGCTTCCCACAAGGTCACAGACTCCTACAGGCCCTCACCTGCTGCAGAACAGGGTCCTTCAGGGCCTGCAGGTTGGTCTGTGCTGCACCACGGACCTCTACGTGCTGCCTCAGCACGGTCTGCGCCAGGGGCTGCAGGGGAGTCTCTGTGCCTGGAGCACCTTCTACCCCTCCTTCTGCACAGACCTTGGGGTCTGCAGGGCTGTTCTCCTCACTCCTCTCTCCAACCTCAGTTGCTCTTGTGCAGCTTTTCCTCCCCTTCTTCAATATATTATCCCGGAGGCACTACCACCATCACTGACGAGCTCAGCCTTGGCCAGCAGTGGGTCCACCTTGCAGCTGGCAGGCATTGGCTCTGCTGGATATGGGAGAAGCTTCCAGCAGCTTCTCACAGAAGCCTCTTCATGACCAAAACCTTGCCATGGAGACTCAATACAATGTGGAATAGCACAAAAAAAAAAAAATCGCTACTGGAGCTAACAAAAGAATAAGATTCTGTTACAAAATATCATTTCAGTAATAGTCCAAAGCAAGTATGTCCAGCTGGCACCTTTTTGGCAGGGTTTATTCAATATCATGAACCCAGATGGTCTCTGGCTCTCAAATGATTTGAAGGACTCCTAATAACCTTAACAACACCCACTAGGTTTCTCAGACTGTGCCTCATACGTGATTCATCCAGCTCACACTCTTGGCACACTGGTCAAGATCTGGATTTGAAACATGCCAAGGCTTAGGGGTTAAGACGATCTGTGGTTCTGCTTTGAGCTATTTGAGACGTGAGAGATTAATTGTATAATGCAGAGCTGAGCTGGATTCCAAGTTGTACAAACATGCTGGATCCAGGACTTTGTGTCAGACTTTGTAGCGCCAGGAAGTGTGAGAGGCAGGAGGGAAAATATCATGTTAGGGTGGCTTATTGTACAGGGTGATGCAAAGCACTGACAAACTACAATGATTAAATACCCTCCTGAACTTAGAGTATAAAGTGATATTGGTCCTCCCAGAGACCAGGCAATTCACTAAATCATGGTGCATCTCTCTGAGCTGAAATATAATCTTGCATAGCAAGAGCAACCACATGTAGCTGTGGTTTTCTGGGCTTTTTGGTGCATAAATGTCCTCTGTTGATGATTTGGGATTTGCACAGTAGTTTTCTATAAGGAAATGCTCTTTCTTATGTGTACACATAGCAGTGAAGGCATCATATCCTGGTGTTTCATTGCCAGGTGTCATTAAGAAAAATGGCTGGATCTTAATTGGCACAGCCCAGCATGTGCCAGAACTCCTGGTAGAATAAAGCAAAGCTCTGGTGAATCTCACTAATCCACACCTGCAAGTGCCACTTGATTTTCTCCTCTGCCTTCAGTAATGACGAAGAAGTGAAGAGCAGCACAGGTGAGTGGGTCTGGGAACTTAATATCAGGCAAAGGAGAGAAAGTAGGGAAACCAGGGACTTACATGATTTGTTTTTCTCCACATAGAACTGCGAAATTCCTGGACTTCAAACCTTCTTGACTTTTCTTTCTGACACTCTTGGCCTCCATGGAAACCAATGGTAAAGCATCTATTGATTCAAGATGAGATTTCAAACTCTGTTTTCTCACTTCCTCTTTTCCCTGGTCCCCATCCCTCTCCAGTGCTCTGGCTCCTGAGGCAACTCAGCAAGTCTGCTCAGATCATTTAGCCAACAAAATAATCAACATAGCAGAGACCTGCAGAGTAGCGGCCAAAGAATAGCTTTGATTTTTTTACCCCTGAGGAAGTAGTTTGAATCATTTCTATCTTAAAGGGTGTGGAGAGTTTTTCCTCCTTTGAAAATGACTTGGAGGTGACTCTGCATATAACATTGCTGAGGGATGTTTTGGGGACTCAGCCTGATGACCTTTCAAAGGACTATTAAAAAATACTCTCAATAATTTTATGGAAGAATTAATATCTTTTATTATATTGTGTAGTGCAGTAAAACCACTCTGCAGTATCTGAAGAGATAATTTTCTATTATCTGTCAGAAACCTTTTAATAAAGGAGAAAAAGAATGCTGCACAGTTGTTTTATTGGCTGAGGTTCATCCTGCAAACACAGAGAAGTACCACCTAGGGCTCTGACAAACAAGCATCTTTGAAGCACTGTGGTATTGAAGCAGCCCCTGTGGTAGCTCAATATCCTTTCCTGATAATTTTTATTTTACATCACGCTTCAGAAGGAGGTACAACAGGTTTCTCCCCTTCTTTTTCTCTATTTCTCGTTGGGAATAAGGATGGGGTCAGATCACTTAAATGTGCTGTTGTAATGAAACATTAGAAATGTTATCTGCATTCAGTCCTGCCTGCCTTCTTCCTTTCTTTCTGGAAAGGAATTAAGTAATTACTGTACAGTGGGTTTCTCTCAGTATTGCAGCTCACACTTCCAGATGTAAATCAGCAGGGTGGGGAGGTGTAAACCTTAGCAAGAAAGAAGAAAGGGAAGATAGCACTCTGGCAGCAGAGGCCAAGGTTTTAAGTGGAATAAATACTTGAAAATTCACTCTATTTGAAAATCTAGTGTGCATTTCAGAGCAAAGCTTGAGGGACATGTTCTTGCTGGACTTCTCACTAACTTTAGGGGGGCTGACCTTACCTGCATTCTGTTTGGAGGTATCTGGCCCTATCAGTAGCCTGGTAAAACCTTGACAGTCCATCCCATACAGCCTCTGGACACAGGCAAGCTGCCTTTGAAGCCTCCTTGCAAGACTTATTTCTCTAATACAGATTTTTTACCTTTGCATGTTCAATCTCTGGATCCCTGCAGTAAGGAGAGACAGTACTCAGAACAGGTGCAAGTTGCTATCAATAGCCTTGCTTTTCTGAATTATCTTTCTCATACTCTTAGGAGCAGCCCATGGACCACATCGAAACCACTGGAATAGGGTAACAGAGTACAATAGTTTCTGTGTCTGTATCCCAGCCTTCCTATGCCCTGCCTGCACTTCCCTGGGGATGTCAGATGGCTCCTGCGGGAAACTTCACAGGCAGAAAGAAAATTTGTTGGTCTCTGGTTCTTCCCCTCGTGCCACCCCCCATTATAAGACACCTTGTAGTACTAATGCTTGGGCTGGGTTTTGGCCAGAGCTCTCAGTGTCCCAGGAGGCTTCACCACCACAAGTGCAGCAGTCTGGCTGGGAGCAGGTTCCTGCCCTCATTCCATCCTGGAGCTGCTCTTTGTGATGGCAGGAAAGTGACAGAAAGCTTCACCTTGCTGTGTCTCTCTGCTTGCAAATCCCACACTGTCTCAAAGCTTTGATTTCAAGTTCTCTCCCCTGCCCTTGGAGCAGGGATGCAAAATTGACTTCATGGCCAAGCTTTGCTCAATGATGTTCCTCTTTATAGTTTCTTTCCTCTCTTTCTCTTCCCCTTTACATGATTTTTGTGTTTGGGAAGCTACTGCAGATTTCCCTTGTGTTTTTTTCAACATTAATGCAATAATTGCCTACACTGCTAACTATACCAAAAGCGATCTTATGGAGGTCATTTATTAATTTTTTATGCGTGTTAACTGTATAAATAATGATTTGTAAAATTAGGCGGAAGTTCTATTAAATTGAGCAGCGGTTAAATCTTGACACTGTTTATATTTCTCTTCTAAAATAATTAAACTTCCCTTTCATTTAGAAGGCCATGTACAGACAGTTGTAATATGTTTAATATTTTTATAGCAAGTAATTTAACTCAGAATCTCTCTAAATTAATCGCAAAGTGTAAACTTTATTTAAGATTCTCCAAGCGAATGTACACTTACATGGTAGTAAAGAATTAATACTGTATATCTTTGGAAGGACATTACCTTGAAATTGTCAGCCGATATCTCATAATATTCAACGGTGAATCATTATTTAAATGCTAGCTCATATTCCAACACATTTGTCCACATGCCAGGAGCTGAGAGACTGCGAATCGCCTTCGTGTCAAGCAAGCTGTGATGGATGGGTGTCTTTGGCTTCCAGAGGCAGCAAGGCTCAGGATGAGAATGAAAGGGACAAAAGGAGGGAGAAAGGTGTGAAAGTGAATATTGAAAATTGTAAAGGAAGATTTTCAGATACGCACAGAACTTGTACTGAAATCCATCCTGAAGGAGGACATAATTTAAAACAAGGCATTGAAGCATTTCTAGTGAAATATTCAAGGTGTGTGTTAATCTGTGAGTCTGAGGGGACTGTAGGGGAATTCAGAGTTGTGGGTGGTTTGCTTTCCTGTCTTTGGTGCACTGGAAAAGACAACCATGGTCTCCCTATCTTGAGCTGGGCCAGATGTAAGCCCTGAGCAGAGCCCAGGCTGGGAAACTGTCCCACCAAGCTGCACCAAGTCATTTGACTCAATCCTTGCCAATGGGGATTCTGGATCATGGAAAAGTACCTGTGTGAAGAGCTGTTCCTTTTTATCAAACACACCATCAGGTTTCCCTAAAAGTAAGCCTGGGGCTCTGACATCGAAGGGGACAGAGAAAGGGGCGGAAGGATGGGTAACAGGCTCAGTATCCAGAATTCACACTAGGTCTTTGTAATATCTCATGGGCAAGTGAGAAAATTTCTGGGCTCACAGAAATATTTTCTGGGCAATGCAAAGTGATGAATGTGGCAGTGCTGCTGACAGCTAACATGATTTTCTTCCTCATGACCTTTACCCTCAGGTTGGCAGTTCTTGATGTCATACTTTAGGTGCCAGACCAAACACCTGTGAACAGTTACATACAATTCAGCCTAAACTCCAATCACAACTCCAGTCTAGCATCCTGGCTTTCTACAATGACTCAGATACAACATCCTCCCTGACTTTCCCTCTCATATTCTTTCAGAGTTTTATTTGACTCTGATATGAGACATTATTTCTTCCCCACAAATATCTGCATTGGCTGGTGACTTGAAATCATCTTTACTTGTAAGTCTCGGAGCCCAAAAGTTCTCTGGATAGAGAAGTGCTCTGTGAAAGCAGATATTATTCCATAGGAGACCTTTGCGTCTTTTGAGTTTCCCTTTTCACCCTTGCATTTCCTCAGTCTCTCACGTACAGCTGAGAGGCTCTGCTGCTTTTCCATGGAAGCCTGGACGTGCTCCAAACAGGGAGAATTCTTCTGCCCATATGTCTTTAAAGGCAAAGAGCAATAAAAATGTCAAGTTACCAAAGAATGCCAATTCCATTTATCAACATATTTTCTGCAACAGAAGGGTTATGACTCTCAAAAACCTGGAGCTGAGGCTCAAGAACTCCATGCACAGAAGTGTACCCACGGATTAAAAGCCTATATGAAAATTTGATGAGAACACACCCAAAAACTTTGATGATCAGTAATGTTTATTGTCTCATTTAAAACTCAAGGTGACATCAAACATTTTTAAGTTCATTAGACACTCCCTGTCAAAGCAGATGTTATTTGAAAGACAGATGACTGCCTAGCATACAGAAGATATATTTATTTGTGAGGAGACATAATTTCAACCTGGAAATCACTTCATCACAGGGTCTGGCATTTTTTTATTCACCCTCAATTCTGTAACCAGATGCTTGTAGCTATGCAGAGAGATCTGCTGAATAAAACACTCAGTACTTAAAGTCCACTGGAATTCCCTCTTCCCAATGATCAGCTGCTGCAGTGGATTGATGAGAAACTGCACATGGGGAGTGAACACATCTCCTTTCCCATGTTCTGGCACTGCACACAAGGCTCTCTCCTTCCTTCCCCCGAGCTTAGTGTGGAGGAAACAACATCATAATTCAAAACAGGTGCAAACAGTGGTTTAGCAAATTCCTTCCATTTTCAGCTCTTGACAATTGGCCCAGTTTCATATGGGCTTAAACTCTCAAATTGTAGGCTTATCAGATACTGACACTGGTTGTATTTATATACCTGAATACTGAAGAACATCTGCTGTACTGAAATTCATCATTCAAAAGACTTAATTAAAATAATGCTGAATTGGAGACTCAGCATGCATTACCAAAGTGTGTATTTGTTTTGCTACAATCAATTAAGAATGTATTCATGAAAACAACTCCTGCAACAAAATCTGTATGTTTAATCCTTATGCTAATCTCCTCAGAATTTGTTGTACTGTTTCAGAGGCAGTCAATTGAAGACTTTATTTTCTTTAATAAAACTGCATAACATGTTTTCATTAACTGAACAAGAGATAAATCAGAATTGATGTCTAGTATAAATAGAGAGGAAATCTAGATTAAGGCATCTTGATAATAAATAGTAACCTATACTTTGAGCTGGCTAAGCATCTTTCCAGTTAGGATATTACTGAGTATTAAAAAATGCTCATTAAAACCTAAGTATTAAAAGATGCTTTTCCATCCAAGCACACATTGTCTCTGTTATTTGCCATTCTTTCATTGATTTAAGAGATTAAGAAATCTAAATGCAATCAATAACCTACTCACACATAATCTGATTTGTCTCTATCACCAATGGGGTGTCATTTATGATGTTATAGCCTACCACAGCCGCTTGCATTACATGCTGTGCTTGAATTGGAATAGCAACTGTGCATGGCATTTAGGAGCTGATCGTTACCTTTTGAGTTCTCTAATGAGAAAATGTGTGCACATGTTTGCCTTCTTGAAATAATCCAACATTTGGAAGCCAGCATTTGGAGCTACCATTTGGGAATGAAAATGTTCGGCTTTCTTGGAAAGAAATGCTGAGAGGTAGGTTGTGATGCAATAGGAGAAAATGAGAAAGATCAGCTGCTTGCATGGAGGGAGGAAGTGGAAAGTGTTTGGGATTTTTTATAAGGAAAGGCTTAAATGAGAAATTTCCAAAACACAGGCAAAGCATGTAGCTCAGTGTCTCTGCCTCCTTGTCCATGCTATGAGTGTTTTGGAGATTAAGGCCTCACTCAGGACAGAGAGCAAAGCTCGTGTCTAGTAATGATCAATGATGCAGACCTTTTCTTTCTGCCCGTGAGATGTCACTGAATGAGAATCAAAAGGAACAAGCTCTCTAGAATCAGGCCTCAAACAAGGTAAAAATTCTACCTTCCTTTATAGGATCTTTGTGGGTTTTGGAAGGCTGTTTCTGCCAGGAGGGTGCCCAGCAGCATATGCTAAACCTGGGCTTACTGACACTCAGCTCTCTGGGAAGGCCAGAGCCACGTGTGCACACATCCAGATGTGATGATGAGCAGGAGCAAGAGGTGCAAGAGCTTTGTTTGAACTGAGAAATACCTGGGACAACTCCTGTCAGGAAGAAGGAGTAGCAGGAGGATTTGCACCTTGCCAGAATGGAAAGTATCTCTCATTTTAAGAGCTGTCTTTACAGGCCTGCCTTGGATGGGCGTCGTGTCCAAGGTTTGCATTCACAGCAGCAGAGATCTGCCTCACATAACAGAATCACCTTCTGTGGGAAGCGTCTGAGAACCACTGGGAAGATGCAAATAGGAATGACCAAGTTTAATTGCTAACATTGCAGGAAAGAACTAATGGCTGGCTCTCAGCAGTGGAAATTAATGAACAACTCATAAAAGACTGCACTTGCCAGTAAGGAGCCATTGCCTGTGTGGCTTCCATGGGATGCCCACTCCTGTCAGCAAAGCCATCCAATGAAGAATTTAGAAGGTCAGAAAATGGCCCTCACCTTTGGGACCCAGGGGGCCAACTGGATGTGGTTCAAGGACTATATCACTTCATTCTTGCCCTCCATAAATCTTCAGTTCAGGGCCAGTGACTTGAAGGCAAAATTTTGCCCCTTGGCAAATAAAATTTGATTTATTTTCCTTCCTTTCCACAATTTTGCAGCCAAACTGAAGAAATCCTTGCCTGCTGTGACAGTTGGAAGGCTGATATACTGCAGGCTGCTTTGTGAGGATTTACTGTGTGCAGGAAGGTGAGTACTTGCACCTCTGCGTGCAGAGGATGGCTTTCCCAGAAAGGGGAGGAGGAAAGATCATGAATGGGCAGATTAACGAAGAAGAAAGTGCTAAATGAAAGGAGGTCTGAGCAGTGAGTTTCTAGCTGTACCCCATGTTTTGGAGACTAAGCCAAGAGACCTACCAGCAATCACACATTTTTTGCTTAATTTAAGTTGACAAAAATTTGTCCAATTCTGTGTATCCTATAAAACTCCAAAAGGTTTATTTTCCAAGGGGAAGGTCTAAATAGCAGTTTCTAATTCTGAGCTGGACTCTACTGCCCTGAATGTTACAGAGCAAAGTGCTTAATCCCTCTGCACTCATTAAAAGTCTCTAAGTACTGCTGAGATTGATTCCAAAAGGGAAAGAGCCAGCAGGGCCACCTCTGAGAAAGCTTTTCCTGGACAGTTCTGTCCAGGCAAAATGCATTGGAGAGTAAGCACTCAGGCTTTCCCAGGAGGTGTGGCAGGTCTCTAGGATTGGGTGTGGAAATGCACGTTTCTGTGGTAAAGCCCCTCTTGGCTGTCCTGGTGGGATGACAGAGCTGACAGATGAGGTCAAGCAGGAGGGCCTGGGTTTGGTCTAAACTGTGGGGAAGAAACACTGCTGAGGATGCAGCAAAATTTGTCATGTTAAATGAAAAATTCTGTTTAAGAAGAGCTTTCCTAGCTGATTAGAATAACATTTGCAGACTCCACTTTAATACATGAGAAATCAGTAGGCATTGAAACATGAAGCAAGTTTTTTCACCTTTGACAATGTTACGAAAAAAATCATACAAAGAAAGTCTCTCCATAACTTCCCAGTGGTTATGGTTGGATCTTGGTATTTTCTATGGTCTTAACAGCATATGATTTATGTCAGTTCTAACAAAGAAAGCATTTTCTTCAAGTTCTCTGATTCCTTTTACTATATTATTTTAATTCCAGGTTAATGAGTGTAGATATGTAGTATTTGCCGATCTGCATCAGACCAGGAATTTATTAATAATTTCCAGTAGCCAGCCCTGAGGAGGGGAAGATCCTAAATGCTGAGAAAAAAGAGAACATGACAATTATTGCTGATCTGCATCACAGACACTATCCTGTTCTGAAGCAACACATCCAGTTACTGGTATTATCATGCATGTTAGTAGTTATTTACAGTCTAGTTAGTCAATATTTCACCTGAAGTTCCTTCACACTGAATTTCACAGGCAAAAGCTGTCCATATGAAATGCTATTTGTGCACGCTGCAGATTTATGTACCTTTCACTTCCTTGCTCTTTTATTAACCAGAAGGTACAAAGACTTAAAAAAAAGAAGTTGAGAATAAAATCAATGGAAACAGATCTTTTTTCAAACTGGCCAAGTATAATTGCTCTGGCAAGAAAATGGCTGGATAAATGAGAACATGTTCCAAGCTACTAAAGTGACAAGACATATTTTTCCTGGGGACAAATGTTTATTCTAGTTGATCTGTTACTTTCAACTTCAGTTCTTGATTGGAGCCCCTGATAATTCATGTTGGGATAAAACAAGTAGCCTCAAGTTAATAATTTTTCTTTCTACTAATCTTTCTATTTCAGAAAATACCAGACACTTGGCATTTTCCATCACAACTTGCAGTATCAGATGGGAAAAGGATTAAGTCTGTACAGTGATACTATGAAAACACAGTAAAGACAACCTGGAACAGAAATTAAATAAAAATGTCTTGGGAAATATAAAAATAGATTTCAGCAAGATAAACAATAATAGTGTTTTGGAGGATGAGTGGTTTCCTGAGTAAAGCATTAACCTTTCACCTTCAGGATATCAATAAACAGTGGGATCCTATGACAAGGGTTGATTTAAATAACTTGGCTTCCTCCCTTTCTAGCCCAAATGGTTGCTGCCTTGCAGATCCCTGAAGCAAGAGAGCTCCTCAAAAGTAGTGCCCTGGAGATACAACACTCCTTCTGGCAAAAAACCACTGGGCGTTTCAGAGCAGGGTTGAAGGTGAATCATGTTATTACTGGCTTTAATTAGCACTTCCACAAGCTGCAGAGTTCTTTACCTGCAGCTGGATTGCACTTAGAAAGGTGTGAAAGCCCTATTGCCTTTGTAAACATCAAAGAGATTAATTTCTAATCTGATCTTTTTAACCAAGCCCTCCTGCTGATCAGAGAAAGTGAGGGCAAACATCTCTGAAGAAAAAAAAATGAAGTGACTCTGGAATATGGGATTTATTATTTATTATTCTAGATTGATATGTATTTATTATTTAGTTTGTTAGTTCTCTGGGACTTACGCCTATCCTCTTGCACCTAGCTCTCAGTTGGTGCTGTATAAATAAGTCATTATTGTTAATATTTGATAAGGGTAGCTGAAAGATCACTGTGAGCAATGATCAGTGAGACTTCTTGATTCTCGATTCTGCTTTGGTTTCCACCACTTTTACACTACTGGAATTCCACCTGCTTCTTTGGGAATGCTTCTATCTTGCAGCAGAGAAGCAAGGTGAAAATCAAGACATTTCTGTCTAAATGGTCTGGGGAGCAATTATTAAATATAGGCTTTGTAAACTCCTGTGCATGCTGTATGATATGAAAATATAACTGACTCAGGCATCAATTCACCTCAAATCAAAATGGAAGTAATTGCTTTGTTGTCATTGGGGCAAAGGCTGGTTTATACCAGGTGAAAATCTTTCTAGAGGTTGTTGATTGATTCACTTCTATAAAAATTACCTCCTGGGATGCTCCTTTACTAAGATGCTTTGTGCAGTCTGTTGTGTAAGCAGAACAGGCTGGCTGGCCAGCCAGTGAAATGACCACCAGAAATCTTTGCTGTTCAAGACCTGGGTAGGATGGGCATTCTTAGGGTCTGAGCCATCTAGGGGCTCCCCTGGTGTTTGCAGAGCCCTGGTGCTGGTGGCTGGCTGGCTGGCACATGCACTCGTTTGGGAAAGCAATGGGGAATTTTAAAAGGGGTTCTTAACTCAAGCAAGCCTCTGTGACTTACAGCAGCATGGCAGAGCCATTTGCAGATGAAGCTTAGCCAGATCCAACACCTTTTTACCCGTTTTCCCTGCCACATCCTCCCATCTACCCTTAAACTTCCAGCATCCTATCCAAGCAGTGGATCCTTTAGCCTAGACAGAAGATGCACTGTGGCCCAATTTATCCTTTCTCTAGTGACAGTCAGACTGTACAAGGGGATTAATTATCTGGAACAAAAAGCCACTGTGTCTCCAAACATGGCTCTCTGTCAACATCATTTTATGTATGAATTGAAGGGAGTCTCTGGATTTTCCTATAAGACGAAGAGCAGGAGGCATCGAAGGTGTTGTTTGGGTCCCAGCTGAGCAACACATGACAAATGAAAGGCTGTGCTGTGTCCTAATCCTTTTGTGCCTTAGTGCCTTTGAGCCTCATCTGCTTTTTATTCCGAACAAAGCCCATATTTCTCATTTGTCTCCTCTATTTCAGGAGACATGCTCAGGGCCTTTCCGATTTGTAGCTTAGCCAGAGAGACTGGAGAGTTTCCCTGAAGACAAGATCCTCTCTGCTTTCTTCCACTGCCCTCAGTTTGGTGTGTATTTAATTAGAGACGGAGAAATTGTAAAAGCATCTAGCACAATATAGGCAAAGGCCAAAACCACAGATAGCAACAGAAGCTTTTCTGGATTATTTGTCTCAAGATGAATTCTGAAAAGCAAATATTCCTGACCTTTGTGGTCCAATGGGACCCTTCTTCGACAATTTTTGGAGGCTTTTCACCAAGACTGTTTTGAACACTGAGTGTAAGGTGACGAGCAGAGTGGGAGCAAAGAGGAGGACAGAAGATCTGGCTCCTGGTACTTCTGCTCCCTCTGGCTGAAGACATTTTGATCAGACTTTCATTATGTCTCTCACCTGAGGAGTGTTTGTTATCAAACAAAGGAGTATTTTTCATCTACTTTCACTGTCTCAGTTAGGAAGTTGTCTCCCTTGCACCAGTCCTTGTTCTTCTGGGTTTTTTTGAACACCGTGCAGACAAGGGAAACATGAAGTTGCCAGTTGTTTGCTAAAGTCCTTTGCACTGAGAGGAGAAAATAAACTTTTGGGAGCTTAATTCTCTGAGATGTTTGCCCAGTTTGGCTGCAGCAATTCCCCAGAGCTAGCAAAAAAATTATTTTCCTTTTCCTACCCACGTTGTCTCTTTTGTAGATACACTGAGCCTGGGAATCCTCTGGGATTTTTTTTTCTACAGACACACACAAAGTGCACCAGTCACCAAATATCACTGTCAGCTAAGTTAACAAGGATTTAAACTGGCAAGAGTCTTTATGTCTATAGAAAATACATTTTTTCTTTCTTCTTTGCTCTTACCTCTTTTGTGTTTTTTTACTTTCCCCCTCTCAAGTTTCCAACGATCCTTGCACTTGATTGAAATTCCCAGGACTGAAACCCAGACCTTAATGAATTAACCACGAGGAATTTCCAGCTCATTCTTTGCCGCAGAAGATTTCGTACATAAGACTAATTGGTCAAAGAAAGAATGCAGCCTACATGTTTTTAGTGCCTGGTTGTGCTCGGGACATACCCTGTCATCATTCCTTTGACTGGAAAGCAGTAAGAATTTTGCACAGATGTGAGGGTCTGTTTAAAGGGTAAATACCAGCTCTTTGTTCATAAGCTATTGGAAGTGAGAGGGCAAAGGCTTATTTTAGGGGAAAAAACTGTGACACATCCTGCTTTTGCTAGCCGGGCCATCACATGCATTTTACATGACGAGGAGAGACCCTGCAAACCAGTAGGCCAAGGAGAGATGCCCTCTGTTTCCTCAGTCTGTAATAACACCATTCAAAAGTGAACAATCAGTGACGGGTGTTTTTGCATTTAAAACTCACTTTCAGAGAGATCCATTACGCCGTATAAACGACACAGCATTAAAGGGCGCACGCGAGCATTAAGCAGGTGTTTGCAGAACGCCTCAGCGAGCGGTGTGCTCCACGAGCCTTCCTCTCCTTTGTCAGGGCTGACAGCTATGGCTGAAGGATGGGGCATGTCGTGCTGCCCAGGGCTCTGCTCCTTCGAGTTGCAGACGCAGGCAGCGTTAGAACGTGAAGCTGCAGCAGCAGTAGGATGCGGTGACTGATAACTCCAAGGAGGGCCCATATGGCAGGATGGCTGTACTTATAAATATTTCAAATGTCAATTCACAAGGCTACAATCATACCAAGCTGTTTGTGTTATTCTGAATAATTGCTAGCAAACTATAACAAAATATTTGTCATACTAGAATAACACATATAAATTTAACTGCTATATGCACCAAGCTTTTCTCCAGATAATATATTTTATTAGGTTAATAAAAACAACAGAGGCAGCATGGTTGCAGGGAATTTGTAAATAATTACCTATGAAAAACCCTTCATGCATACCTTTCCTGCTGAAGAGATTGTAGAACTTCATGTCTTTTCCCCAATGAGGACAGTCTAGTGTAACAGCAAGCCAAGATCATGGTAATCAGGGCCTGCTAAGGCATTATTTAGTTTTATTTTCCTCCATTACCATTTGCACATGTACTTATTTGATTTTACTGGCTGTCATCAGTTATTACTAATGCACAGCCATGTGGATGCAGTGACAGAATGCTGGAAATATGGTGCTTTCCACACTGCTGTCTTTGAAGCTCTTTGGATGTTTTGTGCAGCTCTAGCCCTGGGATGAGAAGAGGTGAACTGAGAGAGGCACAGTTCACAAACAGCAATTTCCACAGCAGCACTGGAGGGGGTAAGCAGAATCAACTGGAGCTCCCCAAAAGGGTTTGCTGCTCTGTGGCTGATAATGGGCTTATTTCGTCCTCCCCAGTTACAGTGCACTCATGGAAAGGTTAAGCAATTTGTGATTGATTTACATAATTTAATACCCCCTCCCCTTGGTTGGGAAATGAAAATAGAAGAGGATTTTTGGAGTCATATGACATTCATGGCATTTTGAAACAGGCTTTAAATGATTTTTACCTTTCAGTTGCTTATTATGACCTCTAAACTGCTGACACTTTTGTAAAAATTTCAGTACTATTCCAGGAAGAGAAATGACAGAATTGCACATGGAGCCAGCAAAATTCAGACCCATTCATGTGATAATCCTTCCTGCGCAACCCTGCGTATAATCCTAGTAATTCTGGACAAAGAGGAAGGTATTTATGTCTTGTCAGGCTTCCAAGGCTATTTTCCTGTCTTCTGACAACCGAAGGGTCAAACAGTCATTGACTTACAAATGTGGAACAATGTCTTATAGCAAGAAAAACTGGTGTTCCTCACTGTGCTAAGGATAAAGAGGCTAAAGCGTCCACAGCTCCGGATACAGTTTAATGTTTGTGCATGGCTTGCAGTGTTTTGCATACTGAGTAAGGGACCTGCTCTTAGCCTGTCGTAATCTTGATTCTCTTCAGTTGTGCTCACATGTCCCAGCATGGCTTACCCCTCTATTTGTGTGTGAGCCTGAACCTTAGTTCAAGACAGAAGCAGAGGCACCATGCAAAACCACAGCTTTCCTCCATTCAAAACCTTAAAACACAGTCAGCGGACCTGTCAGGTAGCTTCATACTGGAGAACTGCAGATCCACGTGAGGTCAAAGAGGTACTCTCGGTAGGAAAAGTTTGTGCAGAGCTGGAACAAAACAGCAGAGCAACTGCAGCCTCATGGAAAGGTGGAACTGCCATCCTGAGGAAAAGGGATCTGCTGCCAGACATGGCAGAGTGGAGAGGAGCCTGGTTTGCCATGCTTAACGAGGGACAGTGCAGAAGTAATCCCAGCCTGCTAATTTTTCTAGTTATTCAAGGCTCCTTTGTGCAACGTTTGGAAGAGACCAGAGGCTCTACTAACAGAGTGTGCTGCTACTCTTCCTGTGATGTACGTGAGAGTTCACAGAATGAACAGCATATGTTCGGCTTCACCAAGGTGCAGCAGAACAGCATGCAGAGCACACAGAATACTTGGGAATTGACATTTTGGGATGAACTTCTCAACCCTGACCCACATCCTGAATGAAGGATAAAGACTGGAAGGAACCATCCCCTGTGAAATGTCTGGTAGATAATATGTTCTCAGTGGCAAGGACTGTGAAGCACACAACAGATTGTCTGACAAGATTGTGTAGTCTCCAGCAATGGATGTCTTTAGGGGTAGATGAGACAAACAGCTATCAGGAATGACTGAGGTGCAATTATCCCTGCCTTGAGGCAGAGGGATTCACTGGGTGAGTTTTACCAGCCCTGTTCTCTGCTTTTGTGACAAGAATTTGCAGAACTGGGGTCCAAGCCCAGAGCTGTTTTTCCCGCTGTCAGCAGGAGAATCAGCCAGGATTTCAATGCTATACAAAATACTGCCAGACTGCTCTCATCACTCCAATACCATGGCTAGCATGTGACTGCTCATCTCACCACCCTCCCACATCCTGGATGACACTCTGACAAGAGGAGAGAATATTAAACAGAAAATGTATGTGGGGTATAGCCACTATGCAAATGCCACAAATACATTGAAGGTGACAATAACATGAAAAGGTTACACTGATTTAACAACAAAAGATGGCTTCACAAGGTTGATTCAGCTCCAGCAATGAAAGCTGAATGATTGCCCACACAAGCACTATTAACAGCCATGAATCTTCTCACTCTACTTCCTTTCCCTTTTACTGGGAGTAGGGTTTCTCTCTCTTGGGTAGTTAAAACCTCACATATCCACTTGGGAAGAATACAATTTAATAATTTAAGATTGTGATGGTGAACTTTTCCTCTGAGTGTGAGAAGACCTTTCAGATGTGTTCAGCGTACTGCACCATAGTGCCTACCTTTTTCTCGTTCAGACATGGTGCAGGAAAAGAATTATGGTGCTGAATAATCCTTTCAAAGCAAACACAACTTCATCCTGAGGGATCTTTTTCTGGTCAAAAGTATTTGAAAACATTCCCAGCCCTAAGGTAATTATCTTTACAAATCTACCAGCCACCATTAATGTCTATACTCTATAGCTAATGTCTATACTGAAAAGCCAGCAAGACCCAGGCAGAGTCAGAAGCACAAGGTACAGGTGAATGCAGAGATCCCTTTAAAGCCATGGTGGGACAGTGTGACAGGATTGCAGTCACTGCTGCTTATGTTTGCTGAAGTGGTGCTGAACTCAAATCACTCAGACAGAGGAGATCTAGATCCTCTTCACTCCCTCATCCTTGCAGGAGACCCTGAAACATCTGTTGTTGCACTTGGAGGGACTGATATTCCCACTCCACCAGGCAGTCTGTCCTTCACATTGAGGTCTGATCATGAACACCCTCATTGTCACTTCTCATTGACTTTGCTGGATTCTTTGGGTGACAACAGAAACTTTTGATGTGGAAACTATTATTGCTGAAGGGATGTTTACTTGAGTCTGAGACTGTGGGGACTGTAGAATGTTTTGACTATATTAGAGGAAAAAATGGGTATACTAAAGCAGTTCAAGGGTAGGAACAAGCTTTTCTCACTGGTAGACTCTTTGATTGACATTGTGTGTGCAGATGCCAGATAATAAGTCAGAAATCAGTTTCTCTTTGAATAGGGTGAGCTATTCAAAGCAGCTCCTCTAGCATACAATTTAAAGGGGTTGAAAAGTTCCTCCCAATAACAACCAACAGTGATATGCTTTACTGTAATAAACCATGTGTTGTTCCAGGAGTCAATCATCCCTGCTCTCAAATTGAGAAACTTAAAATCTGCAGCCACTTACCTACTAAAGTGCAGCAAATGTACATTCTCAGAATCTAATGTATTATTAATACCATGAGAAAGATATCATAGTGTATTTATAGAGATATACTGTACATTTTTGCTAGCACATATGGGAAAGAATACAGATAGCGTGCAGATCCCTAATCAATACCGATGATCATTACAGCTTTATACAACAGACCAGCACTTACTGCCAATGAATTTCAGCTTTTAATCTGCGTTGCTGAAGTATTCATAAATCTGTTTCACGTCCTAAATGCAGTGAAAAACTGAAGTCACAACCTGCAAGACATCTGTGATTTGTTCTTTTGGGCTTCCAACAATGAGATCAGTGTCATTACAATCTAAGGCAAGGTGGGTTGCTAATAAATCTGTTTCTGATTTACACATAGATTGTGGTGTTGCATTGCTAATTTGCAAAGAAAACAACATGTAAGTGTGTGCTTAATGGCATATTGTGGTTGTAGATGGAATATTATCCTTTACATTATTTAATGCTTGATAGTATGTGTTGTTAAGGCTAAACCCTGTCCCACACTGCCAGAAGCCAGGTAGACCCAGAAGAGCCAGCTAGGATGACCAGACCATGTGTAGGAAAGGAATACGTGGGCAGTAGTAAACAAGAGATGAACTTTTCTGTAGGGATGTAGGCCCCAGTTTGTCTAGGAAAACAAGGTATGCCAATAGAGATAAGGATGTTTTTATCACTGAGAAAGACTGGCAGGCAGGTCTTAGTTCTTAGAGAGAGGGAGGTGAAGAGCAAAAGAGACCCTATACCTGATAAGGAAGGGATCTGGCAGGTAATCTCATGAGGTAATAGTTATTTTAAGGAACTAAACAACAAGGAATGGCAAGTTTTCAGGAGTTACAGACATCATTGCACCCCTGTGAAAACGACAGACTAAGTAAAGTGAGCTCCTCTCCTTATCAGCCTCTGTCTTGAGTTAACCAAGATGGAATCTTAAACCTCCTTGGGGCTGGAGAAGCTGTAGATAGGTGATCCCTGCCTGTAGTTTTAAAGCTGTGTGTACGTCTAGGTTGCACAGGAAGGCTTATTGCTGAGAATGGTTTTATGGAGTTCACCTGAAATAACTGTACCTTCCCTTACAACCACCATCCCACCTGCACCACAACTGTGTGAGTCTGGGCTGACAGAAGGACTGGGACCCTTGTCCTTCAGACAGAACAACTCCTCAGAGAGGAGCACCTAAGACAACAGTGGGATGAAGGCAGGTTTCCAAGGGTCAAAAAGCCCAGAATGATGGAACCTCACAAAGATCTCTCAGGCCCATCAGAGTCTGGTCTTCAGAAAAGTGCAGTCATCTGCAAAAAAAAAAAAAAAGATGTTCACAGGCAAAATAATCCAAAATTGTGTTAGTTCCAGATTATCAGACTTATCATCTATGGTCTCGTTTATGTCTGTTTGCAACATCTTGCTTCATGCACACCAGTTTTGTTTCAGCAGAAAGGAGAGAAAAATGACTGCCTACATGTGCCAGTGTATAGGAACACAAACATTGTGACCTCTAGAGCCGCTGGTGACCATCTCTGGGCTGTCCCAGCACTTTCATTCCAAGGCAGTTTTGAAATAGCCTTTTAGAAGAGATGTACACTCAATGGAGCTACATGTGTCAAAGATGCATTTCCTCATCTGTATGTTCTCATGCCAGATGTTGAATCTTATTTTAGACCCAGTCTGCATCTCAGACTTCCTGAAGCTGCAGCCAAAACAGTTTTAGCTGTGCATTTCTATGGGATGGCTGATGTAAGGAGAGAGATTTAATTTCTAATATTTCAGGCTGTGAATATGCCTAGGGAGCATTGTCAGACTGAAGAGTTCCTGGGGGGTCTGCAGAACGAGGAGGAGAGTCTCAGTGCCTTCCCCTGGGGCTGTGCCACAGCCATGTGAAATGCAGTATTTTTGTTCTACTTGTTTTGAGTCACAGGAACCACAACAACCAAAGCATCACATTTGGGAAAGGTGAAAGGGTTATGGGTTAAAATAAGAATAGTTGAACCCAAGCCTGCACTGAAACTATCTGTAAGATTATCCAACTCAGAATGAAACCAGGACTTTCAGACCTACTCCCAATTGGACAATCGTCTGCAGCACAAACCCCACAGTTATGGCTGTCACAGTTTGGTGATGTCTCTTCAGCAGAGCTTTGATTAGAGTGTGTAACATTCACAGCCTGCACAGGCACAAGCACCAGAAAGGCACAAACTCTCGATCCACAATGTGCAGATCTGCTCAGCAGAGAGGTCATTTACTGCTGGAAAAGCACAGCTTCCTGGCAGTACCCATGGAGCTGCTCTGGAGGCACAGCAGCCTCCTCAGGCAGCTGTGCTCCACACTTCGTGCACTCTGGAGGTCCAGCTTCTCCTCAGGCAAGGTCAGGCAATCCACAGGGTTCCTGCATGTCAGAGCTGGGGCAGCTTGCAACCTGGACATACCACTGTGGGAAAGCAATGGAGGGAGGATGACCTTTACATTCATTTCCTAAATGAACAAAAGGTCTCAGTGTTGTCAGCCTCAAGTATTTGCTGTCCATTACTCATGTTCCTGCCTTTCTTCAAAAGAAGAGAGTATAAAAGAGCCTTAAACATTGAAATATAAACAGCTGTGGATTTTCTTTCATTTGCTCATTTCTACTTTTCATTTGGGTGACTACTGAGATTTTATGGTTTGTGCACTGAAGCCTTGCCTTGTTCCAACCTCTTCCTCTGGCCACACACAAGTAAAACCACAGTGGCTTTGGGCTGCAACTTAAAGAAGGAAGAATTTCCAGTACTGCTTGAGAGGAAAGGATGTGGTTTGTCACTGAACTTTACCAGGCCACATTTCCCCTTGTTCCCATCACTGCCAAGCTCTGAAGCACCTACCACCTTGCCCAGAAATGTCCTTTTGCCTCACTCATTCTTTGCAGGAAATCGTCCTTAGAGTGCAGAAAGTTCATTATATCCCCTACCAGAAACTGTAGGAACCGAGGGAGGATGGGTGGTTTATTGCCAGGCATGTCATGGAGATGACAATTTTCAAGGATTGCAGGAAGCTGTTCAAATACATAGAAGAAATCCATGGCAGAACTGAGAAAAAAGTATGATGGCTGTCCTCAGCCCTATTTCCTCTCCACTCAGTCGCACTGCCATTACCTTGCAGGGCCTGCAAATGCCCAGTTGCTGCAAGTAACTAGAAATGAAGGCTTATTTTGACTTCAGCACAGCCTGAGTAGATCCCAGTGATACAGGACTTCCTACAGTGTGCTTATCGCACTCAAATGAATCCAGCAGACATAACATCATATTTTGCCCAGTATTTAAAGTTCATGAGGCAATTTTCCTGAATTGCTCCCTGTATTACATAGTGAGGAGAAAGCTGTTCAGCTAAACATTCAATCAACAAGCAGCTTCTAATCGTCTCTTTTGGAAGATAAAACAAATAAAGGGGAATAGACAAACCCTATCTCCAGCAAACAGCCAGAGCAGCTGATTTATATGCTGGGACATTTCATAGGAGCATGGAAATACTGAGAAGTATTCTCCTTCCTCTAAGGCACAGAAGCCTTAAGAAATGAACAGGCATAGAAACAGCTAAAACATCTGAAATCACAGAATCACAGAATAAGCTGAATTGAAAGGGACCTTCAAGGATCATAGAGTCTAACCCTGGCCCCACACAGCACCATCCCCAAGATTCACTCCATGTGCCCAAGAGTATTGTCCAAACATCTCTTGAACTGTGTCAGGCTGTGACCTCTTTCCCACCCATGATATCTGAACATCTCCTCAGTCCCACAAATTTTGCTATAAATTTGGAGACCAGGGTGCACCATTCCAGGCTGCACTGCAACGCTTTCCAGCTGACTGAGGGTGCACTTAATTCCCTCATCAAGATCATTGATGAAGTTATTAATCAGGACTGGCCCCAGTACCGAGCACTGGGGAACACCTCTGGTCTTGCTATTAAATGCTGAGGCAAAGAAGGCATTAGGTACCTCAGCTTTTTCCTCAGCCTTTTAAAATATTTTTACTATGTTTCTTCCCACGTCTGGTAAAGGATGGAAATTCTCCTCAGTCTTTCCTTTGCTGTGAACGTATTTGTAGCAACATTTTTATTGTCTTTTACGACAGTAGCTAGATTAAGTTCAAGTTGGGCTTTGGCCCTTCTAATTTTCTTCCTGCATAGCCTCACAACGTCCTTATAGTTCTCCTCCTATCTCGCTTGCCTCTTCCTCCAAAGGTCATAAACTGTCCAGTTTTTCCTGAGTTCCGGCCAGAGCTCTCAGCTCAGTCAGTCTGTTTCTGCCAACCTCCATCCTTACTTCTCCAGGAACCAAAAATTATAATTTTATTATCTCTGTGCCCAGAGGTGGCCTCTAACAATCACATCACTCACAATTCCTTCTCTGTTCATGAACAACAGGTCTGAGGGGGCACCTTCCCTAGCTGACTCCTCACCAGCCATGTCAGGAAGTTATCTTCCACACACTCAGGAATCTTCCAGGCTGGCTCCTCTCTGCTGCATTGTATTTCTAGCAGGCATGTGGTAAGTAAAAGTCCCCCATAAGAATGAGTGATAGAGACCTAGAAGATCCCCCTTTTGGGTACACAAAGGCATTTGTCCCCGAGGAGAGCTGAACCAGAGCAGGCTGCCACAAGACAGTGGGTGAGAAGTGTTGATGTTTGTGCACTTTTTCCTTTCAGAGTCAGATGCACGAGTTGTACCGAGGGTGTTTGCCACGTAGAACCGTGCCAACACACCAAGAGCATTTCCAAGAATTCAAAACAAACCCCAACCCCTAAAAATCGCAATAAAAACCACTTATGCAAATGCCTATACAGTATAGGGGCAGCCCTCGGGCTATTGGCAAATTGCCCTCAGCAAACTCAAGTTTGGGTCCCCCAGTTCAAAAGCAATGCAAAACACTCAATCCTTCCCTCAGGCAGCCCTTCCAGGGAGCAGAGGCTTTGTCTCAGTCCTGACTCTCACCCCAGTGTGGCAGTTCAGAGCATCTCCTGTCTATCCTCTGGGCCAAGCCCAGCTGGAGCTGCAGTCCCCTCCTCCTCCATGAGTGAATACCCAAGCTTTTTACAATTCTTCTGTATATTTCTTCATCAGCTTTCCCTTTTCCTTTAGAAATTCATCGTCCTGTGCTTTGAGGAGCAAAGGCTGACAGTGGAGGGAAGGGCAACCTGATGAAGGAGGGTTGCAGCCCAGGGTGCAGTTCCCAGCTGCACTGCTGGCTCTGAGTCTGTGCCAGCTCCTTTCCAGTGACCCTTAGCCCAAGTCAGCAAAGAACTTAGAGGTAGGTCTAGCAAAAGCTGACAACACCTGTGGGACCAGTCATGTGCCTGTTGTGTCTAACTGGGCTGCACCCACTGCAGGTACTCAGCTACCTGTGGCAGAAAGGGCTCCTGGAGCAGAGAGCATCAGATCTCGGAGTTACAGACTTTGATCTTACCTGTAGGATTGATATTAAAAAAAAAAGACACATAATTAGAACTTGATCATATGCCATTTGACAGTGACATGTTCTTACTCCCATTTTGTTAGCAGACTGCCTTGCTTGAAAAATTGAGGGGTTTTCTGTCGCTGCCTTTTATTTCTTTTCTTTGTGGGAAATGCAACTGTAAACAATTAATAATTCCAATTAGCAGGGGTTTTTGGTAACTCTGTCAGCTGCCTTTTCACAGGTTTTCCTAGGCTGCTGCAGGGGGCAATCAGATCATATAAATGTGCATATTAACAAAGGTTCATTAAGAGACTCTGTCTTTCTAAGCCTCTGGAAAAAAAGCAAAGCAGGGACGAGCCTTAGAAGTAAATGCACTGTGTTCTTCACTAAATTTTGCATAGTACTAAAATCATCAGCTTTTTAATAATCTACATTTAAGATGCAAATATATCTATTTGATAGGAAAATCTAATGCATGAATAAAGATTCCAAATTGTTTTATTACTCCTTCATCGCTGTTGGCAAGGGGGGAATTACCATGCTAACAGCCTCATTGAGGGAAAGCCATATGCCTGAAACGGAGACTACACTGGTGTTACAAAGTTTAGGATAAAGTTACACGGAGAGAGGCTCATTTAAAGTAGTGACTAATTAATGACCTCAGAGGTAACCCTACCAGCTACCACACTGGCTAGAGAGGTGAATCCTATTAAGAATCTTCTAAGAGCAGTTTCCAATTACTAATCTTTTCAGCAGCTTTATGGTGTAAGAGAAATGACTTCAGGCCTCAGTTCCCATCACAGGGTCAACTCGTTTCACTTTCACTCTGTGCTAGAGAATGATAGTCCTATGGGCAGCCTCTGACAGCCAAGAGGCTATTTTAATATTGCCAGATCTCAGCAAGACATTTACATTTGAAATGCAATGCATGTGGAGTGGCAGTTTGGCTCTTTTCCTCCTGTCATATCAGTTCCTAAAATTGTAGAATAATTGCTTTTACCCCATGGATTAAGCAAAGAATGAATGGTTTCAGACTGTCCTGTCTCTGATGTTAAGGCTGCGAGGATAGACCAAATCTTTTATTAAAGTAACAGGCATAGCTGGGAAAAAGGACAAGATGTTAGGCAAGCCTTTGGGAAAGATTAAAGAGCCTGAAGTTGGCTCATTTTTTTCAGCTATATAAAGATATATAAAGACACTACTTCTTGCCATAAAATTTGACCCTTTGGACCAGCGTGGTTGCTGTTGCACTATTGCATGGCTCTGCTGAAGCACTGTAAAGCTGGAAGGGGGCAGATAGGAGAAAGGAATGGGCTGCAGCTGAGTGGCTGCTTGGTTGCTTGGTAATGCAAGGCTGTGCCGTGTCTCACTAATTAGTGTGTAATAGCTGTGTACTCTGGCTCACTTTGGGATGCCTTATCAAAGGGGGAGAAAGAACTGGGTTAATTTAGCTATTCAGAGGGACTGCATCTGTTTTCTCAGCCACTGTAGGATTATAATTGTTTCTAGATGACAGCAGGTCACATGCGTGTAGGCTTTTTAATTATAACTGAAATTTCTTTTCAACCTGGGGAAATACTTTAATTTCAACATTAATATTATTTTTTTTCCTTTATTCTAACTTCCCCAACTCTTTTTGCTGTCTTACTTGCAACATCAATTTTTTCCCTTTCCACATGATTGGCAGATCTTCTTTGTTCGTATCTGTCACTGTTTTTCCTTTCAATTCATGCAACAATTACATAGTTCAGGTTTAAAGGTTATGGAAACTGTGTTTTGGCATTCAACCAGTCTCATCTCTGGAAACATTAGTCAGATGCTCTTGTTTAAAACTCCCTCTGTAGAAGGAAACATTGCCACCTAGGTCCCTGCCTGTATTTTACTTTTTTTTTGTCTTTGTTTATCTGACCAGATCTTGTTTTGTGCAATTCAAAATGGTCAAATCTCGTTTATGCAGGGCCTACAGTGTTATGTCATGACTTGAGATGTTCTGCTGTCTTTTGGATGTCAGCCATAACTAATCTGCTCGGTATGAGCTTGTTTGCATGTTTTTGCATAGTTAAAGATGCCAAAATATAAGTGACATATTAGAAAGAGAGTGGCATCAAGAAGGAGTGCAAGACAGAGGGCCAGAAGACCACAAAGTACAAAGCTCAGAAAAATGAATGTTCTCTATGACTGGGCACCAGGATAGCCAGACGGAAGACTGATGGCTATCCATACCACTTCTGGCATCTCAGTCATCCTGTGGGAAGTCTTCTCCATCACCAGCAAGAATAAGGAGCTGGCCAGCCATAACAAAGTGAAACCTGGACTGCCACTGAGTGAAGAAATGGGGAGTAAGGAGCATATTCCTATTAATCCAATAACTTTTTGAAACAAATAAGTGAAGGGCAATAATCCTGTAAAATACAGAAGAGGCATATATACATATATATACACACACACACACATATATATATATATACACCAAGAAGGTTATTGAAGGTATGCAAGAGAAAAAGATCCTGTTATTTTCATAACTGGATCCTCAATGTTCAAGACTGATTATCCCACAGCTGGTCAAAAGATGGATTTCAGAGAGCACTGAGGAAAGCTGTCCTACCCTGCCCAGAGGCCCCGAACAAGTGAGAGATGCTGGCAAGCAGATGTTAGTCATGACTGGAACAGGGGCTTGTGCCTATCCTTGTGGTAATTTCCTGTCAGATGGGCTAAAGCTTGCTTTGTACATCAGAGTAAAGACATTGCCAGAGTGTCTTCTGCTTTTCTCAGTTGTGCAGCTGGGGACTGAACGGGACAGTTCACGTGGCAGCAATAACATCACACCACTGGCATTTGAAGACTCTACACCTTGTAGGTAAATCCTGAGTTACAACAAGCAACAGCCTCAGGCTTCAGGGTCCGCTTGCAGACTCTGTGGTCTGGAAATGCAGGCCAAGGAGTGATGTGGATTTCACATCAAGAAGTTTTTAACACATTTAACAACTGTGAAAGATGAAAACTAGGCACAAAACACTAAACCTGCCTCAGAGGAGTCAGAGAATTAGTTAGGCATGTGGATGAATCATTAGATGGGCCTTTGAAACCAGACCTTACTTTTGAGCTTAGCACTTGGCTGGAGGGTTTGGATGAGCCATTAAACCTGCAAATACAGAATTCATTCCCTGCACCAGAGGTCACATATGTATTAGACCACCCTCCTCTCCCTGAATGACAGCAACTGAAAGGCAGCTATGGAAAAATCTATCATCCATGTATGCAACAGCCTTTTGTCCTCGAGAAGAAGGATACCAGGTCTGGGATTGATTGTACTTGGCGTCTTTTTCTCCTCTTTGGAGGTGATGCACCACAGAAGCTTGCCCACCTCAGAGATAGAATGATCCATCACATTCCTGGATTCCCTTCCCAGAGCAAGGCATGGCAAAGTGTGACTGGAACCTGAGGTAAGGAAAAGGAAAGGAAAATGTTGTCATTACTGATAGCTCATCTCAGTTCCCATGGTGCTCCAGCCATGGAATGACAAATATGCTCTCAAAAAGCAGAAATTTGTTGTTCTCAGAAATGGATAATCTGAGTAATAGGAGGAAAAACAAATTTCACCAGTGGGTGAAAATCAGGGATACTGGGGGGTATTTCACAGCTGCAAAGCAGCAGTGACCAGATCAGCAAACACCAAGGAATACTTGAGGTACAATATTTCATATTGTTGATGATACAAGTAACTGCATATATCCTTTCCAGAGTGTTCTTGGGTTGGTGTCAAGAGAATAAAAATATAAACTACAGGCATTAAACACTCAGGAGACTGGCTACCACAGCCCTGTGATCCTCCCAAAATTACAGTGTACATCATGGGGACGGACAGAGGAGGTAATTGTGGATGATGCACCTTGAAATCTGCTTCAGAAATTAGAGCAATGAGCCATTTTCTTAAAAATGGTTGATATGACAAGCTGTTATAAGTGAAAATTATCTGCACTTCTTGTGGTGACCTTAAGGGAAGATAAACCCAAGCCTCATCCACACAAATCAAAGACCTAACATCCATTTAGCCATCATATATTTTAATTTCCCTGTCAAGGCAAGAAGAGAGTGGCACACAGTGGCACACAGTCTTGCTGATGCTTGGTAACCTGAGAATAACAACATGTGACCAGTCTCCAATGTCTAACCCACAAAAACCCAGGTGGAAAGGCGACCATCAGGACTCTGGTCTATCATTATAGGAGAATAACCAATGATCAATCAAAGGATTGATCCATTGCTGTGCCTGCTCAGCGTCACTAGAGTTTTCTGTCCTTCAGGATGCATACAAACAGGCAGAAGCATAAGAGATGGTGGTACACCCATGCTAGTTTTTCAGATAAGTTTCTTTATATTAGGATGGATGAGTATAGTGTTGTCTAGAAGTAGCAAAAAGCAGAAAGGATGCTGAGAGGAGGATTTACAACAAATAGCAGCTGACAGCATTTCCTGAGTCTGTAACTGGTTGGCTACATAAAGCAGTTTCAGGGAAAGCTGTACAAGGGCTTTGAAATTTAAAGTAGTGCCCTTTGGATGTACATCTAGCCTGGAGCAGCTGGCTTCAGCACAGCCATGTAATCCAGGGAACTGCCTGGTTGGATTTTGCCAGACAATTTCGTGGAGATTTCACACAGTTGTTTGTGTATGTCTACAGTAAACGGTTGAAATGGGTGTTTGGAAGTAGAGACATGAACCTTGAAATACTGGTCAAAGCAAAAAAAGTAAAAAATCTTGTTATTCCACCAGGTGTTGTGCTCTGTGGAACATGCTCATGGAGTTTTTGAATATGGGTGTGGGACAAACTGGGATGTGCCCTCCTCTGACAGTACATAGCATAAGCTGCCGTTTTAAACACATGAAAAATAACAAGAAGGGACTGAAACCTAGTTAATAAAATGCTTCCTCTAGAGTCATCCACATTGTTGCCATCAGTAAAGGAAAAAAAATTAGTTTTGAAAACCTAGACAGGTAGCGTGAATCGAGTAATGTAAACAGTGTGTGTGAGCACGCACCGCGCTGGCTGACATACCCATGTCATGTGGAGAAGTGTGTGCCCAAAATAACAAAAATCTGCCATCTATTTTGTCTTAGCAGCTCTGGGTGGGAGGGCCTATTAATCAGATGGCAGTCTGTGTGCATCAGCTCCAATATGGTGTTACCTCAAAACAACAGACTCGCACATTTCCATCATCAGCCTGCTTTCCTCTCCAACGTGAATGAGCTGCATCCGATCATGTAAAATCACCTTTTACAGTGTATTTCGTACTGGCTGTGTAATGAAATGTTTATTTTTTGAATTTGGAACTGGAAGGGAAAATGTCAACATCCATAATGAATTTTACTCCACCATCTGCAGAGCAGGTCAAACAATAGGAAAAAAAAAATGTCATCCTTCTGCAAGACAAAACAGAGTGCTTTCAGTGAGCATTGTTTTCAGGGACAGATGATATGGTGGCTTGAGAAGGAGAAAATGCAGTTGTATGTTATCTCTTTAGGAGAATGGCAGATTGGAAGTCTGGGATTTTAAACAAAAGTAGAAGGGAAGGGAGGTGGCCAAGTTCTGGGGACAGAAAATCCACCAGCACCAGTAACATCCCCATGGATTAGTAACAAAACTGCTGAAGAGGTTCAGGTAACTCTGGATTTTCCTTTGTAGGTTCTTTTTTTTTAATTGATCTCCACTGAACCACAATTTGCAATTCTATCTCCTGATTCTTACCACTTTGGGATGCAGCTGATCCTGCACCACAGGCACTGAGATTTTAGGGATTATTGTTGTTTAAGACAGCTGTTTTAAATTGGTTAGTGCCTGTTGTGCAACTGAAAAACTCTTACCATGGAACTACTGAGCATCTCAGAAGAGCCATCCTTTCACCTGGTCCAGTGAGAAAAAGCAATGGGTTTGCTGAGAGGAAAGTTAAATTATGGAATTTACATTTCTGCTGGAAATAACACCCCAGATAGTTGTGTGAATAGTTGCTCCTGACAATCTATTTGTTCCTATTCAGCACTCAGAACTAAACATATAAGAAGATTTTCTTAGATGTTGTCAGCATCTGAATTTTTGTTTGAAGATTCTTTGCTTATTTATTTTTGTGCTGAAGAAGGATAACGTCAAGCAATTAAATGAGCAAGTGTTCACATTGCAATCAAGTATTCGGATAGGACATGCCTTTGGGATCCTCCTGTGTCCTGTTGGGCATAATACATGAACACATCAGGAAAAGCCATATCAGTTTTACACAGGAACGAAGTCCTCTCCACATATCAGCTTTTCTTTTTCCTCATTTTTTTTCTTTCCGGTAAATTTCCTGCACAATGTCCCTACTTCCCCATTTGCACTTGAATTTTCCTTCTTCTTCTTCTGTACAGCACGGGCATCACCAGTAGTAAAGAACACAGATCTCTTTTCTCTGAATTTCTAAGCTTTCTCCCTCAGTAGTTTCCAGCTGTGAGCTGAAACAAATTGCAGTGAAATTCTGCTCAGCCATCACAGCCAAGATAACAGCACTCAGTTACTCTGTGGAGCTGCACGTGCATTTATCTGGCAGATTAAAGAGTGGGCTATGCTCAGGGCAGATGGGCTCTTCAAATACTTCATCTTCCAAACTGCAACAAGTCTTTTATGAGCACATATTGACTGAATTAAAAAGATCAATAGTCACCAGGTAAATAAAAGGTGTGCTTTTGACAGTGGAGGAACCAACCTAATTTTCAAGTCTCTATTCCCACTTGTTGTGGTATAGCAGTTTGCCAGATGTATTTTTTTTTATTATTTTTTACTCAGAGGCAAAATTAAACTATGTTTTTCCCTTCAATTTTGTTCACAGAAATGTAAGAATTGTTTTTAGCTAAAGCTTTCTCAAAAAAAAAAAAAAAAAAAAAAAAAAAAAAAAAAAAAAAAGAGAAAAATCAGCCTAAGGACATTTCTGGTGAGAGAAATGAGACAAATTGTATTCTGAACTTGTTTCATCTGAAAGCTGAAAAAAAGATCTTTAAATGGAATTTGTCATGCAGCCTTAACTATAGGCAGTGACCCAAGTGCACAGTAAGCACCTAAAGCTCATTTTCTTTGGTTATGATCTAATACACACTTAATATGCACTGTTTTGGTGTTCTGTGCTACAGCAAAGTAATTGCTTAAGTGTTCAAGAATAATTGATTTGGGAATTAAGGTACAAAGTTAGATCTGTTCAATTTATCTTACAAAAGTATCTTCCTCCTGCCCTTCCACCACCCCTTTATTCATTTAGTAAAGTCACTTAATGCAAAGATCAGTGTTCCCATAGGAATCTGTGGAAAATAATAATTTCTTTATTCCTTGATACTTGTTTAGAGTATAAAGCCCCTGGGAAAACAATTGCTCCGTGCTGTTTCCTTATAACACAAGAAATAGTGGAGTCACCAGCTGTTGAAGGAATGTAGACAAACAGAACCACCTGAACTGGGTTCAAAAATCAAGAATTCACAAATTTTATGAGCAGTAGCATTTATCCAGGTTGGGTCCTAACTTTGAGCTGGAAAGAGATTTTGACTGTTACCTTCAAAGCAGGTTATCGCCAACCTGGTATAACAGAACACAAGAATGAGGAATACTGCATCACTATTTACTTTGATTGGAAAACAGTCACAGATTTTGTGTCTGCAGTGGCAGTGTTGCTGGTTTAGATGAGACAGATACACACAGCAATGGCACCATCTACCCACAAACCCAGAACTGTCCCGGGGGAACTGCACAGTACATGCAGTTCTGCAAGGTTTTATTGAGCTGCCATTGATTGAAACACAGCTCTCTCTTACTGGATGAGTTGGGATGCAACTGAAAGCACTGGCAATACCTCCACCATAGCTGCCAAGTCATCCCAATGAGTGAGGGAACAGAGGACTGTCTTTCTTACCTGCTTGTTATTTCCAAGGTATCTCTTGGGCCAGAGACAGGATGCAGAGAACCATCACAGTTGTAAGCTGACAGTGACTTAGGGAGGTGGGTAGAAAGGACAGCCTGCGTGACTGGAGTCCATACATCTAGAAGCAGTTCTGGAGAAGAGAGAAATTTAAAACTGCTCTTTGAGAAAAATGTAAACTTGAAACTCTCCCCTGGGAAGAATTTTATTTAATATATATTCCTGCTCTGGGTTCACTTAAATTTAGTTAAAAATTACGTCCTCAGAGGCAAATTTAAATGATAAGACAATTGTCAAAGAAGGATAAACCCCTTCTTTCCTCATGTTGTAAATCAAGGCTGTTGTAAATAAAGGCTGTTGTAAATCAAGGTTTTACTATGGAGTAGGAAATGCTTTCATTCCAATATTTGTTCAAGCCTTGATCAAAACAAAACAGAACCAAAACACAAAATCTGCAAAGCTGGAATGCAGGATTCGTGCACTTCATCTATTTTATTATCTTCCTGCTTTCCCTTTGTATGATGTCATCATTAGTGCTGCACAACACAATTTGAACTGAAACAAAGAGCTTTGTGCTGGTAAATGGAATGTTTCAGTCTATCAAAATGACTTCCCTACTCGAGAGAAAGATGTTGATTGATTCTTCCACAGGAAGCTTTATTTTCTAAAGCCTCACATATTCTGCTGCTGAAGTAGACCTGTAGAATATTTTTTACTGGCCCTTATCTTTCCCTATTTTTTAAGCCATGTATATCTTTTTATCTTATTAATCCAAGGAGTACTTCTAAGTCAGACAAGTACAGGATGTCTGAACATTAAACCCATATCTTTTTGCAAAACAGGATGAACCTAGTTAGGTTGCCCTGAGGCCTGAATGCTGTTGATTACTTCTGTATGGCTTTTGCACATTTTTCCTAGACTTCTTTTTTCATTGTAGTTATTTTCTTCATGATCATGTTTTAGCTGGAGAAGGCAGTCCTGTCTAAAAAATCAGTGTTGATTTATTTGGAAAAGAAAGTGATATGTAACTGAACACGGCAGGAGGAATTCCTTGTGTTACAGGTTTGTTATAGGTGACATGCCAAGATGAAATGGAAAACCACTGGTATCATTGCCACTTCGGGCTGAACTCCCCTCTGTCTGGAGAGGGAGTGTTGTGAGGTTCCCAGGAGAAGCCCACTCTGGAGGCTGAAGATGGCATTTCAGGTTTCACCTCCTCTGTCTCTCACACTACATGAGTCACAGAAGATTCGGTAGAGGTTTTATTTTTTCTTCTAAATGAGCAGTAGATGCTTATGTGCTGTAAAACCCCAGCTTTCCTGTATTTCTTTCCTGTCTCACTTGTCCTGTAAAACGGGGAAAGCCCTTCCTCACCTCCCAGAACTTTCTTACTTCCCAGGGATGTTGTTAGGGGAACCACACTAAAGATTGCAAGCTACAGTATGAATGGAGCTGTATTAATACATTAAGAGACAGATAGAAGGATGAATATCATCCCCAAGGAGCAAAACCACCTGCCATTCCAGTGACAGCTACAGAAACCAGTGCAATATATTCCGTAGCTTACACAATAGTGATAGAAAACTATTAAAGTAGAGGAAGCTGGCCAACAGGTAAGCCCAAAGAATCTCTGCTCAAAGGCAGGTTTTTATTTGGACCTTGTTCCTAGTTTGACATCTTTGTATTTTTGCTTTTTTAGCTTTATGAAACACAATCATTCTCTTTCCTGTATGAGTTCTAGACTTAATTCTGTCTCGCTTCGAAATGTAGCATCCACTCAGAGAAACAGCATCAGTGGCATGTTGGTATCAGGGCCACCACTTGGGGTTACCCTGTCACAGGATGTGGGACAGGTGGCAACGCCATGGGAGAAGCTGCTGGGCACCCCAGAACCGCCAGACACGCAGGGACTATCACAAAACCCCTGACAGCCTCCAGGGGCCTTCACAGCCAAAGCCCAGGGGATTCTGTTTGTTTGCAGGTAGGACTGACCTGCGTGGACAGGGTTTACAGCGGATTCAATAATCCCCTTGGATCAACTGGAGGCATCCTGAAACTCAACATATGCACTGCTGGTGGTGACATTTGCAGAGGAAAATCTTTTGTAGTTGAGGGTGCACAAAAGCAGCGTCTGACCCATGAGCTACACAAAGCAGCTGAAACAGCCAAACACAGGGAGCTCCTGATGACTGAAGGAGGGTTATTCATGGATGTTATCTTGTGTCTAGGGGAGCGAAAACATTGGAGAGAATCACAAACAGTTTGTGGCGAATGTATTCCTCCATTCCAAAAAGGAAATAAGAGCAAATTTTCCCCTGGCTTGGTACTTCCTTAGTGATAACTGCAGCTCCCTGACATCTGTCCTCACTCTTTTTTTCTCCCCGTTCCTGAGGAGAAGTGAGTTGATGTCAGAGATATTTACAAGTGTATACAGGTGTATCTGAGCATCCAGCAGAGAGACTGGGAGAAGTGTAGAGCTCAGTAATTCACTGTCTCTGGAGTCTGTCACATCTATCCTGAACAGATATTCCATATAACAGGCACAGTATCTGATCATAAAATGTGTGTCCTTTATATCACAGCTCTGATGCATTGCTTTATGGTTTTATTACAGTGTTTCACACAGAGGAAACTAGAGTCATACTCAATAAATTCCAACAACAGGAGCACGATTCAACCTCCTAGCAATATTTAGAGATCATCATCTTAATGAATAGTGGGTAATTTAGACAAATCATAGAATCAGAGGATGATGACATTTTATCTCTGGTAAAACCACCTTATGAAGAATAGTGATGTTTAATATGTACTGTGCCATGTCTATCAGGACAATATACAGACCCCAGATGTTGACCCCAATTGCAAGTGAAATTGGTAAGGCACATTTTACACTTGATCCCAAAGGCAGAGGGATTTGTACAATGGAAGGTATAGGCTTGGACATCTTTTACATCATCTTGCTTACTGCAAAACATGGTGCAAATTGCAACCTAAAATCCGATTAGAAAATTTTGATGAGGTCCCAAAGCACACTTCCTTCCTTTCCATGATATTTGCTGTCAAATAAATATGTCCAGTTCTATCAGAAAGGGAAGATGCATCTACTTTGTTACATATCCTTGGACTGGAGGTGAAATGGAAATAGACTTTAGTGCTTCTACATGAGCACTTCAGCTCAGATCAGAAGAGCATTTTTGAAGGAAACAGGCCCATCTTCCCCACTCAGTGTACACTTATTCACACTAGAGGGGTGTTGGAGCATGCAAACCAAACTCCTTTCAGGCAAAACTAAACCAGAAGAACTCCAGGAGTCTGCCTAATGTATCCCAATGCTAATGGGTCTTGCTATTTAGTCTTTCATCATTCAGCCACTTTATCTATCTGTTGAAGATTGGTCTTTTAATTTTCCTTGAGAATGCCTGTACTCAAGATGCTCTGGGGGCTGCTGAGGGTGTGTTTGGAATCTCTGTGCTCTGTAGGAGAGTAGGGACTAAAGCTCATGTTGGCTCTCAGTCCTTGTGGATGGCCTCTCCCTCCCAAGTCCCGGGATCCTGCACAGCTGTGTTTGTGTAACTGCATTTTGCATGCTGCATTTTAAATGTGACTTTTGCATGAAGGGGACTCTGGCTCTAGGAGACAGCTCTGCTTGTGTCTGTCTGCACTGATCATGGGGACAAGAAAAACATTAGAATGTGTCAGTCTGGCAGTAGGTTTACAAAAGATAAACCAATTCTGAACAGCCAACACTGGAGAAGGAAACAAATAATCACTGTAAGCTGGTACTTACCTGGTCCTTTCCTTCTCTGCTCAAATGCACAGCAGCTCCAATTTCTACAGTCTGACTTGCATTCTTAAGCCCACACACAGTGCTGAGACCCTCAGTTTCATGAAAGAAAAAGCCGAAAAGCCATGCTGGTTTTAAATGTAAATTCTTTTGCACCTCCTCAGCTACTAAAGCCTCTCATTTTGTACCTATGGTTCTGAGTTCTAACTTCACTCTGGACTCTAGTAAGAACCTAGTTTGATGGGAAACATTGTGAGTTCAGGGTTGCCAGTGTGATGCTGACCAAACACATCCCTGGTTTGGGGCTACAGGTACAAAACTGTCACATATTTGGGTGAGCCCAGAATAAGGCCACTAAAATAACAAGGAACATGTTTTTTTAGGAGGGGGGTACGAACCAGGTTTGCTCAGCCTTGGGAAGAGAAGGTTAAGGGGGTTTCTTATTTCTGCCTTTAACTCCCTGACAGGAGGTTATGGAAAATATGCAGCTAACCTTTCTCAGAAGAGCACAGCTGAGGAACACCATGAAACCCTCATATTTTGTTACAAGGACAACAATGGTTAGATACTAGGATTATTTTTTCTATGTTTTCTTTATGAAGAAGTTTGATTAACCACTGGAGCAGTAACCCAGAGAGTATGGGAAATGTCCAAAATTAAATATCCTAAAAAAAATTGACAGAGGAAGCCCTAAGCAGCCTGATTTAGCATGACAGCTGAATCTACCTTCAAACTTGGATCTATTTTGAGCGGAAGATTGGGTCAGAAAACCAACAGAGGTCCCATCCAATCTAAATTATTTTATGGTTTTTTGTTTCTAGTTTTATTTACAATGCTAATACCAAGGAAGCTCCTGGCCTGGGGTCAAATTAGCAATCTGGTGCCTTCCGAAACCAGGAACGGGCCCTCTGAAGCCAAGATAAAACAGACATTAAAACACACAAAAAATGTGAAAGAGAGCCAAATAGCAATAAATAATAAATGGAAGCACTACTGTACATGGGTGCACCACAAAATACAGCTGCTGCAGTCATTTCAAAGTCTCCAAGATAACAGTAAAAGCAATTACTGTAAGAGCAACATGTTGCCCAAAATCATTAATATGTTTGCTGTGTCTCCCTTGTGCACTAACCCAGCGCAAGGAAAGAGTGTTCGCAGAACAGATTTGAGGATGCCGCTGTTGTCTGTTTGATGACATTGTTTACAATCTAGCTGTGGTTTCTAGATGGACTCAAGTTGTTATTTTGCAGCTCACAAGCAGTGTGAGAGCAGAGAGAGCAGACCTCTGGTTTGTTTTGTGACTCCGTGCACTGCTGTCACTGCGGGGAATGCCTTGTCACCTTCACACAGCACTTGTGTCCCCGAGGACTGCGAGGTAGATGTCATTCACAAACCTCACATGGGGTCACGTCCACCCCATCTGGAGCAAAAGGTCTCAGTCACAACAGAGGTGTCAGTGACACTCATCCCTGAGCAGAGAGATCCTTGCTTCTCTCTCGTGCCCTCATGTGTACCAAAATCCTGGCCTGTCCCTACACCTGTGAAAATTCCATCAAAGGGTACTTTGTGATCAGGGTTGAAGCGCAGTTCCCCCTTCCGGACCTGCACTTTTCTGCAGTCCGTGCTGAGGTGACTGAGAGCATCCTTTTCAAGGGGAAAGACTGACAGTTGTGATATTGGGAATCTCTTTAGCATGGGCTGCGTGAGATAGCAAGGGCAACTGAATGCAGTATTTCCCTCACACATTGTAAACACTAGGAGATAGCTGAGATCTCCTTTCAGCACTCGTGTTCTTTGAAATTACTCTTAATTAAAATATACTAGCAAATCTTGATCATTTATGATTTCATATGCTGCAAGAATCAGGAAATTTTTTTTAGTTTCCTTCCTTTTCATTCTGACTTCAAATCATGGTTGCAGTGCTCTGTAGCACACACTTTAATTTAGCTTTACACCAGCTGACTCCAAACATTTCATTAAGCTTGGCCTTTTTCCTAATTTAAAAATATGCAGGACTTAAGTATAGCAAATCATTAAGAAATTAATTCCATTCATTAATGAATTATTAATCCAGGCTAATAGCAAAAATGTAGTAATGATTATAGGTGCCAGTACGTGCTTCGGGACCACCGTTGTAAAAGCACATTCTATCAGCCCATTGAAACAAAAGAGTCAAGAAATAAAGACATCCCCGCATCCTTTGTAGACCCAAAACCATGTCCTAGTATTAAAGTGACATTGTAATGCAAATAAATACTTGGGAACTTCCTTTTGTAATTCTAACACTACTGAAGAGGTTTTTTGGCAAACACAGAGTAGTGCAGGCTCTTTAACACCCAGTTGATTTTCTCCTTGGCAAAAGAATGGTTTCGGGTTAAAACAAGAGTTTCGCAGCTCTACAGCCTCAGGAAGGGGAAACATCTTGGCCTGAACCGATGCTACTCTTGTAACACCCAAAGCCCACAAGTTTGGTCCTAGCTTGAGGAGAGAGAGACTGCTTACTCCTCAAGCTTGACAGAAAACACAGCGTCAGTTTATGGCGGGGTTTTTTTGGTTTGTTTTTTGGGGTTTTGTTTTGTTTGTTTGTTTATTTTTTAGTCTGCCTTTCAGTAAGAAGACTCTAAGATATGCATGTCGAGTCTTCTACCTGAATTTCTGCCCATTCCCCAGGGCATTCTTTGCCATGGGATCCAAGTGCTTCACATTCACTAAAAGATTTACATTCCTTGTCTCCTCGTGGTACATTAAAATATTTGGTACATTAAAATATATCCATTTGGGGGAAACTGAGGCACTCATGGGATGTTTGTTGAAAAGAGGGACTTATCAGTTCCTTCCACTTTACTTGCAGAGCTGACATGTCATTTTAGCCTTCCACCTGGAAAGATACTTAAATTTTATTCCTAAGGAGTGAAGAATCTCTGTGAGTTTATTTCTTTTGAAACCTTTTTATTTTCCCCATTCACCAGCTGGCTTATCTCCAATATATTTCACATCTGACCTTATGGTTTCCATTCTACAGCTATAGATTAGAGGGGAAAAAAAGACCACTGCATATTTCTAAGCACAGATTACAGAGGGTTTCAACATACTGATTATTCAGGGTGATGAATCCTATTAAGTCTGGTGTTTGCTAGGCAGTATTTCACTTATTTGATATGACATCCAGTACCTGGGATGTGGCAATCTGATGCAACACATCAGTGCTCACTGACACACCACCAGAAAGACAGAGGCACATGAGATAATGTGGTTATTTTTGGATCCCTTTTGGACCCCAGCTTCAATTTCTTTTCTGTTAGTACTTGTCATTGATTCCAGGAGGTTGAATCACTCAGTGATTGTGTCCACCTGTCCCATTTCCTCTACAAAACAGCCCTGAATTTAACCATAGCCTACTTAGACTTCCTATGCAGCTTTACTTTTGTGCTTTAACTGCACAAAAATCAGTGACCAGTCCTGACTATTTAGGCACAGGAGAGAAATTCAAGCTCCATCATGCCATTCGGCAACCCAAAGAAAACAAATGGATTGAAAACAGCAGCTAAAGAAGATCTGGGATTTAAACACAGCAGTAAAAGAAACTGAACTGCAGGTGTGGGATGGGATATTGCTCATCAACTGAGCAGTGTCTCCTGCAGTCCTCTACAGATGATTGAAAGAGATTCATGCTGTATTTTACCTTGCGGTGGGGCAGGTTGCAAGGGTACACGTCATGATTTGCAGGAGATTTGTGGTAATTTCTTAAATTTTCTGACGAGGTAACATTGGTCTGGATACTTACAGTCCCAGTACCCTGTGATTCTGATTTAAATGAGTCTTTGTAGTGACTTCATTGGGATCTGGATGTGCTCTGAACTGTTAACTGGGAGTTTGAATGGCCCTCAATCAAGGCCACTAGGACTCCAGTTGTTTGGCTGAATCAAAGAAAGATAAACACAAACTTCTAGGCTTCCATTTCCATATAAAAATATTAACAATAGCATTTTTCCTTCTTTAACTCTCCTAAAATTGTAAAGCTGCCCTTGCTACCAAAGAATGTGCAAAGTTTAGAACTTCTAAAATTGGTTTCTTAGAACAGACTTTTGTTAACATCAACAGATCACCCGCAGGAGGAACTCTGGAAAAACAGTGACAATTTAAGTGTTGCCATCAAACTTCTTCAGCCCATTAAGTTGTGCAATTTTGCATATAATCTCCAGTACACTTAACAGAGGAGGAAAGCACCTGGACAAGGAATGGTAAATATAAATCGACAGATAATGATATTTCTCTTTCAGTCACACTTATTACCAAGAGCATCAGAGTCTTTATGCTCACCCATTTAGAATAATACCTGCTTGAACAGATAAGGCTGGCAGTAACTACATGATATGAACTGACAGATTTGAAGAATTTTTCCAATTTAAAAATGTTAAAAGCAGAGAGGTAGAGGCAAGTTTTCATTTTTATTTATTTCTCAATTTTTTTGTTTGCTTGCCTGTGCTGCTTCCTTTCTTTCTCATTTTCACTATTTTGGAGAGATGACAACACTGTGCTTCTGCTAGTCTGGCCTAATGATGCTGTTTGCATTTTTGCAGGGGATACACAGCACTTTTTCCCACCTTCTCTTGATAGGCAGAGATCTGATCAGGGCAACAGAAGGGAATCAGAACTGATATGCCAAAATACAGAAAATCCACAAATTTCTACTTGATGTCTTCAGTATTGGCAAGAAGAGGGCAAAGTCTGTAAAGGATCATGTATGTTACTATGAGAGTTAGTGTACCTGACTACAAACACAGAAAGCTGTTTCATTCTACAGATGTTCCTAGTCATTACTACTGTTTTCTTCTTCCTTTTTTTTTTTTTTAATATAAAACTCTGAATGCTTCTGCCTAGAGGAGACATGAGCTAATGATGCTTTGCAGAGTAGTTCAGTTTCACTGACAAGGGAGTGATCCAAACTTAACAAAATGTCAGATTCAAAGTTATCTTTACTGACATTTCTGAGAGTTGCTACTGGCAATGTAATTCTGCATGTGGATTCACTTACAGTTCTTCAAAATGCTGTTTAAAATCAAGACATTGGGTTAAAAAGGCAATCCGAGGAGAAGATTCTTTCCACTTTTAAATGCATCCTTAATTTACACTAATGGAGTTGCAACTCTCAACAGCTGACCTGAATATGGCCCTAAGCATTTTTAACAGCTCCATACCAAGTCAAGGCTTGATCTCTATGCTCTTTGCATCCAAACCTCCCACACAGCTGCCTCTCTCTTGAAAGCATAATCAGAGAGCAGGGGAGAAGTGTTACAGCAGCGGAAGGCAAGAACAAGCCCTAAACAAGAATTAAGTTTGAATAGTTGCCCAATTCACCATTTCTATAAATCACCTGAGTTCTGGACTCTCCTCATTGTGTGCAACATAACACATTGTGCTGATGCCTTATGATGTAGGCAAATTACCAAAGGAATTGGTATGGAGTAGAATTTATTTGGATTTGAATCCAAGACAACGACAGTTACAGCCATTAACCACAAAGTGCCCTCTAGCACAACTGAATATAGACTTTCAAAGATTACCTCAGGCTCATTCCTATTTACTGGAAACAGATTCATATGGTGCAATAGGCAATGCTGGATATTATATGTGTCACACAGCAGGTTACTATCAATACTTAAAACTGGAATTGAGAGATATTACTAAGGGCTTCATTGAAATTCAGAATGAGATAAATGAGTAGAAATTACATTTTTTTTTCCAGAGAATAATGAAGGCTTCAGGGCTCATTTTGAGCTCACTGCAGGCTCATACTACTGCAATGTCATTGACTTTGGAGAAGACTGCTGTAACTGATATCCAAATGGGTTCTTCAATAATAATTAAATTGTAAGACAATGTGAAAGAACATAATTATGACAATTTGAGCCTTTATCATGTCTGTTTCTTAGAGGAGGAGAAGACAAGAGAGCTAATGAAGGAAAGGAGCTAGATTTTCTGATTCAGGTGCAATTCTGTTGCTTTAATTCTCTCCCCACCCCTACCACCTCCCCCACCCCAAACTTCACCCAGCTAAAAGGGATCCAAGCCAGAAGATTTCTCCACAAAACTCCACAGAAAATGCGGACCTTTGCAAGAAAACAGAATAAATAACTTTAAAAAAAAATTTAACTTCTTTTTACTTCAACTTCCCCCCCACACCCCAGAAATATTCATAACATGCTGGTTTTGGTGTTTTCCCAGAGTAGATGGTACTTTGTGGACACTTTTTCCCCTGGCATTAAGCTGCATACATTGAAGCAGTTGCTGAAACTTGTTATGCCACAGCACGTTAAGTGTTCTTAAGCAGGATAAGGAGACACATGGAGACCTGATCCAAGGCACATGTGGGGATTGCAGACCTGACCTTGGACCCACTGTACTTGTTTGGTTTTTGTGCAAGCCATCTTGCTGAAATCTAGGTCACTGCAATGAAGGTGTCTGACCCAGGAGCATCATCCTGAGCTCCCTTTGCAGCTCGATAAGTCTTGGTCAATATCTCTGAATCACAGAATTATTTGGGTGGGAAGAGGCCTTAAAGTTCACCCAGGTCCAATTCCCCTGCCATGGGCAGGGACATGTTCCACTATCCCAGGTTTCTCCAAGCCCCATCCAGCCTGGCCTTGATGACTCCCAGGGATGGGGCATCCACAGATTTTCTGGGCATCCTGTGCCAGGGCCTCAGCACCCTCACAGGGAAGAGCTTTCTCCTGATATGTTCAGGAGAGTTTAGATATGGTTTCTGTAGTGAAATGCTGCGCCTTCTTTGGGGTGAGCTGAATCACTTGCTACCCTCTTTGACTGAATTGAAAACCAGCTGTGACGCAGCCATCTGTATTATAGGCACCCACAAACTGATGAGCTGAATCTTGTTTTCTTTGAAACCACAGTTGGTAGAAACTGTAGCAGAGCAAGCTCCTCATGGGAGTCCAAAGGATAGCAGTGCCCATTATTTTGTTTTCATTTGGAAATCATAGCTTTTTGGCTCATGAGTTTTCAACTTTTAAGCTGGTAAGAAAAAAGTGAGTCAGTCATTCAGGACTACTTATGTTATGGTAAAAAATCCACAAAACCTCACTGAATACAGACCTTCCTGTTCAGGGCATAATTCAGTATAAACACTGAGCTCTTTTCTCATTGCTAAATCCCTCTATTCAAGTACCCACAGAGGGGACAGACCATTTAGGTGTCACTCTATGAATTCTTCTCCATAGCACTCTCCTCCATGTCACTGCATGAAATCACACGCATCCTCTTAAAATGAGGATTATTTTGCCTTTGTAGACACACTGTGGGGCCTCTTACTTTCTTACTGTTTCCCTTGCAGCCAAGAAAAGCACAACTGCAATTTTATTTTGTCATTAGAGTGCTAAGAATATTCTTTCATTCGACTATAGCAATTTTCTCAACCTCTGGAAAATCCTGACACTGATAGCAATATTTTCTGTTTGGTTTAGGAATAAATTAGTTGCCTCTGAATGAAGGATGTGTCCGACTGATCTCCACTATAGCAAGATTTACCTGGAGATTTATTGCAGCTTTGCCTTTTTGTTTCCCCATGGGAAAGTTCACAAATGATGCAGCAATCTTGTTCCAGTAATACTGTGCTTAAACACACTTCACGGATTATTTGGTATTCAGGATGTTCTTCTTGCGTGAAGAGAAAAAATAGCCAGTTGGTAAAACCAGCCTGAGATTTTCAAATAGTGTGACAGTGAATGTTAAACAAAACAAATCTTTCTTCCATCTCATTCAGACAATAACCACCCGGAAAGCACCTGCACAGAAATAAATGCCTTAATGTGAGGATTGCAAAGCAATAGAAAAGGGTGAGTGGAATCTCATTACACTCCCGTGAGGAACAGTTATTTGCATTTTATAGGTGAGTAATTTGAATCATGCTAGTTCAGCGAGTTAACCCAAGCCACGATGAAATCATAAATAAGTACAAGAATCCTAATTCCCGGTTCTTGGGTTCAGCTGGTTGCTTTTTGTTTTCCTGGCCCCTCAGGGAAGATGAAATTGAGGTCACATCTACAGCACCTGGCAATCAGTAGGGGCATGGCACACCTGTGGTGTGTCCACACTGTTCTGTGCCCTCAGGAGCAGCTGAGCTGTGCAGGTGAGGGGCTGCAGACCAGCGAGGGAACTCAAGCCAGGCTTGTGGGATTGGTTCCAGCCTGGACACTGCATTCCTAACCTGACACTAACACTGCCTCTGCCAGTGCCCCGGCCACCTTGGGGACATCAGGTGAGCACCGTAGGCTTCACGGCAGAGGAGCTGTCAGGTTCCAGAACTGCTGCCCACACTGTGTCCCTCCCCACACCAAGGTTAAAAAATAGGTGAAAACTCGCCATTATTTGTGCTCCTCAGCAGACCACAGTCCCAAACAGGGCCCACCCACTTCCAGTCTTTGATGATAATATTTACTGTAAGGCAATGAGGCAAGGGGGCATTTCAAAATATGACTACAGCTGGAGCCAGTAGAGATCCTTTAGGGTGCTAAGTCTTCAACAGCTGGAATATTTGGCTTGAAAGACTTTTGGTTTCAAGTGCAATAACTCCTGGGGGCTGAGCAACAAACCCAATGCCCTCTTCCTCTCTGCTCCATCTTCAGAGTCAGTGAGACAAAACAAATCAAATCTGCCAGGTTTGGCTTCCTGAAACCTTCCACCTAAGATTTACAATTTGTGCATTGCTTTAATCCCGGCACTTCCCAGCTCCCTGTTTCTGTTTCATTTATTAGTCACCTTTCTATTGTAAGTAGCTTTAAGCTGCAATATCACTTGTGGAGAAAGAATATAAAAGGCTTAGTCTGCAGAGAGTAATCCTCATGCACAGCTTTTGTTGGGGCTACATAGGCTTTTTTAACACTAAAATGCTGATGCTTTTGGAAAGAGTGGACCTGCTGCTGTCTGTGAAATATGAAGAGCCTGATCCCTATCCAATTCATAATGGAGTAAATTCATAGTGACTGGCAGGAGCTCAGGCACTGCTGCACCATTTCAAGCCAGGGATCCAGCTCTTGCAGCGCTGTCTCTGACCCTGGCCAGCAGCAGTTTCATTAGAGAATGTGACAAGGAAGGCTTTAGAAACAATTACAGCGTGACCTGCCTGTAGAGAAGACTCCTTCCCAATCTTCACTTCTAAGGCTGGTTTGTGCCTTTAAATACTGAGTCTGTCTCTGTAAGCTCAGGTTACTTGAAGTCATTGCCATTTAAAATCCATTTTCTTTCATACAGATTCTTCAATTTCAGTGAAATCAAGGTATTACATCATCATAGCAGCCATAAAGTCCTGTATTAATCTCATGAGCCTGACAGAAACTGTGGATGACCTGACACATGAGATCTGAATGGAAAAGCAAACAACAGACTTCCAGGAAAGCAAGCGTGCCCTTATTCACTCCCTAGGTTAGGCAGGCTTTGTTTTACACGTGCATGGGGACACACTTCTTGTGTACACAGCAAGATTGATCATATAGTGAACATCTGGAATTCATGCAAATCCCTCAATCAAACGCTAAAAATCCTGTCTTATAGCATTCTGCCAGCTGTGTTAAAACACACCTGACATCATATCTGCACTCTGGCTGCCCTTGTGCCCACAGGTCTCTCCTTCCCTGGAGAGACACACACTATCTCTCTCTCTGCTGAGGCAATCTGGAGGAAGAGAAGGGGAGAGAAACCTCCTCCTGCGCAAAGGAAAACCGAGCTGATCATAAAACTTGTTCCCTTACAAGCAACTGGGAAAAGTCACACACAAATCATGGTGGCTGGTTTTTGCAGAGATTTGTGTTAATGTTTCCTTAAGCTTCAAGTCACATGAATTTCAGCTGTGTTAACTCTATGATTGGCTTTGAATGATTCCCAGTAGTGAGGAAGTACCTTGGGAGCACCCTTGTCCTTTCAGATGGTGCCATAACCAACGTGCCAAATCAGAAATGATTCTGTCTGAGGACATTTGGGGGACATTTGCTACAGGGAACAGAGCAGGCATATGAACAGAAGGCATTGCCTGGGACAGGACCATGTAATGGAGGAACTACTGCAGGCTTATGGCTTAGAAGTATTAGCAGGTCAGCTCATCACATCCCTGGTCTCCCACCATCCTACTTCCCAGTTCAAGTGGAGGTATTCTGTGCAGAGGACCTGCAAAGAAGTCTGAGAAACCCACTATTTTAAGTGGAAATGGTTTTTCAATATGTTTATGTAATTCACAGCGCAGTGCAGGACCTCTCCCAAAAAACTGAAACAGTCTATTGGTTGTGAAACAAATATATATCTTAATAAACTTATTTTTACAACAGATGAAAACTTTGAGGAGATACTAGAAATAATAGAAATGAGAAACTGGGGATTGTAGAAAACTGGTAAAAAGATAAAAACTTATAATACAGGGAAAAGAACAGGGAAAAGAACAAATGTTATCCTGCAGAATTCAGACTAATAATAACAGGCTAATAAGAACAAAAGAGCAAAGGAAATACTAATGATGGTGCTGCTACTTGGTAGAAATGAGAGAAAGGATAATGTTATCCAATGAGAAGGAAAGACTTTTCTGTCAACTAATATAAGAGGCATTAGATTAAAATAAAGTTGAATATGGCATCTGGATTACTTGGAAGTAAAAACCTTAAAAGACCTGTCTGAAGAGCCTCTTATATTGTTAATTAAGAAGATCCAGAAGGCAGAAGGGAAACTTGTGCTAGTCTATTATTTGGAATAGAATAGGTGATATGACCCTGACATTCTTCCCAAACAAAATAATGGCTGGCTACTATTGGTTTCAATTAACTTAGAAAGAAAGGAGGCTAAAATAACAAGGCTGCATCAGCTGGAAAGGAATTTTGTCAAACTGACCAAAAGCTAATGACTCTATAAACTTGTGGATATAATCTAGATGTTTAAAGGACCATAAGTTTGCTGTAAATCCCCCAGTAACACAGTCAAACCTGCTATGTGGTGATTACAAAATGACTGCGGTCACCTCTTCCTAACATGGCTGCATCAGGGCACAGTCGTGTATCGGGAACTGAGACTGCACAAGTCATTTGGCTTGGGATGTGTGTTATTTGATAAGTGAAAAGAATGATTAAAATCCATCTGACACACCTCAAATGGATATAAATGGCATATATGAAGTATATGGATTTCTGGTGAGAGACTGCTGAGAGCTGCTCATCTTCCGAAACTCCGGACCATTGCTGATGATCTGAAAGAGAACTCAAAGTCCTTGCTGATGGAATTTGGAGATGACACATAGGATTGCAACATGATGAATAAAAAACAAGACAAATTGCTGACAGGGAGTGATCTGGATAGCAGGGTAAGTGGATTGCAGCAAAAGAGCTATGTGTTTTGATACAGACAACAAGAACACGAGACATTCAGCTGTGAAGAATGAAGGTTCTGCTTCAACAGTGGGAAAGGGTCTTTTAAAATGGCTGCATGATTATAGCTAATTGCCATGTGGCAACTGGAGAGGCTATGGCAAAAGGGACAGTGTAGTCCCTGTCTGGGTGCGCAGAAATGTTAGGCATACTCTTGTAAACTGGGTAGTTACTAGATGAATTTGAAATAGGGAAATGATGAGAGAGTGAATTATTCAGTGTAACAACTTGCATGGTTTGTTCTCAACTCTGTCACTGAAAAAAAAAATGTAATCATATCTCTCCAAAGGACTGAGTCAAACAAGAAGACTCATGGCCAGTGTTCTGCTCAAGGTCAGACTGAAAGATACCTTCTGTTTCACAATCACTGAAGCCTGCTTGTGGGTGTCAGATATTTGGGGTTTTTTTCTTCAAATATTAAATAAGACCAACTCCCGCATGTCCAGCCTGCTATAGAAGTTAACACCATTTCTGAAATTCAATTAAATTGCTTCAACTTCCATATAATATTAAAGGCCCTGTTCAAAGCCCAGGGAATCAGACAGAGCTTTTCCACCCTTTTCACTCATCCATGGGCCAGCCTTTTAAAGGGGGGTCCCAAGGACAGTGATTTCACCAGCCATTCTGTAAAATACCAATATGTGGGCCTGTCCAAATGCTACCCCATGCTACCGAGTTCATGGGGGCTTAACAAGTAAACAAAATCTTCGGTTGAATTACAGGCCACTACTTGCTTCAGTATATTCTGTGGTTTTGCATTTATGATTTTGGTAATATCTTCTTACACCACTGAAGTGTAAATTTCATGAATAAATTCTATTATCTCTGGAATTTCACTGACTAAAATAGGAGCACGTATATGGTTTCAAAATAGTTAAATTCATTCTTCTCACATATCACAAGAAGAATTGCATGAACAATCCACACTGAATAATTCACTCAATAAATTTAGTTTTAAGGTGACTTTTTAAAAGATCCACCTAACTTATTTGCCACTGCCAGGTGATTCTTTTATGGGCCATATTTGCATATGTAGCTGAAAAAAACCCCATTTCCTCTGAGTCTCTGTGCAAGCATTCAATACTGGTACTGTGGGTTTCACGGTTTAAATAACTTTGTTCTCTCATTAGATTCGTGCCCACAACCCCTGCCCTATCCCTTGCAAACATGAGCAGCCTTAATAAATTTTGTCGTCTGTGTGGTGGACAAAAATGTGGGAGCATGACTGTATAAATATATTTGGATTACTGAGTCCATCTTCTGAACTTTCAGACACTGCATCTTCAAATCTCTTTCCAAAGCTCAGGCAGCACATTGGGTTTCAGGGTAACCTTAACTCATCCCATTACACAGCTGTTGAGGAATTTGCTTTCTTGGATAGATGAGGAATTGTAAATTTGCGGCTGTTACATTTAGGCTGCTTCTTTCAATTTCCTGACTTTTTGTGCACTCTCTTTAGATTTAAACACTCTCCTTAGCCTTAAATCACTTCCTTCCTGTCCTAGCATTTACTTCTCCAATGTTTTCACAGTGAACAATTCTAGCTCCTTCTCAGCCTTTGTTTTGATACACTAGCCATGTTTCTCCCTAGGATGGACTTCACCATATCATTTTAGCAATTCCTCTAACCACTTAATTCAGATTAAATTTCTTTCTTGACCACCAGTCCTAAACTTTATTCCAGATGAAATCTGAACATTTCTTTGTAAAATAGCAGCAATTTCCAATCTTTAAATACTCTGCCTGAGACACAGTAAGTGCAGCCCCTTTATTACTTCACAGCTGCAGTACACCAAAGGCCTGTATGGTTATTAATGACTGATCTAAGAAGGATAACAGATGGGTGTGGTTCCATGTCTTAATTGATCTGATGACAGAGCTGGTTCAAGAGATTCTTGCCATCTCAGACATTTGGATTTATAAAATTTTTTTTTAGAAATGCTGATATAGAATTCTTGCTTCTTGTTTACAGCTTCTATTTCAGACAAGGAGAAGTATTTGGTTACCATTTCTAGCCACTAGCCAATATTGCTTCTTCTTATGTATCCACTCTTCTGTTGCATCCTTGATTTATCCATTTTTTTCCCCCATTTCTTGAGTTTCTAGTTAAGGAGTTTCCAGCTCTCTGTAGAAATTCTTCTAATTGTGCTTCAACACGGGCATTTGCATGCTGTATTTTTGCAATTTGTCATACTCCCTGATAGACTGGGGTGTGTTCTGAAGACCACATGAATCTCCCATCTTGTATTAAGAGTCAACCTAATACCAGCAAATGCCAGACTCAGTTGTAATTCTATGACAATATTTCAAAGAAAATATCAAGTCAAATTTGTCCCAAAATCTTTCTTTCATAAATGTCACTTTCTCTTCACTACAGTAGTTCGTGTCTCAGAAAAGCATCTCACCTTCTCTCTCTCCCTCTTTGGCTTCTTCCCTATCCACATTATAATTGCTCTATTCACCCCTCACCTTTTCCATTTCAGTTCATGTGTCATTATAGAAATGTTCTTAGAAATTTAACCCACATACACATTTTTTTTTTCTCCAGGAAATGAGCAAATGAAGAGAAAAATATCAGAAATACCACTGAATAATGTTTACTGGAACAACACTATCTTTAGGTGGTCCAGGAAAATGACCATATTTATTGAAAGTCTTAGGTCTTATTACTTGGGATGACCAATTAAGTCTGTTTGATAAACAACATCTTCCTGTACTTATGATGTTTTCAAGCATTTTTTTTGTATTTGTGACTGGAACAAAACCCAGTGAATCCTCTGTGCACTTAGTGACTGCTTAAAATTAAAGGATACTTAATGTGAGCAGAGCACTGACTAAAAAATAGGAGCTTCCTTCCTCACTATCAAATTGCTAAATTAAACTCATAAAATTTGAGGAAAATAACAGCCTTCATTGGATAGTTTTAAGTGCAAACAACAGCAATGACCTTTAACTAGGGCTTTGAATGCAGTCTAAGGCTTTCTTGGTCTTCACTTCATTTCCCTTTAGACATACATTCAGCCAGGGGGCCAAAGGTTTCCTTCTGAGCTCTTGAATTGACTCTGAGAGTTTACAGCTATTCATTAACCTATGGTTTAGACCTTCCATCTTTAATATGTTTTGCAGATGATGGAATATTACATCTGCACAGCAGTGTGTCCCACTTAACAAACATGCCTGCAGATAAGAGTGAGCAGAGCATAAAGACATTTAAGCAAACTGATATGTGGACAAGTGGGGAAATATTGGAATGCATGATTGTCAAAACTCGTTGCACGTTTTAGCAGATGTCTCAGCAGCTGATGGGAAATGTCAAAAACGTCCTGTATTTTGCACAGAATAGCTTAATAATGATCACAGACTGGCTGAATCTCTCAAAGGTAAGGCAAATCAGACACAGAACTCGTAAAAGAAACATCTCAGGAATGAGATCTTGCTGAAAACAACTAATTTATGTATTCTCTCTTTTTTTTTAAAAAAAAAAAAAGCTGCTTCCTGAGCTCTTGAAAATCAGGATTTCATGTCCACCTTGAAACAGAAGCTTGCTTCTGGTCTAAGGCAGCAATCAGCTCTGCTTCCCTTTTCCTGCGATTACTTTTTTACAAAGATTGAAAATTTGAAATAGATGAATGTAGCTATATGTAAATGAGCGGTCTTTTATAAAAATTCACTCTTCTTTTTTCCCCCAAGCAACTTTTCACAGATGATTTGAAGCACAACCATAATGCTTTGCCTTCATAGTAATCAGGTTTCCATATTTTGTGTGCTTACTTCCTCATTTCTTTTTTAGGGTAGGTGTTTTCTCTGCAATAATATCCATTGATCATACTGAATTGCAAAAATATTTCTTAGAACTGTAATCTGATTGCTTGACTTTTGACTGGCTTCTGGTCATGTTTAGTTGAATTATTGGACTGGAGGAGCCTGCTGCCTGACCCTTCTCCAAGGGTATTTGGCTACCTCTTCAATAACCCTTTCTTTTCATGACTTTTCAAATTAAAACAAAAAATGGACTTGGCTAAAGCATTAATCGAGATTTTATTTTTCCTGAGAAGTGCATAAACATAACACTTAATCAGGCATAACAGACAAAAGAGTTTTTGGGGTTTTTTTTTCTGAATGATTTATAGTCCAGTTTCTTCTTCTGTGGTTGCAGAAAAGAAGGAGGAATCAAAGAAGAGGTTCATTACTCAAAATGGCAACAGTCCCATTAGGGAGGGACAGCAGAAGGAAAACACAGCCATAATTTTACCTATTTTATGGGAGATGAGATCTTCCATACTTCTCTGAGCAGACAATGGCAACTTCAATATAAAGAAATACACCACCACTAAAATACATATGAAAGAGAAGGGTTATTGATATCGTCTCAGGAGCATCAGGCAGAAATAAATTCACTTTCTGTTACATTCTGGTGTGCTACTCACATATGTCAAAGCAGCACAGCTGGGAGGGCACAGGGTGAAGGAACTGGAGATGGAAAGGAGGTTTCAGCAGCTCTCACTTGTGTAACAGGATGTTTTTGGGGTTTAGCCATGCTGGGAGGCAAAGGGCAGTTTGGGCATGCTGAGCCCGAACTTTCCAGCTGCCGGCTTCAACTCAGCAGAAATGCTCCTGCACTAAATTGTACCCATCCCATAAGTCAAAGGACTGTGCTGTTTCCCATAGCTGCTCTCTGGCTTTCTGTGGTACTCTCACCCCAATACAGGCAATAGATGGATGAACACTTGCACACATCCACCACGTCTCTGCAAAATGGCTTTTCGGGCCGAGAGCTCAAGCCACACTGAAACTGTGTCAGCAATGGGTTTGATATTCCAAAAAAGTATATTCAAAGGATATCAAGGCTTTTTCAAATTCTGCTCAAATGGTGCACAAATGACCTATTAAATGCTTACAGATCCTTCCTGAACACTTGCAACATATACTCTGAGTGCCTTTTGAAAAATGGTCCCAGCACAGAAGTGCCTAATACAGAACAGCAGCTTTTCATGGGCTCCCTTTGTTTGTGGCTGCTCCCCACTTCCCTGTGAGCTACAGTAGCCAGAGACAGCAGCTCTTTAACAAATTTCCATAATTTCATTAAGCTCAAAGATAATTATGTGAAGTGTTAAAAAATACTGCATTTGGCTTGCCTGAAAGCTGCTGTAATGGAGGAAAGAAAGGCAGAAATAATATGCTTTGTTTCCATTTTCAGTCTGTTCACTAATTGAAAAGAAGCAAAAGGGTCTAAACCCCCCTTTTTTTGATCCAGTCATTGTCTGACAGTGAGGGAAATGTCCTTGGGAGGAACAAGCAGTCAGTCTGTGCATAAAGACAAAGCAGAAAAAATTGTAACTCTGATAAATCGCTGAATATAATTATGAAAATTGAAAAATGAGAAAAAAACCCAACATGATTATGGTCTAACCGGAGAGCAAATGTTTTCAGGTTTTATCAGCAATGTAGGGAGTATAACAGGATGCAGTCAGCTCTCAAACGAGCAACTCTGCATGATTCCTTGATGTAATTTGGAAGAAGCAGGATAACCTGTGATTTACAAAACTCTAGTTAGCAAATCTGTTCAGGGGTTCCCTGCATATCAACATGGTCATACCAGTGTATGTCAGAGGCAGATTATCCTCTCGCCCTGCTCTGAGCTGTGAGGATATGTATGTGCACACCTCTGGGTGAAAATCCACCTCTGCCCTCCCAGGTAATGCACACATAAAACCTGCCCCAAACTGTCTGAACTTTATATATACATATATATATATATATATATATATATGTAAATAAATTATTAGTAGTACTTCTTGACTAGAACAGGCAGTATTAGCAGCGCAGGGAAAGCAACACTTTTAGTGCTGGATGCTGAAGCACTACTGGGGTTGTTTAACACAAATTGAAAGATTTTTTTTCTTTGTAACTAATTCTGTTGGTTGACTAGGGAAAAAAACCAACCTAACCCAAATCAAAAACTGTTCACATAAGCTACAAGGCTGGAATCAGGGAGAAAGAGCCAAGAACCAAACCTGTCTCTTGTTTAAACTACCCTCATCAATACCTGATCACCTTTCCCTGGAAATGGTGGATTAAGAAATAGCGAATGAAAATGAAATAACTGTTTATTGTATTTGTGTGGTTCTTAATCACTGCTCTTGACACAGCTGGTATCTCTTCAGGAAAGCTGAAGTGAAGGAAATGTTACTATTTTTCAGCCTACGAGAAAGAATTTGTGAGGTCGTGTATTCAATTTTGTCCTGGAAAACTATGATGTTGCTATTGAGAATTATAATTTTATTTTATGAACAAGCAACTAAGAGGATTCTTAAAGCAGGAACTAAAGGACTAGATGGTCTTTAGAAGTTTCAAACCATCCTATGCTACTATGAAAAGTCTGTCTGTATTTTGCTTTGGTGTCTCTAAAGTCTTCTAATAAAATCTGCTTAAGTAGAAATATGTGCCTCTAAATTAACAGCAGTCTGGACTCTTTGTTGGGGGCTGCCCTGGTTCTTGTGAAACAGGTAACTGATATCTGGTAAGCTTTTATGCATGAATTACCTTGCTGAGCAAATACATTACCAATCCATCATGTTAGCTGAAGGAGCTTAATTGTTTGGTGACTTGTTATAAGCAGTGGTAAACAATCACCCCCTCATCTTAAAATACAGTAAAAATAGGATGCTAGGGAGGGGAGGAAATGTTCCCTTAAGTTGTTCTTAAAAGATAAACTGTTGTGCCTGGCCCAAAGGATAATAAAATATATTTACCCTTCAGGTGTCAGTGCCTGTTCTCCCAAACTGATTGCTATAGGATAGTTATGTTAAATGATGGGATATCTTCTGCTTCTCCATTGCTTTCTGCTATTCATTTATATTAAAAGATAATAACGCCTCCCAGAACTTTTGCCATTCTCCCAGAAAAATGATGGGGATGTTACAGCTAGGTAAAGTTTCTTTGGTGCAAGCACAGAGGGGAAAAGTGAGGGATATGAAACAGCATCAGGGAGACTGAGAGAGCCTTTCTCACACTTGCAGCCTCCTCCTGCTCTTGCTTGTGAAGCCTGACCATCGGCTTCTGGAGAAGCCCAAAAGCCCCATGGGCACACACAAATCTTCACAGCACTCTTCATGGGTTCCATGTGAATTCCTGCAAGATAAACCAAGTTTTATGTTGATAATTTATTGTCAGTGTGCCCTTAAAAACCTGGGAACCAAGTTTTATCTTTAAAAGCAATATCTATGCACATTTCATTTATTTCCCAGTGACTGGTTATTTTCAGTGAAAGTGTCATCTTCAATATTTATCTGAGCTTAAAGCTCCTTCCCTGCAAATACAATAAAAATGAGCTGAGATGACGTGAATTTGTGATGATTTATCTTCCACAATAGTAGTACTTAATCTGTTCAAATGCTGGCCAATAAAACGCACAGGGATGGGACTGAGTAATCTCCTTTATGGCATGGGACCACTTTATTACCCCAGTGTCAAGTGGCCTTTTGACTTTAGTGGAACTTCTTGTTGGGTAAAATGCTGTTATTTAATACGAGCAAATCATTCCCATCATTATTAAATACATTATTACATCCTATAACCACACAGATTCTTATCTGGCCAAGCCAATTTTAAAGGGGCAAAAAGTTCAGTTTTAAGGAGGATAAAAGACAACAAATGCTGCAAGGATCAAATGTTCATCCAAACCCAGTCCATGAACATCAGTGGGCCTGTGGGGTACTATAAGATTCTGAGCTTGGACAATTATACCCTTTGACATTTAGATTGAGAAGCAAGATAAATTCTGATACTTATTTGGCATTTATTTACTGTGGCATTTCCCTTGTCAAGTGACTGACAACACTAAATATTATTTTTTTTCCTTTGGAAAATGCTGGTAATATTTAAACCTTTCACATGTATACAGCAATTTTCAAAAATCTTGATGGATATTGTTGCCATATAGTTTTTAATCGTTTTTTTCATGTTGATGCTGTTGGATGACATGATATGCAATACCCAAATTGGAGAAATTTTTAGACCTTGGCCTCAGTTTGGGATGACGTTTCATTTCAAAATTTCAATATATTTTAAATTATGTACGTTTTACCTTTTTGGTGACATATAACACAGAAAATCCATATTTGTATTGAACTCGTTAACTTACTCCTTTAGTCAGTTCTTAAATATTTACTGGGGTATTTCCATAAGGAAGGACTCCAGTTTGGATGTGGCCTTTGGGTCATGCATCAGCTTTCTTATGAGGGAAAGCATAGCACTCGGGGTGATTTATAAACCAGTGGGTGATCTCTCTCACCAACAAAGCATCAAGTCTCCTCAAACATGCAACGCAATTTCCAGACACATAATTCCAAATATTCCTGACCAATGACTAATGGCAATTTATGATACCATGTATGGAACAATTACTGCCATTCGTTTTATACTGGGAGGATTATCATCTTTCTGGATTTAGAATAACAACAACTAATTTCATGGAAACTGGGGAGGTGTAGAAATGTTATCTCCTCGTCTGTGTTTATTCAGTGATAGCATTGTTTAAAGCCCATGATCCTGTCTGCATCTGCCACTGCAGCTGGCCCAGCCAGCTCACCACTCTTTATTTAGCTGCATATTACGGCAGTAACGTTTCATTACAGTTGTGCTTGGGAAAAGTCATAGTCCATTGGTTTTATTGAAGCTCACTTCTAGTTTACTTCCATTTCAGGGAAAAGGACAGCTGTTTTAATATGTACTTGAAGGAACACCTAAAGGGTTTTAGCGTTAATTAAGTTGGGAGGAACTGTTTTTAACAAGCACCTTTTTGTAAATGTCAAGCAGCTCGATCATGTTTCATTGTTATTATTCGAGTCAGAAATCAGGCAGTGCAAGCATTGGCAAGCTTAGAGCATCGTGCAGCACTTTGGTGTGAGGCTTCTTTGGACTCCAAAGAGTTGGTTAAAAGTGCCAGGCTCCATGGAGGAGAGGGCACATTTGTCTCAGAATACATTCCCATCTCCCTGCTCTCTCTGGTGGGGGGACTGAGAAACTCCTTATGAAAGTCCTTATCGAACCCTTATAAAAAAGGGTTGGATGTGAATAAATTATTTCACTTATCAAAAACTTTAATAGATAGAGCCAATCCAGCTTAATTTCATCACGAAACAGAACACAATGGGCTGATGTTGTTCAAGTATCACCCGTGGCAGAGCCAGTGAGCAGGCACCCACCAGAGCACCTGTCCTTGTCTTTTAGCATGATCATCTAAAGCTTCAAGCTTTACCACTTCACATTATGCTGTGCTACTTGCTGGTTTAAGCCCCAAATGGGGTGAAAAAGTTAAACAGACCCAAAACTTCATAGAATGCCATCAAGCCCTAGCAGTGCGGTTTGTCTCAACAGAGATCCTCCTGCAAGGCTCCAGCTCATGGGTCTGACTGTCCTGATGCCCTCTAGGCTCCTCTGCTGAATCCTCATGTGTTTGGGGGCACAAAAAGGAGCAGCCATGATTTTTAGACATTCAAATGACTGCGTGAATCACTTTTTTTTTCCCTCCCCCTCTTAGCCACCTGATGGTGTTATTTAAGAACGTGAGAAGACAGGCTAAGAGCTTGGAAGAAGGCTCACTGCCCACATTCAATGAAAACTATAGATGTCAACGGGAGTTTTGCCTAACTAGTAACTGCAGTTTTGACCCTAGGATTTGGTGCATGACCACACATTTTTATTGCTTCTGCATAAATGCAGAAAAATGGCCACCTTGTCTACTTAATCACATGAAGCACTTAAATCAGTCATCCCCTCCTGCATGTTCAGGGAAAAAACAATCACATTCACCCATGGCTGCATGAAATTAATCTGCAAAGCAGCTGTATAGACTTGCTTTGGTGCTGCTCACGTTGGAATATTTTTATCACCTAAACTCCTGTTTTATGACTAAAACCTTCAAATCTGTTCTCATTTTACTGGAAGAGATGAAATACACTATGTGTGCTGCATCAAATCACCTGAAAGCAATTTTATTTGCCTCTAATTGCTGACTCCCACTGCATTTCCACAGCATTAAGTGGTCGGGCTTTCCTATTGCAAAGTGGTGTAGTCACAGAACTATGCCTTTTCCAGCTGCTTAGAGTCTGGCTCTAGTGACAATGCTGAAAGGGACAGCACACTTCTTGTTGACTGTGGTTGGGACACTGCGTCATCTATTTGATAATTAAGTTATTGAGTGGGTGAGATAATGGTTATTTTTAATGTAGTCTCAATTTAACATTACCATAACGAGATAACACCTCAAAATTTACAAAGAACAGGTTGCCTTTTAGCAGAATTGGAGATAATTTCCTACTGTAATTTCATAATTTCATCCCCCATGTATGTATAAGATACATATCCAAACCCAACTAGGTACTTTGAGGGAATCACACACGTGTGCAAACATCTGTTTATGTTTATGGTCCAAAGGCTTCTGCTCACTGGGTTAAGACAGCTCTGCCCAGGTCTCAGGATTGCAAGGTAGAATTAAGCAGATGGGTGACTATGTGAAAGTGTTAAGTGGCTCCTTGCTCTTGAGCACTCGATGGGAAAGAAGGAAAAAGGGCACTATCAAAGAATTCTTTTTCCCTGCCTTGGAGCCATGGTTGGACAGACTCCTCTTTCAGATCATTCCAGACAAGTCTGTATTACAGCTTTTCATGCACCAATAGGTACAAGCTGGAAATATTTTGTCAAACACTTATTTTCCTGCTCTGAAAAAAAAAGGAAAAAAAAAAAAAAAAAAAAAAGGGTGATATATTCATTTCCAATCCAGAGCAGAAGAGCTTCACAATATGATTACTCTTTCCCATCGACAGAGGATTTTGGAACATAACAAACCATACCATTCCCTTTTGCCTGTAGAATCTACTTTATTTCTGGTGCTTTCAAGGCATTTCAAAGCATTGAGCAAGACAGACAAATAAGGATATAAATGATAATATATTCAAGTAACTGCATCATCACTTTAGTTGAACATAGATACAGGACATTCATGTAGGCGTGTAAATCAGGCCTTTCTTGAGTGAACTGGAACCAAATATAACCATTTATTCCAAAAATATTGTTTATTTTCAGGTAGGAGCTGAACTGCAAGTGTATTAAGAGTGTATCTGAAGTAGAAGGAGGTTACAGTACGAGCCATAAAGCTGAACCAGCGTCCTTTGTCAGTGCATCATGAGCACACTGTGCTGTTGTTCATGTGTTGTGATATGACCTTGGTCTTACACTGCAATTTTTTATTATCATATAGAGTGATATAAAGCTTACCCAGCTTTTTGAACACAGGCCATCAAATAACTGCCTCTGTCCTCTCTTCACATTAAAATCTACAGTGATTAATTTCACTTGTAATGAAGTTTTATAAGAAACTTTAAAGCAGAACTGGTTTATCACTTGGGTTATCAAACCTTTGTTAGTGCCACTGGAGGAGTTTAGGATATAAATCTTTGAGAAGCAGATAAAACAAACAAATCATAATAATCTAAGATCAAGCAGGGATCCACAACCTAGGACAAATAAAGTCATCTTGAAGATAAATACACAAGACTATCATAAATATCACTTAGTTTGTTTGAAAAGCTAATACCAGGGATTGACAACTCCATTTTAGTTTGAAATAAGCAGTGATCTAAAACTTCAAGGACAGCAATACTAGTCTTCATTGATGGCCTAATGAACAAATCAAAACCAAGACAGTGGCTGTCCTGTCCTGTCCTGTCCTGCCCAGCCACCAGATGTAAGATAAGACTAATGAAAGAATTAACCATCAAGTGAGGAAGTCTCAGGGATCTCAGTGGAAATGTCTTTTCTGTGCTTTATAATCCATTAATTTCATTTCTTGATCTAAAAAATCCTATCAGAATAGTTTAGATTTGGATCAAGATGTTGCCTTGAAGCAAAAGGACTGCATGATTTTGACAAAGACCCAGACCTCCAAATAGCTCAGGGTTAAATCTGAAATATTCACTCTGACTTCTTGCAGAGTAACTTTGTGTTGAACTGCATGGAAACGGGATCATCCTTGCACTTTGCTGTCCCCTGTGCTGCCTCCTGTCCTCCCTTCCCCTCAGCTGGACTGGTATCATGCAAACCATGGAATCTTCAGGCTGAGGAGTGAAGAAGAGCTTGTACTCACTCCCTTCTGGTTATCTCTTCCTAAAGCATCAGCATCATCACAATAGACTGAGCTGGATAAACAATTAATATGACCCATAAGTGCTGGCCCACATTCAGTTTTCTCTTTTGTATTTAGACAAGAGTCAGCACGCCAACAGGGAAATTTGGAGTTGTCTCCTGACAGTTTATTGCCAGCCTTACATTTGGATCTTGCTTCTGGTCCTTAGGCTTCAACGGTGTGAAATGAGGTGATAATTCACAGAACCACTGAATGGTTGAGGTTGAAAGGGATGTCTGGAGATCATCTGGTCCAACTGCCCTGTTTAAGGTGGGCCACCTAGAGCAGGCTGCCAAGGACTGTGTGGAGACTCCACAACACCCTTGGGCAATCAGTGCCAGTGCTCAATCAATATCACAGTCGATCCAGAGTCTACAAGTTCTCTCTTCAGCCTCAGTAGAAATAGAAATTTATGATGGATTAGAACCAGTCTGGGAAAAGCTACACTAAAACAAGTATTCGGCAACATTTTGATCTAGTGTTTCTCACTTGAAGATAAATAAATTCTCTGTGACAAGTCCTTAAATACAGTTTCAGGGACCAAACTGAATATCCTAAAGAGAATTTGTATTGATATCAAAGCCAAAAAGGCTTAACTGCAAGTACTTGACCTTTATTAAAAAAAAAAAAAAAAAAAGAAGATTTTAATAAGTACCTTAGGTTTTCAACTAACTGTACATGAGACTTTTGAAGAAGAAAAAGATCATTGTCTAGGACCAAGGAGAATGAGAATACAGACCCAGAAACTAATAAAATGACACCTAAATTTTAAGACTTAATTATGGCTTTGTTACAGACTCCTCTCTCAGATTTATAGCTAGAGATTTATAAGAGCACTGTGTAATAAAAAAAATGAACAAAAATGGGAAAACTTGTTAATTTATTGCCAGAAACTAGTCACTGGGAAGTAAATAAACTCTTTTCTTTCCATATGAGCAGTGGATAAGCTCCTTGTATTTGTGTTCATCTTTGACCATCCCTTTAGCTGTTACCTTATCCAAAAGGGGACCTTTCCTCCAACCCCTTGTACCCCAGCTCCTAGCCTGGCTCATTCTGTGTGCACAGCACAGCAAAGGACAGGGAACATTCAAATACCTCAGCCACCTCCAGCTGCCAGGGGAATATGAAGTAAGCCGAATGCAATTTGCACACTGGAAGTTGGCCAGCACGCCAGGACTATTATCTCCAGTTTTGCAAAAAGGTCTGGGGGAATGTTAATTAACACAAGTGCCCAAGACCTTGTTTTTATGTGTCTTCTGGAGGAAGGACACGGGGCTGGAGAGAGACTTGGAATTTCTAATGAACACAGAAGGTAGTTAAGTTGTTGGCTTTCAGCTGGGATGGTTGTGTGTGCTCAGAGGCATATGGTACTTTTCAGTGATGGGAAGAGAAGAGAAATACTACTCAGAGCCATGGCTGTCTCATTTTATAGCTGATTAGCTAGGTGATGACTTACCTGCAAGTCTGAAAACAAGTAGCTTGAGTGGGAGTGACTTAGACAAGTGATTTAGACATTTATCTGACCATTAGCCACCACTCCAAACGATGCTGACTATAAATGTGGTGTATACAACAGAGAAGCAGTTCTGGCTGTAACTCTGTAAAGCTTCCCAGCAAGTGTTTGGTGCCCAAAACCCTTTTTGTTCTCTGAGCTGTTTCTACTCTTTTGAAGAAAAATGAAGATATTCGCTACAGAGCTGTCTGACAGATTTGAATTTTGGCCTCTGTCTCATTGTTTCTGCTAGCTTACCACCAAAGTAATTTCAAACTGGAAATTCACATTTTCCTCCTTATATATATATCATGGGTTTCTGTATGCAAGACCAGAGTTTGGTACAGAATTCAGGCAGACTTTAAGCAGGAGCACAGGAACAGAAGATACCTCAAAATAAAGATGTGCTCATAAATGAGCTCATCTCCTCTCCTGACTGAATTCTGTTCTGGTCCACGACAAATGGAATTAGTGCCATACATACACTTATTGTTGGAGGATGGACACGTAGATTAAGCCACTAGAGGGAGATGCAATATACATTTGGCTGGAGTGAGGAGAGTACTTTATCCCATGGATTCCTTTGCAGCAGTTTCAGGTAAACAGTATCAGTGTAAGTCAAATGAGCAGGGATGTTAATATTTTTTTTTCCTGCTGTGTAAAATATGTACATCTATAATAAATAGAAATGTATAATGTGTAACATATACAGGTTCATTTGACTTTAACAACGTCTTTAAGCACACATTCATGCCAGAACATGTTCACATACATGCATAACAGTTGCCAAGTAATGCTTGTGCTACAAACGGCTCATTAGCACAGCTTACAGCTTCCACTCTGTGTCTTTATGGGGTGACCAGCACCACATGGTGATGATACATGGCTTCTGGGTAACAAAAATTCCTTAATGCTAGATAAAATGTTGACAGCCCTGGGCTTGGGCCATGCTGCCCTTTTCTCTATGCCCAGAGCCATCTGGATAATGAGTTACTGGGCTTCTCAAGAACCTGAGTGAGCCATGACCTTCTTCTCAGCTTTCCAGGGCATGTGACAGGTGTCTTTTAGCTCTTGGACATATATTTTGTTAAATGGTTTACTGGTTAGGAAGATTACCCCCTAATTTGAGACATGGTGGCAGGTCTTTAATGGGTGAATATCAAGCACAGAGGGACAGCAATCATTTTGAGGGACTGGATTAGAATTTAAAATCTGCTTGACAAATGGGTGAAATGAGCTGAGAAAAACTGGATGTGGTTCAATGAAAACAGAGAAAAGTGGATGCTTCTAAGTGGAGATAATGAACTGTACAAACACCGGATGCAAAACGTCTGCTGGGCATCAGCCCTGTGAAACAGGATCTGGAGGTTACCAAGGTTCACAGACTGAGCTTAAGTCAACATTGTCACACGACTGCGAAAAAATAAATATTATAGTGGGCTGTGTAAACAGGGGAGTTGCACATAAAAGTCCCATGAAGTAATCCTTCCATGAGGCTACCCAGAGACAGTGCTTCTCACCTGATATCCTTGGCAATGCATTGGAAAAAGAGGTGGGCCAACGAAAGGGCATCAAATGGAGAGCACAAAAGCATTCAACAGTCTAGGAAATAGATCCCTTTTGGAAGAACTGGGTAGCTTCAGCTAGAAAAAAAAAAGAAGATAACAGATACCAAAGGTGTGAAAATCTGCTGCAAAGAGAGAAGGAATTGTTTTCTTTGTCCTCTGTGGCTTGGACAAGATTAATGGATAATTGTCTAACTTGCAGGAAAGGATATGTAGGGGTAAACATCAGGTAGAAGCTGTAGATGATAAATATCTGGGAGATTTCCATGAAAAGTGGTGGAATTTCCACCTTTTGAGATTTTCACGAACAAGGCAAACAAAAGAAGCGATTTGATCCTGTTTTGGGGGTACAGAAACAGACTAGACAATCTCAAATGGGACTTTCCAGCCTATTTCTTGACAGTAAGACACATATTTTTGATAAAAAAATGGGCTTTGGCAAATATAGGTTTGATGTAAATACTTATAAAAGCAGTAGCATAAAATCAGAATTATTTTTTGCTGTATAAAATCAAATCTTTCTAATTATCAGATACTTACAGATAGTAAATAATATTCCAGAAAAAAATGTTCTGGCAGGCAGATGAACCACAGAAATTAATAAATCCTTTCTTATCTAAATTCTTCAACAAGGTGATCCCAGCACATTTCTTTCTCGAGTGAAAGTGGTGGCTTTTTGTTTGGGGTTTTTTGTGTATCTGATTTGAATTTAAAGCTCAAACATCCTGGCACTGCTGCATCCTGGATCTGCCATACAATCTCCGAGAATAAAAGTTCCACGCCTCCCTTGTTTACACCCCTTCCTGGCAAACTCTCAAATGGCTTGAGTCCAATCCAAAAGCACTTCAAACAGAAACCATACGGATATGGAGAGAATATTTTTTCTTTAACGAAACATTTCTATGGTACATTTAAATAAACATTTTTTAAGGTTTGCTATTAAACTTTATTAGCATCCTACTGAGTAGTACAGCCAGTTGGACTGCTCTAAGTGGCAAACAAACAAACAGCATACTGAAACAAACAGAAAGCCCAACAGGACATATTCTGGGAAAGATTGTTCTGAGTGAGGCAGGCACCACTGGTAGGGTTGCAATACTCCCAGCTGCTACATCCCACCGTGCAAGCTCCAAGTGCTGAGGCCTTTTGTGCTTCCTCTTTTAAAAATAATTATTCATTGTGTTTGTGATTAATGAATCTCTTCATTTTGAGATGTCAGTATTTGTGGTTCCTTTATATTCTGCACAGAGGGATTTGTTTAATGGCTGACAATTACAATGGGATCATTGTCTCAAGGAATAAAAGGCAGAAAAAACATTGTTTGGATTTTTTTTTTACCTCTTTAAGATTAGTAATGGAATCCAGAAACATGTGTCCAGACAACTTTCTAATGGAAAGCAGTTTAAGATTTTTATTAGTTCCATTCAGTCCCCTGGAAGGATTAAAAGGTCGTTTGTTTTGTGTTACAAACCTCTCCCCAGTTTATGTACAAGTGACAGTCGAGGAGGCAGTTGGGGGACGAGGATGGATGTGAGCCCCATGCAAGGGCCCTGCCAGGTCTGCAGGGCTTGGGAGCCCCTGCCCAGCTGGTGTTTGGATCACCCCTGCCCAAGCAGGGTCCCACTCCCACCTGGGTCCCTCACTCCTTTCCCTGGGGAGGTCCAGGGGCCAAGTCCAATGGGATCGTTTTGGTGAGCCTTAACCCCAAATGCTGCTGCTGCAGGGCGCAAAGATCTCGCCCTAAGCTTCAGCTCAGCATCAGGGAGAGGATGCTCCCTGGGAGGCTGGGCTGTCCTTTCCTGGAAGCCACAGCTGGGAATTTGATTCCAGAAATGGACTGACTCTGGGTCAGAGCATGACCTCGTGCAAACACAAATGTGGGCACCAGGACTGACGTTGCTTTCACACCATTTCTTCTGTTTGGGCATCACTTCAGAAAGACTGGAAGTTTGCCCATGTCTGTGGGGTTCTGGATGCCTCAATAGATACCAACCACTCAAAAAGAAAAGATAATTAAAGAAGCAGAAAACAGGCATGCTTTTTTCCTAAAAGCATCTTCATTTCCTTCAGTGAGAATATTAACTTACTGGCACTAGAAATTAAAAAAAAACAAGAAAAGTCTCCAGAACTCAAATTTTAATAAAATCACTCTTTCCTTTTAGAGAGAGAAGTTTTCTCCCATGCCCCGCCCCCACCTCAGCTTTTATTTTTGTCAGAAACACTGCCAGACAGCTGCCAGCCATAGAACTACACTCGGACCAGCCAACCACTTTTCAGATTTTTGGAAATGAATATTGGATGCATTTTGTTATGCTTAGCTGATTTATCTGGGCACAAAAGGAGTGCAGGCACTCTGATGTAGATTAAACAGACATTTTGGTGGTTAAGATAATTTCAATAGTGCAGTCATGGGATCCATTACTTAGAGCTATCCATCAATTTGATGAGCACAGAACTATGAAAAACAAACAATCTCCAATATGAAAGAATTTCTAAAAAGAAATAAAATTACAATAAAATAAAACAAAACAAAACAAAGCAAGAAAGTAAAGGCAATGAAAGGGAAGGACACAAGAACCTGCATCCCATCGTGCTTTAAATTCAGCCTAAGGATTTTACTTTAGGTAATGGTTTGAAGCACAGCATTTCACAAAGTAATTTTCTCAGGCACTGTACTGACTGCGTCGTGGCAGAACAATCTCATCAGGGTATGAGAACAGTGAAAATATTCTGTGCTGGCCTTTCCTGAATTACAATGAGGTGCAGAGCCAGAGCCCTGCTGGAAATCACTATGCCACCTGAGAGGGGAGAGCAGGTCACTCTCTCGACCAGGGGACGGCTGTGGCATCACATGCAGAACCAAGCTTTTGTATCTCTAACACTTATCTACTTCCCTGGGGCCGCCTAATTGCCACTGCCATCAATCCCCTTGTCACCTGCAATTTCAATCAGTCTCCTAAAGGTTTTCCTACCCGGCTTTTTCCTTTGGTGCTACTTTCCCCTCACCAAACTATCCTTGGGTATCTGTCAAGACAAATGTTTAAGTGATCGTTCCAGGACAGCCAGGGAGCAGCAAACTCTTTGATTATAGATGGCCTGTTGTATGTGAGATTAGGTATCTGCTGCACTGTGAAGCTAAATGATACAATGCAAGGGCTGAATAACTCCTTTCAGTCATGGTCTGAGGTTGCTGTAATCCTTTTATTTTTCTTAAACTGTGACTAGCCATGTGTTTTCAGTTACAAGTAAATGCAAATCAATCTGTGTGATTTGGACGTTAGGGAGTAGTGCAATTTTCTTTAATTCATATTATATTAGCTTTCACCCACAGGATAACATATGCACATGAACTTGGGCCAGGGAGAAAGGCGGGGGGAGAGGAAGGCAGCAATCAGGCATGCTGTAATTATTCCCCCCATCCAATATTTTGGCATGCACTGCATTCGATGAGACTGTAACTCCACAGTAGTTATGACATTTTAAGCAATGCTGGCAGCAGCTGTGCCACACCAAGCCCCCACGTGCCTCCGTGTGCTGCATTTGCCCTCACAGAGCTCAGTCACTTTACAGAGGACACTGCTTTCCAAAAGCTACAACAGCTACACAAGGAACACACTGGCCCTGGGATGAGCTGATGTCCTCTGAGTCTGAATTTTGGTTGACAGCTCCAAGACAAGAAGATTACTACCAAACCTACATCCAGCAATGGTTGTTCCAGCTCCAGGAATGTTCCCCAGGAAGTCAGAACTGTAGACTTCAGCAGTTCTGAGAGAGACTGCACTCAAACACTCCCTTAAAGGAATTAATTTTGAATAATTTAATGGAATAGTTGTTATTTAGGCCACCATTTCAGTTGTTTTGAGCATTGTAATGAAGGAATAAAAATACAAGCTTGACACTGACAGGGGTGAGGTGCTGTAGCTCCTGTGGTCTGGGTGGAGCTGGGCAGATTTGTTCTATCCAAGGACATGACCTTAGAAATATTGCACTTTATGCTTCTCTTTGGCAAAGCCTGGCACCAGCACCTACGTGAAGTGCAGCATTTTCAGGCACTGCTTTTAATTCCTTCTTGGAAGTGTGGCATTTATTTGAGAACCTAAATCAAATAATTAAAAAGGGGTAGAAAAAAGCATCCAGGACTAATAAAAAAATATGGGGCAACATCTGTTCCTGGACTCCCTTTGCTTTGCCAGGGGCAGTACTCACACAGCATGCTGCAATTAGGTCAGTGTCATGCTGAGGTGTGATAACCTGCAGTGGTGAGAACGGCACCCAGAGCCCCAGGAGTTCTCCTCTCAAACAGGGTTCCTCTGCTTATCCTGTTATCCTCAAAGAAAATAAAAATGTTTCCCACTAGCATCCTCAATTAAGTGGATAATGAATTAAGGTACTGGATTATCAACCCACCATCAAAAAGCATCTCCTTTTCTGTTTTAAAATGTCCGTAATTGAGGGATTCTCTCCCTAATGCTGTCCTGCCTTGCTAAGTCCTCACACATGGGAATAAGGATGATTAGTGCAACTTACAGAGACTTAGCAGAACTTTGTTCAGCATTCAGTCACCACGGAATTCGGTCCAAGGATACTGCAGTTTTGCATTGTAAGCAAAAGAAACCACCAAATAAAAGTAATCAGAATACTAAGCTCATATTTATTTAATACAGTGATGGGTCTCAACAGAGGATTTTATTTCCAAGAGCTGAGTTAGGGGAAGATGTGAACAGTTTTAGTGTAGCCATCTGGGGTGTCTTCATGCTGACAAGGGTATAAAAAGAAGGTCAAGACTTTAAGATTTAAAGATAAAGGGAGAAGAACTAGAGCATAACGAGATGGAAAGATGATCTATTAAACAGAGCAGTGGACTTGTGTAAAACTGTCACTTCTGTCGGAGAAGGATAGTGCACATGGCTGAACAAAACCTGCAACCCTCTCAACAGTGCCTATACCCAATAAGGTCAACATTAATGAACAAATAGTGTTCCAGTGATGCAGGAAATAAATATCTCATGCTTTCTTCCAAGGTGGAAGGCCTTAGCTCCTCACTATTAACCACCTCTGTGGCAGGCTGTGCTCCTTTGTTTACTTAGCTCTCTCCCATGAATCCCAAGCATCAAGTGATTCAATATTGCCCTATCCAGTGAGTAATCCTGTGTACAGTACATACAAACAGGCTGATTTTTCAGACGGGGACATACAATAGTTCCTTTTTAATTGCATTTGACATTACTGGTAGCGTTCTGTGCGGCTCCATGCATAACAGACATTTAATTGTACCTGTGTGGTAGTGATAACACTACAGCATGGTAATTTTCTGTATTTGTAGCATGTGGGAGACAATTCATTTTGGGTATTTCAATGCAGTTTATTAACTGGGAAGATTGGGTAACTGGAACCTCCTTTATTAAAGTTATTGGCTGCCTTGTAGCAATGGAAATAAATTGTGATAATAGCCAGAACAAATTAGCTTGCGTATGAATTAGCCCTTAAATGAAAAGAGGAGGGGGAACTAACCTTCTCTTGGTACATAAAATGCTTTTATTAAAGAAGCACGAGTGTATTGACAAATAAACTTCTCTAAGAAAAGAATTTTTCTCTTTCCAGACACTTGAAAAGAACAACTTCAGGGTTGAGTTCTGATTTAAGCCTCATGGACAGACTTTGTGGGTGACCAGGGGGACTTCCACTTCAGACAACCTATGCCCCCAAGTGCAGTGCAGGTCAGGGCTCTGCCTTGGGGAAAGCTGGCCTTCAGACTGGAAGAACTGAGGAAAGTCTTGCAGAGACAGTCCTGGAAGCAGTATAACCATGTCAGCCAGTGACTGGAGCTCAGCAAAATCACCAACACTGCTCTCAGCCCTAAGCTGGTCACACCTCTGAGTGATGTTAATAGAAATACCACTCAGTGGTAGGCAGAGTATCTCTGTGTTTTACTATTTATTGTAAAACATCTCAATTCATGGAAAATCCATTGTGGCTTAGGTCAGCCAGAACTAACTTCATTTTAGCACCATCACTGGTTTTTGCTCAGCTATTTGTGAGGGGTGCTGCTGTACCTCTTCAGGGATTTTGGGCCTCTTGTGAGCTGTCTTGACACTGATGGAAAGATCCGTGGGGAATTATTCATGGAGCTCAGCATAGGCATCTAGTGATAGTTGCTCTAGGCTATCCATCCTGGCCCGTGTTGCAAATCCAGAGGGACTTGGGTAGCATGCCTATGGCACACTGCTGAACTTTAGGCACATCTCATACACCGTATCACAGAATCACAGAATTAACAAGGCTGGAAAACACCTTTGAGATCATCAAGTCCAACCTGTGACCTAACACCACCTTATCAAGTAAACCATGGCACATCCAGGTTTTTTTAACACTTTCAGGAATGGTGACTCCACCACCTCCCTGGGCAGCCCATTCCAATGCCCAACCACTCTTTCCGTGAAGATTTTTTTCTGAATGTGCAGCCTAAACCGGTCTCTAAACTGACAGTAGATGAAACCATCAGACTGCTGCCCTCCTGGCTGCAAGAGGCTGTGAATGCACACAAATATTAGGTGCTCTGGACTCCCTTTCAGGTTGCACAGGAAAATTTCAAAGAATCACTCTAAAAGCCCCTATAATCGAAGCAGAATAGGCTACTTCTTTGTCTCATACACAGGTGAAATTCAGAATCAATTTGACACTGCTGAGTTAGTCCATGTTTTCACTAGTGCAGTGAGCACCAGGCTAACATACAGCAAGTGCTTGAAAGCTCATAGAATCAAAGAACCATAGAAATTTTTAGACTGGAAAAGATCTTTAAGACCGTTGAGTCCAACCATTAACCCAGAGCTGCCAAGACCATCACTAAGCCATGTCCCTAAGCACCACATGTGCAGTTCTATTAAATAACTCCAGGGATGGTGACTCTGCCACTTCCCTGGCCAGTTCCAACTCCTGACAATCCTTTCCATGGTGAAAGAGCCCAGCCATCCAGCCAGGTTTTTTACCAGAAACCCTTACACCCGTCTGAGCCGTGAGCAGCCAGCTTCTCCAAGAGATTGCTGTGCAAAGTGTTGTCGAAGGCTTTACTAAAGTCTAGATAAACAATATCCACAGCCTTTCCTTCATCCACTAAACAGGTTCTCATGTCTCAGAAGGAGCACAATAGTAGGAGAGACTTTTAGTGTAAGTCATCTCAGCTTATTTCTTACATTATTTTTTTTTTATTGAAATGAATAATTTTGGACTTAAAATTCAGAAAAACCCTATCAGGTTGTGAGATTTTTTTCAGTTTTCAAGGTAACATGGGACCACATTGAAAGTCTGTAGCTGGATTTGGCAAGAAGGCTCCTGCCCAGCCTGCTGAGACTCTTTTGTTCCTGAACTTCTGAAAATGTCCTTTCAGGAAATCACAAGATCTGTGATTTTCCTTGGGCTGTTTTGACAAAATCTGCCAATGACAACACAAAACGAGCTTCAAAGAATGATCCCTTAAAGGATTTAGCTTGGTTGATTAGGGAGGAATCTCAGGAGCTTCCTCCAAAGCACCGTCATTATGCAACACGGGATAGTCCAGTCAGAAGATACTAATGTCTAAGGATTTAGGAGGGGGCTGATGCAAGTCTGGTTTTTTCAACACTGTAAATGTCAAGAGATCCCCATCTGAAATGTGTTCAATACTTCCCAGCATCAGGCACAGTATAATCACATAGTAAGGGACATTCCCTAGGGCAGAGACAAAAACAAAACCCCAAACGGCTGCCAGAGAACAAAAATGGCCAGGAGAGGTCATTTGACATTTGGGCAATGACAACCAGAACCGAGATGGAACCCCAGGCTCAAGAACCCCTCATTTGTACAGTCAATCAAACAAGACTTTGCTGCTTCCCTGTGACCTCGGGAGGATTGTGAATCCAGTATCAGACAGAGAAAGCTCTGTGCAGAAAAAGAAGATATTGGCAGGGCACCTTCCCTAGCAGCCTAGGAGGCCAAAAGGTCAGTCTCACTGATCTGCCTGCTGCTCCCCTCAGAAAACAAAGGAATGCTTCATCTCTGCTCATCACCTCATCCAGAAAATCTAGTTTCAATTTCATGCGTCACCCATTTTTCTTAAAGCAAAGATAAAAATCTTGTTTTCTTTTCCCCTCCCCCTCATTTTCTTTCTTTCCAAAAGATTTAGGAATAATGCAAACTTTAATCTCAGAATTGGTTGCTTGAAGTGAATTTCAGTTTGCTCAGTCTAGGGGAAAATCCACAAGCAAGAGAAATTAGTTTTTTAAATAGAAAGAACAAAAAGGAACTGTTTTGTAAAATAATGCAAATGCTCAAATTTTAATCAGAAGAATAAACCAGAGAAAGAAACTGGTATCAGGGTGCTTTTGTGGCACTGAGGTGGGTCAGAAGGACCTTGAGGATGTTCTGAGTCATTGCCTACAATTCCTTTTTGAGGCACAAATGCTCCTCTGATATAACACAGTTCTACTTTCTTTCATCTGCCCACTTTTTCTTTCCTTTAAAATAGAGATACTGGGGTATTTTACGATAGGAGGGGGATTTCTGCCATTTGTCTCACATAGAAGTAGTAGGGGAGCAGCATTTGTTGGGGAGAAATTTATTAGGTGGCTTGAATCATGGTTCTGAGATCAAAAAAGTATCATTGCCTCTGAATTCTTTTTGAGGAAGCTGAAATACGGGGCCTCAGCCTTGACACAAATATCAACACACATTGTGCTTTCTTTCACCAAATTCTTTCACCAAATTTCTTTCACTTTCACCTTGCAAAACAAGGTAAAAAGAGGAGAGACCAGAATATCAAACATCTCTTGTTGAGACAATGAGTAACTGTAGGAATTGCTGAACTTCCAGTATTCAGTAGAAATTATACAGTGGCTGAAATGGTTAGCAGTGAAAATGAATGTATTCATCACAGAGAGAGGGGAGTTAAAGGAAGCTCCCCCAAAACAAGACTAAACCAAAGGAAGAGCAAGGAAACAATATTTTTACCTTAAGAATATGTAAATCACCCTGGCTTAGGCCTAAAAAAGTCAATTACACATCACAATGTCACCACTGTATGTATTTCTGCTATAATTCATGTCAACATCAACAAGTGAGAATTCAGCTGACAAAGGAAACAGTATTTTTTGAACAGAAACTGCTGCCCAGGAGTGTATGCTGGGGGATGTCAGAAAGTTACAGTTTGTGCCAGTACATACTGTACCTCTTAAGTGATAATTTTCCTTGCATGATCAGTTGGGACATTTTATTAAAAATACATTAATTTTTAAAGTAGGTTATTAAAAAAGTTAATAGCATGCCACAGAAAACAGCATTTATTGGTAATAAAAGGAAAGGAAGGGCAGTCATGCAGGGAAAATGGCTACAGGAAGGAAATCCAGAGGAATGGATATGCTGGCTTCAGCATAATTTCTCATTAAAAGTGTTTCTTTCTCACTGTCATACCAGTTCACACCCTTTTCTTCTACCACATCTGCCTCTTCTGGCTGGACTATGATGGCAGCTACATGGCAGGTTTCAAAAAAACCCCTGCAGACTTCAGGAACAGATCCAAGAAGAGATAGTGGAGATTGCCTACTTTGCTGGGCTCTGTAGTGCTTTGCTCTGTGCAACAGAGCAAACATCCTCTCTTAGGTTTAAAATTCCCAACAAATTACTTGACAGCATTAGGACGTGCAGCAGAGGAAGGGTAATTTCCACAGGGTATGGATCTGACAATCCATTCTGGTCATCTCCCACGGCAGGGCAAAGGGAGGACTAAACCCCAAATCTCCTAGCAGTTTTTAAAACCAGGAAGGAATAATCTCGATGGTGGGTGGCATCAACTCCTTCAAAAGCCCCAGGTTTGCCAGGCTGAAGGTGTCAGGGGAGACTGATGGCACTTTGGTCATGTGGTGCAGCCCAGCTGTGGTCAGTAAATCATTCTTATCTAACAGATATCAGGCAGCCTCTGTGAAGTGAGCAGGTCTCTTTCAGGGTCCCAGTGGGCAAATATTCACCCTATGAAACTGCTGGTGTAATTGGTGTTAATTGTCAGTGTCAGCAGAGGCCATGAGTTGCTCCCTGAGTGTCAGGGCTGAAGCAGGCGGGCAGAAAATCCTGGTGAATGCTCAGTGCCCTGCAGCAGGTACTGGCTGGGCAAACCTCAGCTATCAACCCACAGGCTGCCAATTCTGCAATAAATAAGCAAATAAATAATATAAAACTATAAAGTGAAAAGTCCCAGGCTGCTTTTGAGCTGTGTACAGGCCTATAATGGCAAAAGTTGTTCACTAAAGCCATTGCCTCATGAGTGCACTGGAGATGCTATTGAGTAAAACAGTACCATGGGAAATCCAAATCTTTCTGACCAAAGTGTAAGCTTCATCCAGGATTTGGGACAAAATACTAATTTAAAAAGCAAAATCAGAACGGTCTCCTGTGGGCAGAAGCATTTTTCCCCATTTCTTCATCCCATCAGTTTTGAAATATAGGGAAATAGTGTAAGGAGCTCTGACCTGCTAAGGCTGGAAGGATGCTTATTATGAGTGACATGAGATAAATGGAAGATAAATGGAAAATTCACATGGGGTATAACCTTAAGTAAGGCTTCCTGAACATAGGGTGGGCTAGCCTGCCAGACACAAAACTGGACAGTATCTATGGCAATTCTGTATGGTTATGGTGTTGGTGTTCACCTCCCTTTTGCCCCTGACCTAACACCAGTAACCCTGCCAGTACAGCCCCAGATCCAACACAAGCAGCTTCCATGGTCAGTTAGTGTCCCTTTGCTGACAGAGTCAAGCCTTGCTGAGGGAAAATAGAGTGTGGCTTCTCAGGCTCTGGTCCCATTCAGTCCCTGCACGAGCACCATGGTCTGTCAGGGGTGCCAGTATGTTTAGAAGAGGTGTCTTTCACAGAGGTGTTAAATTATCATCATTTTTGAAAGATATCAAAGTCGTTATCAGATTGCAGATGACTACTATCAGCCTACAGCAGAGGTGCATAATGACACCCTGGGGCAAGATAGAACTTAGATCTCTCCAATAAGTAATGCAATTTAATTTTATAGGTTCCCCCCGCTTGCCTTTGGCCATGTGTCTTGCTGGCTGGGGCATTTTGGAAATGGTTTATATGGCTGTGTGTAAGTGATTCTCAGGTGGCAGAGGCAGCAGCATGGCTTTTCCACAGTGGGCACTACATGGCCATGTGGTATGGCTGGGTCAGGGAAAGAGCATCACTGACTTCCCTGGCTGTGCTCTAACCTGGACTTGCTCTTTGCTGCACCATTTCAAATCCATGAGGGCAAGTTCATCCTAAAAGGTGATGGAACACCAGCTGGCATCATAAAACTGCTCCTTATCAGCCCAACAGCAAAATCATCTGGCTCTCATTCACATCCATTAGGGGTCTTTTTAGCTATTAAAAGCAAGACTCCACACCAAGTGTGGTCCTAATGGTGCACAAATTCTTTCTGTTTCCCACTCCCACAGACAACATGCTCTGTGTTCTGGTCAGAAAGCAAAGCAGGGGTGGAGATTGGTTTATCCCTCCTCCCCCTGTGGCAGCTCCGTGCCCTTCACACATAAGGGTTTGTCTTTGTAGACTAAGCCATAAGGAGCAGAACTGATAAAATATTCAGGAGGATTTTCAGTGACCTCTGCTGTAAGGCTCCCCTCCACCAAGGTAACACAGGTTCAGAAAGAAAGAGTGAAAGAAAAATCAGTTTTAACAATCAGCTTTTCTGATCAACCAAATAAATGTAATCAGTAAACATTCCTTTGTGTAGAGAAATGTCCCTGTTTGTACAAATACAGCCTTTAGGTGTCCTGACCTCTCCGTTCACAGTTGTGGAGGAACGAGACAGTGCATAAGGCTTTACTACTGCTTTTGCAACTGCTGAGGAAAAAATGGAAATCCGTTAAGGACCCAACCCAGTATGCTGGGCTTTAAGAAGAATCGGGATGTTGAGGAAAAATAAAATGTTGTAAAACCCAGCAGGGCTTTCAGTCTGCTGGAATAAACCATCGTAACAGTTGGAAAGATGCTGATTTTGTTTGCTTGTTTATTCTGATGGGATTAAGAGCTATTTTCTTCCTCTTCCTTCAGGGAGGAAAGCTTCTTCTCACTACATTCAGCTGGAGAACACAAGAAGTTTAGCTATAGATGGCTGCAGTTTGTTACCTTCCAGGAAGGCTTTGCTGGGAAAGTAGATTTTGGGGTTTTTTTCTGCCAATGACTGCTACAAGACACACAACAGTTTGTACCTGTCAGCAAAACTAGTCGTTTTTCTTAACTGCCCTGCTGCTCAACACTCCTATTTCACAGTGTCAGGCACTGTGAGCACTTTAATCTGTTAAAAGGGCTCTTTTTTCCTTTTAACACTATACCCATGTTTTATTTATCAGTCTTTGATATAGAAACACTTAAAAGGCATAACACGTTTCCTAAGATGGATGACTTCTCCGTGGCTGTTGTGCCTCTGCGTGTGTGTGAGCACACAGGTGTTGCTGTCGCTGCTGCACGTCCAAAGGAAAGCATCTCTATAAAGGAACGCTCTCTGGCATGTGGTCCAGAGCTCCAGCTCCCTAACAACAGCTCTCTGAGCACAGAGACATATAAAGCTGTCCTGTAAAGGGTCAGAATCAGCTCTCATTGAACTCTATGGGCATCTTTTCCTCGGCATTAGTAGGATTTTTTTTCCAAGTCTTGCTGAAAGTGAGAGAAACAGTGGTGAATAAAAGGAAACCTAAAAACCAAATTTTGTTTATGAGATGTTTTAAGGCCATATGAAACTGGTTAAATTTATTGTTTCCAGATGATAGCATGAATTTTGGTCAGGCGTTACAGAAACTTAATTTGCTAGCTAGTGAAATCTAATCCCCCTCATTCCCCTGTCGTGCTTAGTGTTTCTTTGTGGCAAGTATATTCCAGCCCCACAAGCTGCTCCTGTCCTCCAGCCCGCCTGGCAAAGGCAGGAGCTTTCCCCAGCCCTCCCACCACCCTGCATGAGTGCTATGACTGTGTCAAGAGAATGACTGGAACCTCTTCTCCCCATGTGCATCACAGTGAAAGACCTCACTGGCTACAGAAATCGTTCAGCTGATGATCCAAAAGCAGCTCTTAGACTTCCCAAGGGCTGGAGAATGCAGTTTGCAGCATGTACAAGTTGTTCTTGCAGACAAGGAGGGCCTTTCACACTGCTCAGGCATGAACACAAGCCCAGAGCAGATCTAGGACCTGTCCAGCACTTCTGCCTGCAGTGCAGAGCACATCTGTGCTACGTTCCACAAGGAACACACATCCACGTGTGCACTCATGTATGTGCTCTCTGTACTGCAAATACCTGTACCCTGCACCGCCGTCTTCCCTGGCTCTGCAACGCCCTGAATGTTGATCTAGCACATAATTAGTGTTTAATTATGGTCTGGGAAAGAGAAAGTACGCGCTTCCTCATAAACTGGGGCGACAGGACATCCATTCCATCATAGGCTAGCTCTGCCACAGAGAAATCCAGTGTGGAGCCTGTCCCTTGGGCCACAGTGGATCACAGACTCTCCAGGGAGCAGCTGGGAGTAGGAGGTGAGGTTTGCTGCTCCCTCACAGCAGCTGAGCTGGGGTAGGGGCAATGACCATCCTCTCACACCTCTCTTCTCAGTGTGGCCAACCAAGGTCTTACATCTGCAGACAGAAGGGCCATTATTGGGTTGCTCTCAGCTTTGCCAGAGCTCCCAAGAATGAACTCCTGTCTCACCTGCTCTTAAACAGGAAGGCTGGGAACTCCGGCATCACTCCCTGCTCATTCTTTATAGTCAGTTCACCATCTGTGATCAGCTCTTCCTGGAAGCAAAAGCGGTTAGAGAGTATCTCCTAAAGTGATGCCATCAGGAGGACTCCAGCCACATTATCTGTGGACTCAGTCCCTGCAGGAGCTCATTCCCTTTCTGACAATCCAACAAAACCCCCTCACTGCACACAGCAATCCCAGCGATGTGTGAGCAAATCCCAGGATTACCTGATCAGGGACAATAAACCCCACATTCTCAAAAATCAAACAAGTGCCAGGTAAGAAAAAGCACTGGTGGGATCAGATACTTGTTACTGAGGTGGTAAATGTCCTTGTGGGAAAACTTGCAGGCCACTTCACTTGCCCTTCAAATGCAAACAAGGCTGGGTCATGCCAACCACTGTGCCCCAGTTACTGAAGCCAGTGTATTTTAAATATCTGAGAGGAAAATTGCTGGGCACCAATTCTTTGCATTATATTTTTTTACCACTGTCCTTATTTGCAAATTTTTCTCCTGAGACGTTTCTGAAAGCATTGGGTTTAGGCCTGCATTGAAACGAGTTCCCCGAGGCTGGGGTGCCACCTTGCCAGCTCAATAGGAACTCAGTGCTGCCAGCCTGGCAGCTGCCTCAGGGTCTGTCAGATGGTCAGGAGGATGATGAGATATCTAGACACCCTTGACGTCCTGATGGCTATTTGTCTTTCACTCACACTTCACTGCGAAGGGGTTGTTAATATTTAGTTCCTTAAAGAGAAAATTCTGTTCAAAACCCTCAGTTCATCCAAGCAGACTGTGCATTGGTCCCATCCCCAGCAGCAAAGTGATATTTTTCCCCTGAAAATATGGCTCTTGCTCTACAGAGACAGCTCCATTACGTAATCCTGTCAATCAGATGCCAATCACATCACTATGGTAACTGGGTGCCAAATACAATACTAAGATAAGCATTAAATAGCTGCCAAATGGGGCCCTCTGTTCTCACCATCTCTAAACGTTCATCTTCCTTTTCTCCTCCTCTCTGTCTGCTCTTGATGTGCAGTTTGCGCTTTCCTAACAGGGTCTCTGCAATGACTCCCTGCTCAGTGTCCTGCAGCTATTGAGATACCACTGCGGCTGGAAAACAGGGTTGGCTGAAATTAATTTTCAAATAAATGTAAACCAAAGAACCTGTATTTTTTGTTGTTTTCTCTTATTTCATTTGGAATCTCTTGTTACACCCTGCATTTGCCATGGCTGCTGTCCATGTTCCCTGAGCAGCCAATGATACAAGGAAACGATGAGACCAAGGATCCTCTAACCTGTTATTGTTCCTCCAACAGCAACAGATAATTAAGGAAAAGCTATAGGAAGCAGAGGAAATAGAGGAATTCTTCCAGCATTCTGTAGCTCAATGACTTCCTGAGCTAGAAGTAACATCTGGAATATCGTAACTGCCCCTGATAGATCCCACATCAAATCTGTTGCTCCCAATTTGAACTCATTTACAATTTTTACAATTCTGGCCTCCACAACGCCCTATGTCAAAAGGTACCTCAATGTAATTAGTGCAGGGTGTGTAAAGTTCTTCTTCGTGTTTGGGTTAACCCCTCTCTTCGGGCATTTCCACTGACTGCCTCCTTGAATGTTATACAATGAAAAGTACTTTAATTCCCATTCCCCTTTGACTATTCCTGGACGTAGCACCTGTTTCAGTTATCAAAAACCACGGAAATGTTATGTTTCCCTGATTATTTCCACATGCTGCAGGTTGAAAACACTGAAATGTTTCCATATTCAAAATGTTATGAATAACCTTCTTGGAAAATTCTCCCTGTGGTGATCTGAACCCAGCCAAGGCAGAAGAGAAATGAGAGTTATCACTTCATGGGAAATCCTGCCATTTTGACTTCTTTTCCAGTTTGAAAACACAGAACAGGTATAATTTTTGCCAAAATTAAACCCAAAGTGACTTTGGAGAGCTCCATGTTATTGCATTCCAAACAAGAAAATGTGTCCAATTGCATAAAAGTTGAAAAACAAACCCTGCCTTTCAAACAGGCATGTCAGAGTGAAAATCAGGAAAAAAAAAAAAAAAAAAGGAAAAACAAGAAAGAAGGAAAAAAAAGTCTTTATGCCAAATACTATACTGCGAAATTTGATGTTTTGACAACGTCAGACACTTTGGGAATTATGCCTCTGAACTGAAGTTTCATCCCCTCCAAATAAAAATCAAGCAACATTCACAAAATAAAGCTGTTTGGAAGGAAACCATGCTGGTAAAAAAACGTTCTCGTGAGATGCCACATCATCACATCTCACAGGTTGATCTCAGGGACAAGCAAAGTGACCAGGATTTTATCCATGACTCTGCCCTGCTGAAAAGGGTTGGATTTACAGGCTGGATGTCAGCTGTGTCCCAGTCTCCTGCTGTAAATGAGCCTGAGCTCACTGTGGCTGGAGTTTTCAGGGACCCCGTGGCCAGAGGGGCTCCTGAGCCAGGGCATCTCTCTTGCTTGGTGCCATCTTAGATCTGCCACCATGTCCCATCAGCAACCCCAGCCAGCTGTCCAGGAATGGTGTCCTCTGGAAATCAGGTGGCTGGTTGCTCCCCAAAGCCAGGAGCCACGTGCACCGTGGGACTGGGAGAAGAGGGAGGTGTTCTGCAATGGAGGAGCATTTATAGGGCCACAGAGGCTGATTTCCTCCATGCCCCAGCAGCTGGGCCACGCTCATGAGCAGGCACGGTGCCATCCTGACAGGTGGACTTCAGTGTAGGTAGCCAAAGGGTCACATATGTGCCCAAAAAGACATTTGTTGAAAGCAGATGCTGCGAGCCAGGAATAAGAAATAGCCTGGAGCTCCCACACATCATTAATACAGCATAATCCCCACCACTGGATTAACAACAAAGATAAACATGGGGTTGTGGTAGGTAAGATACAGATTTCCTGATTATAGACCAGTGTAATATATAAAATTCTTTTTCTTCCCTTTTGCCTTTCTTCTATAGAATGGGCAAAAAGGGGCTTCCCATATTTGGTAACCTATTTTGAGAGTTGTGTGTGTCACAAGGGCAGGGAAAAAAACCAACACAACCCAAACGTGCTTCACAGCTTTGGATGTGGATAGGAATACAGATTAATATGATATTAATGTAATGCAATTAAGAGAAAGCTGATGTTATTGTTTGAGACAGACATTATTTCCCCATAGAAGAATAAATCAATTGCAATTATTGCACTTTCCGTAAGAATTTGCACATTTTACTCTAGGTCAAGTCTACCACTGAAATGAGGTACTACTATATTTTAGCTAGACTGAACAAAGGGCAGAGGCAGTGACAGGTACAACATGTAACAAATCACACTGCATGAGTAACAGTTCAAAAGCTAATGAGGGACAAACTAGACCTAAACACTCTCCTGAGTCTTTGCATTCTTTAAAAATAAAATAAAATAAAACCCAGTCAGAAAATAGATAGATAGATAGATAGATAGATAGACAGATAGATAGATTAAAGAAGGAAGAAAAGAGGCCAGCCTCTCTCTGCTTTTCCATCAGATCAGCAGTAACACAAATCCTCTTCTGCAGCTATTTATTGCCACCAGTCTTTGACATTGTCGCACTATGACCCCTGCACCTGTAATGCGATACACAGGAGAAACAAAGGCATGAAGGGAAAGGGCTCAGCTTCCTCTCCTTAATTACTCCATGTAAAACAAAAGCCACCCAAGGAGTTGTTTGGAAAGGCAAACAGTACTGAGCACCCTTGCACCCTTGCAGTTGCTGTCTCCCAGCTCAGACCAGCCTCAGGATGGTCCTTTTCAAGTCCAGTGTGAGATGTGGGAGGATTGAAGCTGGGCTTTTCTGGCTTGTTACTGACAAGGGTGGAGCAGAGCTGTTCACAGAGCAAAGGAGGAGCTCCATTGCTGCCTCCCAGATTTTCTGTGGAAAAGCCTCTTTCCTCTTTCCTCTTTCCTCTTCTCTACGGCAGCCAAACACAGACCAGAGGAGACACTGAAAATTTCATGGCTTGAGATCACACCCCAGACTGAAAACAGGTCTAACACAGTTCATCTCCACTATTAAAATGAACATGAGCAAGTGTGTGGCTAAGCTTAATATAAGTACCTGATACTAGCAAGTTAATTTGCAAAGAACTGTAAAAGACACAATTTCTTTGTATCTTATGCTTGCAGATTTTCTTTGCATCTTGTTTGAATACTTGCTGGTGTACTTTTACACTATTGCAGCATCTTCAGCACTAGTATGTGTTGGATTTTCAACAAGCATCAAAAGCATCGTGTTTTAAAGCTCTTTCATTCAGTCAGAGACTAGAAAGCTCTAAATAATTCCTGTTGTGTTTTTTTCACATTAAAGAGCAATAACTAAGAACAACATGAGCTAATATGTTCCTTGTTTTCACGTCCCTCTAGCGACATGTTACAGGAAAGGCTTTAATTGACACTTTGTCCTACACAAAAAGCAGGCTTTCAAGAGACACAAAACCTTTCAGACACCTCACTCCACAGAATATTTTCTCCGAGACTTCATTTTTTTGCAAGGACTTCACAGAAACCACCAGAAGTATGTTGGTGACAAGAAACCCCTTACATGGTTGAACAGGTAAATTCTGCCAAGATTACATCCTTTTGATTCAAATGTGTAAAAACAAACAGCTAAAGGGATATACTTTCAACATCTTTCACAGCTTTCCATTGCCTTCACAGCACACCTTTAAACCTGATCGGGATTTCAGTTCTGTCTCCTGACAATTAAAGAACCACAGAGTTAATGTGTATTCCCCTCTCCTACACAAGGTTAGTATGAAATGCCTGGTGGATGCAGTGGGGCTGGCCCCTGCTGATCCCAGCTCTGCGTCGTGTGCAGGGTTCAGTCCCAGCACCCTGAGCTCCTGAATGCAGAAAGCACCGTGAGAGCTGCAGCCTGCCCGAGTCATTCCTCACCTCTCAGAGCTCCCCAGGAGGATCTGGCTGTGACAGACACCCCCACAAGTACATGGCTGAGGGTTTAGGTTGGGTTTTTAAAGGATACACTGCGATGGAGGAGCTGGACTGAAGATGTCTGTTTTCTGTCAGTGTGCAAACAAACCAATTCCCCTGGCACCTGGCTGGAGAGAGAGATGCCTTTGTCCCAGCGAGGACATGAGGTACATGCTGTTCCCCAGAGCCTTAAAGGGAGCATATGTGCTGTAGAAACTCTCCTGGCCAAAGCAGGACAGACTATGACCCAATCATCCTGCATCCGTGCCCTCGCCCAGCTCTCACTGCATTTTCAAACCCCTACACACACCAGCCCCTCCTCATTAACATTTTTTAAGAGGCTTATTTGTGATTGTCACATGCCATACACCCCTATCCATCTCCACGGTGTCTACAACATCCATGGTCAGACCCAAGTGGCACTACCCCTGAGTTACAGGTCCCCACAGTATCTTCCCCATATTATGCTGGCCCTATCCATTATTTTATGCACCTCTTCCAAATGGGGTTTTAGCATCCAAAGACAGCATGCAAGATCTCCAGAAAGGCCTAGTTCCTCCTGACCACTGCAGACAGACAATAAATAAAAAGGGAGAATTTTTCCCTCCTGCTGGCTCTGCCTGTGTCAAAACAAGGGAAAGAGGAAAAGGAAAGTGTGTTCTACATGGAGCTATTTCAGACTGTCCCAGCTGAGAATCCAAAATGGAATGCTTTGCAAAACAAGCTTTTGTCTTAACAAGCTCTATCTATTGATTCTATCACATTGGCCTTCATGAATATTTCATGCATTCTCCCTTCTTCCCACTCCTTCCCCCATTCATTTGTTAAAGAGAACTTATTAAAACTGCAAAAAATGCATTTGAGGGGCATTTAAAATAAATACTTACAGGATGGTGTAATCAAAAACGTGTTTTAAAGATTTAGCAGAATCAAATATCCAAGATTAAAGCAAGCAGAGAGCCAATTAACTATGTTACACAGTAACAGGGCAGTCAATAAGTCATAAAACCATCAAGTTGTCTTGGTGGTGAAATGTTTTTAATCATAACTAGATAAAAGCTATTCTGAAGACTTGCACTGTGCATTGAAAGTATCTTTAATGGACACATGTTTTAACTCTACTTTTAAAGGTACAGAGTTTAAGGTCAGTTTGCGATAGCAGAAAGCCCTCCTTGTACAAAATTCATATATATAAATTTTTCAATTGTATCAACAAAATGGAGAAAGGGCTCAGCAGTGCAGAAAAGGTAAATACTGGCAGACAGAACTCACTATAAACATTCTTTCATCTTATTCAAACTGATCTGACTCTAAAATTTATATTGTAGGCCTCTTTACTAAGCGTACATGCAAACACAGCCCTTTCTTTGCTAGAATATGGTCTTATAGTGACCAAAATCTGGGCCAGTAACAACTTTGTCACTAAGATTAGACAAAAAGTATTTGCAGTTTGCATGTCCACAGCTGGTGGGTGAGAGAACCTCCTGATGATGAGTGTAGTTTTTGCATTTACAGCAAACTCTGGGTCCCACAGATCTTTTATTTGCTCCATAGATGCAGCACAGACTATCCAAGTTCCTCTTGCAGAAAACATTCCAGTAATGGAAGAGAAGGGAGGTAAAATGAGGTATTCAATTTATCTCATTGCCAGAGGTGGTTTAAACAATGAACTTCATTTTTCCTTCCATTGCACTAAAACAAAACTCTGCTTCTACAGAAAACATCTATGAAATTAGACCAGCACAACATTGATGGTATGAACTGGAGAATTAGATTTGCTGTACTTGAAGGAAACAATTTAGGAAGATTACAAAAGGAAGGGCAAACTCAAAATCTTCAGCTGTCATTAAAACTATACATATCCTTAGGAAGGCAGAAAATTGGATCGCTCTCCTTCTGTTCATAATTTAATGGCTTCTGTTCAGTCACAGCCCTACCTACCTGCTTAAAAGCAAATTGTGTGTAGCAGTGATCCACACTCATTACCATCCTCTCTCCAGATAATTTGACAGTTCCATGGCATGGTGCCACAGTTGGTCGTTAGCTCTATCCCCGAGTACCACTCTCCTGCAAGATGCTACAGTGACAAAGAAACTGCCGGCAGCTCGCTTGGCTTTCCTCATCTGGTCAGCATCCACTCCAAGGGGAAGGGCTCCAGGGATTTCGGGGGGGGGGGAAGCGGGCATGAAACAGTCTCACCGCTCTTGCGTTGGTTTTGTTTGTTTGTTTGGTTGGCCTTTTAAAAATATTTAAATATGCACAGAATGAGCAGTTAACTGGAAATAATGAGGTGTGAAAAAGAACCTCTCACCCTTAAATACGGCAAAATGCCCCCATTTCCTCTGACCAATTGGCTGCTTCTTAACCACTTGAGATTTTCTCACGGGACTCAGGGAAGTCAGTAAAGAAGACTTAGAGGGATGATTATTCAATTCTCCATCTCCCCAATATAAGTTTGCTGTTACCCCAGTATGCTCCACCACCACAGACTTTTGCATGCAAAGAGGTGAAGAGCTGATCAGTCCAACAAGTTTATTATAAAATTGATGCTACAAAAAAAAAAAAAAGAAAGAAAAGAAACAACCTCCAACTCCATAATTTTCTGCCTTATTGTCAAATGCACCACCATTTAGACTCGATTTGCATAATTTACTGTGCATATGTTTTTTCTCTGTCTCCAAGCCCAGAATTATTTCCTATTGAGGCTATATAAGCTGCTGGTGCTTGCAGATTGTCTTTGTCCTTTCCAACCTGCAAAATATCATCTGCAGAATCCAAATCACTGTCTGCCTATTCTCTTATCTTCTACTCCTTTTACCCATCAATAGCCAAGCTGTGCTGTTCAGTAACTACGGCATATTGTAGGAAGAAACTGATAAGTACATCAAACAGCATTCACAGACTACACACAAACATGTGCCACTGACATTTTTTATTGCCTGTGACAAGTCACCCATCCCCACTCAGTCTTTCCAGATGCATAATGCAGATTTCAAATGTGTGTCACTGTAGGTAGTCTTTATTATAAAGAACTTATACATATATAATCACAGCTAGAATTTGAAAAGCATATGTGGACAAAAATTATATTTCTTTCTAGAATTACAAAAAAAGAAGAGATGACTATGAAACTATAAAATGGAAGAGCTAAATTTAATATTTAACCAAGGACTGATCAGATAGTGTCCTGTGATTTATTTCCCCTTAGCTAAGGTGTGGTAGCTGGTCTTATGTGACTTCCACATTAGTTGCTCTGCAAAGTAATATCCACTTTGTGTAAAATTCACACCACTGATCTGGTTTGTGCTCCAGGGACAAGGAGTTCATACATAGTTGGTTACTGAGGATTAGTCAAAGAGGGGCAACCTTTTAAACTACTTGTTTTTTGTGACCTGCTCATTGCCATCTGACACAATCTTTGTATTTTTCTGAAAACCTGCCCAGCGACCACAACTCACTTAAATAGAAGTTTGCAAAGCTTAAAACTAATTTTCATTTATTCGCTGAAAATTGCTGCAGAAGCTGGTGAACGGTTTGGAGTACAAATCTTATGAGGAGCAGCTAAGGGAGCTGGGGATGTTTACCTTGGAGGAAAGAAGCCTCAGGGGAAATCTTATCAATCTCTACAACTACCTGAAAGCAGGCTGTAGTGAGGTGAGGGTCTGTCTCTTCTCCCAGGCAACCAGCAACACGACAAGGGAAAAAAGTCTCAGATTGCACCAGGGGAGATTTAGGCTGGATATTAGGAAAAATTTCTTCCCTGAAAAGGTTGTCAAGCATTGAAATGGGCTGCCAGGGAAGTGGTGGAGGCACCATTCGTGCAAGTGTTCGGAAGACGTATAGATGTGGGGATATGGTTACATGGCGAACAGAGCAGTGCTAGGTTATTGGTTGGACTTGATGATCTTAGAGGTTTTTCCAACCTTAATAATTCTAGGATTCTATGGTTCTTTTGATTGAGGTTGGATTTTTAATACAAACTTGAAGTGTCATTCACTGCAAAAGAGGAATAAAATGTATTGGGCCAACTTGGACTGGTTAATTTCTTAATTCTCTCATAGGGTCCCTATGAGATTTTGCTCAATCACCTGAACTCTGGTTATAGTTTCCCTCTGTCAAATGGCATTTTTAATTACCCAGGTGCTGTTCTTCAGGTTTTCTGTAAATGACTAGAGAATCCAAGCCAAGACTACACTAAAGGTCATTACTCTAATGAGTCATGTACCTAAATCTGATCCAGTCAAATTTAGGTTTTACTGCAATATATCACCTAGATTATCAATTCTATAGAAATGTATATTACTTGTGTGCATTCAGTATTCCCACAGTGGCAAGACTGGAAAAATGTGATATAGGCTTTAATATTAATTCAAGATTATTGCAGATTAGGTTTCACATATGTTTTGACTATGATTTTATTTTTCACTTTTATTTTAGTTTGCCATGTTCCACACATGTTTAAAATGTTAACTAACCTTTTGCAACTGTTAATCTGTAATCATTTCCGTACTACTGAGCCCCAAAAAGAGACTGCAAAACATGGAAAGAATTATGAAAAGAAGGTAGAAACGTCTGGTTTTTGGGTTTGGGCTGTGACTGACAAGCAGCTCTGTTGTTCATAAAGAGAAAACATCTGTAAAGTTGTAAGCCATCAGGAATGATAACCTCTGCACTCTCACCCCATGCTGAGCTCCAGCAAATGAGTGCTCCTATCTCTCTTGCCAAGTGTAACACGATACAGATGTGAGGTTTGTACCATACGCTGTTTGTCTGGCTTTGAATCTTCAAGTTAGATTGGGAGGATTCTTAAAACAGCAAATATGGGATCAAAACGAATTAAAATTAATAAAGCGAGAGGAGTAACTATGTATTTTATGTCCGTTTTGAAAGATTAAAGATTTTTAGATAATGAAACAAAGTACAGACCAGTTTTTACCAGTGCTTTCAGAAAAGATTCCATCTGGGTCTCAAAGAATGGAACAAAGTTGCCAGCTTCTACTCAAGTTTGAAAAATTAAAAAAAAAAAAAGCTTTAAAAAGTTTTATCTGGATAGGCAATTAAGACCTGCTGTAGCTGTACTGAATGAGAAATAAATGTAGGAATTAACAGCACGAGATATTACAGGATAACGGAATAAGGCAGCCCTCAATCTCACAAGTCATACAAAGCCCTGCAGTTTTGCTCAGATGGCCACATCAACTGCAGCCACAAATGCTTCTCCAATACTTTTCCCCCCAGGCCCGAGGTTTGGCAGGAAACACATTCCACAAACCTTTTAATTTAGCTAGGCTCTTTTTAATGAGAAAGGATGTTTTTAAACAGTCATGTGCCCTGGTTTTCCTTCCCCTTCTAGTGCAGGCATCTGCCAAATAAATATTATCAAAGGATTAAATATCTTGTGATATTTCACCTGAGTATATCCGAAGTGCTTTACAAACTTTAATTAATCTCCCAGTGAGAGCAGCACTGATAGACTAATTTGGCAGCTGAGAAGGGGTAGAGGCAGCGAGCCCCACTGCCTCTCACAGCCTCACAAGGAACGAGTGGCAGGGCAGGCATGAGACAGGAGGATTTCACTGCCTGCGTGGCTTTCCTGCTGCATTTTGTCAGGCTGTTGCATTTATGCAAGGCAGCAAAGCCACTGATTTCAAGCTCATGTGGCAGTGGACACTTTAACTCTCTCTCCCCATTCAGTGAGCCCCACAGCATCCCTGCCACCGCGGCCACGGCAAGGGCTGTGAGTGGCTCTGCTGTACCCATGAGCTCCTGCAAGCTCCAGCCTCTCCATCCACCTCCCCGGGGTGTGGGTGCTGGTTCCCAGGTAGAACGGAGTTGGACAAAGCCCTTCAGTTTGCAGCAAAGCAGCACGGGGCTTCTGAAGCCTGCCTTCTGATGTCTCATTTAAGACTCTTGAGTTACTTTATTTCTCTCAATGTCAAAAATCATCACCAGCCTGCATGTGATCTCTCTGTACCTGAGACTACAAGGGCTTGGGCAGGGTTTTTTTTCTTTGCTTTCCTTCTTTACAAAAATGTGTCAAAGACATAATTTATTACAATGAAACCGTGAACATACAAACCAAAACTGACATCTCCTCACTTCAAATTCCTTTGTGCCTAGAAGACAGAAGATAAAAAGGCAATTGATATGGGCAAACAAACCCATATTTTATGTCTTTCTCCGGTCTTTCAGGCTGTAATGGGCTGTGGTCTGAAGCTCAAAGGACTTCAGCCTGATTTATATGCATTTTTTAAGCAAGGCTCAGTGTTTCAGATTTGTAGCAGGAGCAGCAGCAAGAGGACCTGTGTTAGGGGGGGTCAGCACACAACTGTGCACCGTTCCTCCCTGGGAACACTGAGTAAGCTGGGGCTGGGGCAGGAGTTTTGGAGCACTTCGGTATGGAACTGCTCACTGGGAGTTTTTTGTGATTCACTGACAAGACAAACACCATGGAAAACAGTGTTGGTCCCAACATATTTGTTTGGTTTGATTTGTTATTAGACTTGCTTCCTTTTCCTGTGTATTGTTTTGTTTTGATTTGTTTTGTTTTAATGGCTGTAGGTATGTTTTTGCAGAGCCAGCAAAAGCAACTGAAGCAACATAAAATGCTGTACCTACAAGAACAGCCTTCAGCCCTAGTCTCTGCTCCAGCTGGGCTGTAGCTCTCCATGTCACGAACAAAGAGATGCCAGGTAGGAGCATCTGAGCAGCATTTCAGATTTGCCAGTGGAGGACTGCGCAGTTTATTCCCATGTCTAAGCAAGCTCCTGAGATTTCTGGGGAATCACAGACCACAGGCTGGTAGAGACAAGAAACATGATGACAGAATAATGCACAGCACCAGCATTTTTCCAGCTAATTCCTGAATAATAAAGGTTATGAAGGAGATACTGAGTCATCTGTTTTCAAGAGTCCTTGATATAGAATTTTAATCCAAACTATGGGCATTACACAGACTAAAGTTTTAAAAAATGGTAAATTAAACTGTCAGGACTCTTGGTTTTCTGTTCTGAAATGCAGAGACAGGCGATGCCTGGAAATGGTTGCGTAAATACATGTGTGTGTGACCGATTTGTCCTGCCACACTGGTGGAGGATGGCTAAGCACACCTCAGCATGGCCTGCTGGCACTCTGCAGGAGTGGGAGTCCCTGTGAGGTGAGCCTGTGGCATTGTCCTTGACTTGAGCATTTTGATGGCATTGAATCAGAACCATTAACCATGGCATGGAGTAAGCTGCAATTGCATCCTAAAAACTGGGTCTGGGTGCTGGCAATGAGTAATAAATTAGTGTTGTGGTGATATCATGGCTCTAATGTACTTCATGTCCAGTGATGCTGGGGTGGTATCACAGGATCTTATAACCACAAAATGTCTTGGTGTGGAAGGGGCCATAAAAATCCTCTCATTTCAACCACCCCTCCATGGGCAGGGATGGCACCTGTGAGATCAGTTTGCCCAAGGCTCCATCCAGCTTGGCCTCAGATCATAGTCCTGTATCCAGCTCCAGAGAGCTAAGCTCAGCCTCACTGGGGTCTGGATCCATTGCCCTCACTTTGAGAGCGTTCCATGGCAGCAGATCTCATGTTCCCTCTCAGTCACACATTGTACACGCCTGTGCCAAACCCGTGCGGTTTTTTTTGGATGTGAACAAAGGCAGCACGCTACTGAATACCTGGGTCAGGAAGGAAACATTCTATGATATTTCTGTGCTGACAAATAGAGGTAAAGAAAAGCAGGCAGCTTTTTTCCTCCCCTGCAGTTGCCACAGGATTGTCCCTGTTGACAACGTGAGTGACGTTTCTGCCTGTGTAATTCTTGGCAAACGCAGCAGGAAGAAGAAGAAAGGGTTGAGCCAGAAGCCACATGCAGGACTGTTCTACACCTTCTCAAGTTGAGCTGGCCATAAGTCTTCTCAGGAAATAAAAGCAACAGCCTAGGAAGCAGCAGCATGCACAGTAACATAACATCTGCACAGTAATATCTGCAGGCAAAGTGAGACAAACAAAGCAGGATATATAAATATAAGGGGAAATTATTAATCTTTTGTGTATGTTTAGCAAAAGCTTTGCTGAATACTGTTTCTTATTATGAGGAATATAAGTATATGGGGATTTTTTCTTAAGTTTTGAAATTCAGGCCAGATTCTCTGAGAATTTCAGGGAATTCTCAAAGACTATTTTGAGTCCTAAATGGAAAATTATAAATCCTCCTGTCCAGACTAAATTCTGAGAACTGGGGAATTTCAGCCAAGGTGTGATCATGGTGATATTAAGTTTCAGTGGATGTTTTCCAATTCACTGAGATCTGAACAAGTCAAAAAAAAAAAAATCAAAAAACCCCAAACTATCCACATCGACTGTCACCTAACAGTAACCCTGAAGAGCATTTAAGAGTGAAGCTGCAGAATCAATCAGTCTAGAAATTCTTGCTTGACCCCATTTTCTTGAGCATTACCAAGTCTCAAACCAAGAGACTTTCCTACTGTCAGATATAACAAAAGATAGGAAAAAAGATCACCTGACAGAATCAAAGTTAGATCTGGTTTTTTTCTGTTGATGGTTCACACTCAGCATTGAAAAGTTCATACACTTATTGCTGTTCTTAGAGAGGTTGGTCCTGACACAAAACTGCAAGTCAGACAAAAAACTATTTCTGGTTTTAATGAAATTTATAAACAAAATAGTGGGCAATAGTTGTGTTGCTGTTGCCAGATCAATTATGTAACTATGTAAGTAAGGCAAAAAATAGGTAAATAATAGGTTTCCTTTTAGCTGATGATTAACAAATAGATTTAATTTTGCATTAAGAAAGCATTCCTTGGGTGAAAATTATAGCAAAATTGTAAGAATGTCACTTGAGATTTGCCCTGCTTCTCGGCTCAAATAAAGTTGTGTTTTAATACTTAATACTTTTGAAATATAGAATTAGCCAATATATCTTCCTCAAATTCACAGGTAAATCTACAGTTTATCTGAGAGGTCCACAGCATTTTCAAGTGGTTCTATTTACTGTATTTTTCAGCTATAGTTTAGACTGACCAAAGCATAGAAAAACAACTCATCCATAAAATAAAATAAATTAGAGTGGTTTTATCTGGTCTTGCTGTGTAGTAAATGCAAAATCCCTGAGCAGGTTCCTAGGGCAGTTTCTTTAGAGTTCAGGTTTTCATGGGTCTTTACAGAATGACATGCTGAGGAGTAACTGGAAGGGAAGAAAATGGACATTTCTTCCTAAAGTAAAGACAGTTGCAAACAGAGCCCAGGTCTTGCTGAGAAGATCAGTACTTCATTACATTAAGCACTATAAATTCTTTCTCAAAAAAAAATTGTTTGTTAAAATTACAAGAGACAAATCAAAAAAAAGATTGAAAGGAAAATGAGGCAAAGTCCCATCCTAACAAATCACATCAAGTGCAGAACATGAAATCCAGCTCAAGTGGTTGGATTTTTCAGCACCTTTCAGCCAGGCTGTGTTGCCTCAGGCTTTTGAGATATCTGGTTTGTCTCTGCTCAGGACAATTGCTGTGAAAACCTGGAGTGTAAAACAGACTTGCACAAGGGTAGCAATGAGCACAACTGTGCCCCATTGTTTTAGCTCATAATGGCCCTACTTACTCTTGCTGGATACCTGGGGTTTGTTTACTCTTGGATCTTGTTCAAAGTGGGTTACAGAATGCAGCCATTTCCCTTATTTCATCTTGTTTCCATATTTTTTCCCAGTATTTAAACAATAGTCATCTTTCTTATTTCTATAGTTCAGTTTCGAAGGGAAAACAGATCAGATGTGAAATCTGATTCTAAGTGAGATCCTGAATTTTTTTCCTATTTTTCCCTAGGGTTGGTGGAGTTGTGAGGAAATCAAATTACTTTTACAAGGTCACAAAATGAGTTCTTCAGGTAGGCTAGAATGAAGGATTCTCTTGGTTTAAAAGCTGTTTAACTACTCAGCTCTTGCTAATAGCTTTTTTTTTTTTGGTCTCCAAATAAACAAAATGCACTTCAGAATTTTCTTACCAATTTTTTTTTTGCTTTTAATAAAAAATAATCACTTTCTAAAAGACATCAAAATGCAAATGGGAAAAATATCTCCATAAGTCGCTGCATAGCTTTATTTGTCATTGTTATTTATTACAGTATTTGTGTTAGTTATTCATGGAGGTTCTGGATAAGCCTGAAGCCCGTTGCTGAATAAGGCATTGAAATTAGCTCTTCTGCCCACCCCTACACAATCTGACTCTCCTTTATTAACTCCCTTCATGAAATGCGCAAATCACTCCCTCTCTGCACCTCACATATCCCTGTTCTACGCTTGGGGATCCATTTCCTCCCTGTTTTGTCCACCCAGCCTGCAAGACAACATATTTCCTCCCTGTTTCTTTTACAGAACCTGCTGTCTTGGCAGAGCCTTTTCGTGCTGCCATAATACAGCAATAATGAGATTTTTAAAAGTGGAAGCTAGCGGAAGGGTAAAGGCATCAAACACTTTACATTACGGTAGAAAGAGGCCTAAAGGACTGGTCATTATCCCCTGTACTATTTGTAATTAATGCCGGGAAAGAGATGATTCCTCTCCATAAGATCATCTATGACAGCATGTTTAATTGCATCAATTCAATCTTCTGCTCTTACCATAACTGTCATTCTTCCAAATAACTCCGAAACAGAGGCAGTGTCGGGAAATGCTGGCAGAGCCTTTCCCTGGTCTCCCAGGGGTACAAAATGCTCTCTGCTCTACCCCAGTGACTCCTCAGGATTCCTGGGGTGTTAAGTCCTTTCAGACATGGAAGCTGTGCAAGTATCCAGCAACAAGGCCAACTGAAGGGGCCTGCCATCCACTTCACTTTTAGATTAGGGTGTTTCAGCAGTGGGAGGATGAGCACAGCACAGAAGGCATGGACAGCAGTGGCAAGAAGAGGACAGGGGTTAGCTTTATTACTTCTGTAAGGGCCATTTCTGAATTGGAGGCTTTGGGAAAGCCATCCTTCTGCTGGGAGACCCATTCAGTGGCAGGATGTCCAGGGACTGAGCTGAATGGGTAGGACAGGAGAACTTTAGCTGTTCTTTGGCTTGATTCCTCTTCAGTATTCCCCCAGCTGCTGTGTTTTCCTCTTTCTTTTGACACTTGAGTCTTTCCATTACAGGCCCAAGTATGAGTCTAACTGCAAACAAAAAGGGGTAGCAGGAGGTCAGTCTTTACAGAGCATCACAAAAATTTGTGGATTCTCTCCTGCCTTCAGTGACCAGTAGATCTATGAGTTTTAAGCACCACAGGGGAGTTTCATCTTACATTTGAAGAAGTGGTTATTTGCCCAGCCTCTGACAAATGAGAATACAACTAGGTGCAAGGCAAGCCATTTGTGAAATCTGTATATCACAGAATATTTAGTGTTCATTTTCGCCCTCTTGGTTTCTGTCATCTTTAATGCTTTATTTAATTTGCTTTACATGGTATCCCAGTTTGCTATTTTGAACCTGATGGTTGGGGTCCTCTTTTTTGTTTCCCTTCATAGCTTTGATCGTCATTTTAATCCCTTCTGTAGTGTATTTGTGACGCCAGTTAATATACTGAAGCCCAAATTGTCCCCTAACATTATTTTGTCAACCTCCTTTCCAAGTTACAGTCAAACCCAGCCTCGTTTCTTTGCCTGTCAGCTGATGTCCAGATTGAATTAGAAAGCACTCTCATTCCAGATTTAGAAATATATTTCCTCTACTTAATGCAATCTTGTCTGTGTCTGGGTAATTAAAATCATCTATTACTACCACTTAGGTTCATTTACATGTTTTATCTTTTAAAATTTATGCAATAATTACATAAAATACTACGCTCCAACAGGCCAGCTGGATGGAGTACAAATAGTATGGCATATTCCATTATGGAAACATACCTCCAGCAACAAGCACTGACTTGACCATTTCCAGACTTTGCTATGATCACAACTGAATTATCTTCCACAAAAAAACCCCCAAAACAATATATATTTGTTTACATATCTGCTTCTTTCCCCTAGGACTGTAAAAGAAATTCTGATGGGGCATTCCTGAAGTTAAGAACCTGAGAAAGAAGGCATTGCCCTGTCTTCTACCCCCATCCTAACTGAGATGAAAACAGACGTATTGAAAAAAGCCCCCCGATGCCCCCACATCTGGGAGACATATAAATGTGGTAGCAAAGTACCCAAATATGGCAAATGCAAGTCTGAGTAAAAAACATCATTTTCCCACAACTGCTGTTTGCCCATGTTCCAAAGGTGATCCTCTTCACAACAGGAATATATTTTATTCCATTCAAAGTAATTAACTGCTATTATCAGCTTCAGTGTCTGCTTGCTTTCGAGATCTTCCTATTAAAACAGCATGTGATGAAGTTCTTTGTACACTGCTAAAAGTAATTTAAGGGCTGGCTTTTTTTTTTTGTGAGGAGATTTTTGTGCAGCTAGACTATTTCAGCAATCAACATGAAAAGATTCTATAATAATAAAATTCTTAAAGGTTCAATTTCCTGGGCATTACAGTTTTATTGTGAAATATAATATATTATTTCAATTTTTAATGAGACCTCCTTGCTCTCCAGTACTAAAATTTAAAAAATAGTTTTCCATACATGTAGATAAACTGTAAGTAATTTGATTTGACAAGCCACAAAAGGTAAAACCATCTAAGCAACCTTAATTATCAAGTTACACATGAGACAATGCCCTGCATCTGAAGAGACTGAAAATTTTAGACTTTCCTTGAAAATAAATCAGCTGAGAAGATTATGACAGGTACACTCAGTCTCCTTTCATAGTCCACCCCACTCCATTCATTCAGCTGCACACATTAATGAAAGAACAGGAAAAGATCTCTTGTGTTGAACCATTCAGCTGCTTTGTCAAAATATAAAAAGATCCCAGTGCACTGCAGTATGAGGGACTTTCCAAAGCACGAAAAATATCTTCCCTGTGGACTTAAACCTCTTCGAGCAGGAAAACACAACGCCTGGGAAGGGGAGCCTGGGAGATGCAGAAAGTTTGTACATTGGAGCTGAGGTCAATTTTGTTTCTGAAGGCTGATCCAAGTCACTGCAGATCCATCTGCTGAGTGCAGCTCTGGTGGAACATGGCAGCTGGAATGGCTGTGTCTGTTCCATTAACATGTGCTCATGTTTTACCAAAGGACTGCTAGTTAAAATATGCATCTTTTTCTTCTTCAGCTCCTCTCCTTCAAAGGCACAGCTATTCATCCTCCATTCCTTTTACAAACATGTGATGAATACAGATCCAAATCCTACTGCTTTTCTCGAGATCTGATATTCCTGACATCAGATCTCAAGGATCAAAGTAAAACATTCATTAAGTCTGCCCAGCATTGCCATAATGAAATGGAATATGGTGCTTTAAACATCAAAAACCACCTTTATCATGAAGTAGGGGAACATTCACTTCTCTTATTTACCTGGTGGCTTGAGATGTTGTCAGAAGTTGTACCAGTCTGGGAAATGCAAATACTGTTTAGGTATCTTAAAATATGAAGGAACAGACTGCTTATTAAGTAGCAGGGCTTTTATTTCCTTACCAAAGTATGCCATCGTGCTCTAGGTCCTCAGGGAGACATCTCCAGGAACCGTAAAAAATGCAGTTCCTGGAACTAAGGATTTCAATATTTCATCTCTCTAATGTTCAAGAAAACAACCTTTACAATAAATGTAAGCCTGGGTGTTAAGTACCAATTGACACTCGAATACAGCTGAGTTTTTGTGTCATTTTTATTAAATCTACACAGGTCATAAATAAATACTTATATAATGTGGTAGTGTGCAGCTGAAGTTCAGAAATCTACAACTAATTTTCAAATATACAAATTATTTCATGATACCAATAAATTTCTTTCACAGCATAAATGATGAGAGGGGGGAAAGAAGTCTTGAACATTGTGTTTTTCTCTTCAATAAACATTTATGGAGGGAATGAGGACAAGGCTTTGCACATGCAGACTGTTAGGTATGCAGATAGAGGCCAGTTATAAATATGAGCAGTGACATCTTACAACAGGGTGTGGGGGAACATCCTGGGTAATCAATTTAAGCTGACAGTCAGTATCACGAGACACATGATATTAGCTACAGTGACAGTGTTATCTGGGTGAGAGAAGGGTCAGTTTCCCTTAGGAAACCCTATTTTCCAGAGGTTTGGAACCTGACACAATAATTGCTAAAACTTGGCACTAAAAAAAAGTTTTCCATTCCCTAGCACAATTTCCCCTTGAAGAACTGATGACCAGAACTGAGATGGCTATTTTAGGGTGGTTGAAGACGGAAAGGAAAGGGGAAAACCTCACCCATTAGAGCAATATCAGGGGTCTGTTTGCTTTCCATTAGCAAAGGGAGCTGCAGGCTTCTGAAAACAACAAATGCTTGGAAATATTCAGTCACAGCCAGCTCATGGTATAGGCAACATAGTGCCCAGCATAAGGGGACTGTGTACTTTGTACCTAAAGAGGTAAAAACTACAGCCAAAGAGGGGAAAGAGAAGCTGCATTTCCCATTCTTTACTCACGGTCTCACCCCGTCCCCCTGATTTTTCCTCCCTCTCAAGACCTACTCTGTTGTGGCGACAAAATCACGGCATTGCCAATAAATCACTGCACAGCTTGTCCAGGTGCCCAACTTTCTGAGGCAGAACTTCATCTCCAGTGCTCAGAACCAGAAGTCTTATCTGTTTTTTAAAGCAGCCTAGATCAAGACTTGGGGGACTGTAAAAGTAGATTACAAAAGGGCACTACCAGAGAGAAAGTTTGTCACCTGAAGAGTAAAACAAAAGTGACAGATGTGGTGAGAGAGCAAGAGATAGGAAGACTGCTATCCCCAGTGATGGGCCTATTAATTGCAATATGGGGAGATTCAGTGAGCAGCCAAAAGGTCAGGCAGGAAGACCTGGTCTCATGACACCCCATCCAGTGCCATATCCACCAGACTTTCCTTCCTCCTGAGACACAGCAGAAGGTTTTGTTTTTTTTTCCTTCTGAGAAAGGACTGCAGAAATGGTTCTGCCTTTACCATGCAGCCCTGCTGCTCACAAAGCTTTCCAAGCTGTCACCAGAGCAAATATACATAATTTACTATTAATTTAGTTCCAAGATGCATCTCTTTTTTTTTCACTCTTTATGCTTACAAGGATTTTTAACTCAGAAATGCTCACTTTAAGAAGGAAATAGAGTATTTTCTACTTCTGAAACCTTTAGGCAGTTAAATTTTACTCATGCTGCTATTGATTACTATCAGCTGAAGGATTTAAGGAGGCCTTGATTAACATGCAGTTTTAAAAATAAGAACTTGTTGAGGAAAAGCATTTGCAAGTTCAGAAGGTGAGGTGTATCCAAGGCTCTGAAGCAACTGAATTGGGCTGTAAAACTGACAAAAGCAGGGTCTGTTAATGAGACTTTTGGCAAATCTGCTAATCCCAATCAAAATTTAAAGCAACTTTTTATCCAAACATCAGCTCTTCTGGTCCTAGTCGTAAGTAGATCTTGTAAATGTAAAAAGCAGTAAATAAAGAAGTAGATTTTCTGGACTTTCCAACAGCTACTTAAAACGCTGAAGTTGCTTTGGATTCTGAAAATGAACAGAAGGATCCAGGACATTTTGTTCCAAGCAGTTAGTTCAGCCCTGTTCTTACATTACTGGACTGCTGTCCTCAGCTGCTGAGCTGAATCCTGCTGCAGACTGGTGCCACTATGCTTCCCTTGGATACTTCAGCTGAAATTCATCCAGCTGGAATTTGGGAATATAAGAGGAAAAAAGTGGGGGGGGTTGTTTGTTTTTTTCCTCTCTAAATTCTGCACTTCTTTGAGTTATTTTTCTTTGAAGAGAGAAAACAGAGATGTAGTCTGATGTTGGAGGGAGTGTGAAAAACAGTCCCATTCACATCCTCTAATATATAAACAGGGCTGAGTGTGATTAGATAATGATTCAAAAAAAGTCATAAAGACACTGACATGTGTTGTAAGGTCAATGCTTAGTTTGCCACTTGCCCCCAAAATTCTAGAAAGAGTGCTGGAATTTGTCACCACCTCAGCAATTAGAGGCTTGTTCCACCTCTTAAGTAGACAGAGGAAGAAGCAGGAAAAAACTGCAGCAAGACCTTACATTTTTGAGACGCCACGGAATTGTTGAGCTGCCTCACCCAAGTTTCCTTAGAACTTGCAAAGAGCAGGAAAATTCAACTGACAAATGATTTCTTTTCCCTCTGTTCAGCCTCCAATATGCTCTTCTCTGTCTTGACTCAGGCAAGAGCTGTGCAAGGCTACTAGCATGGCTTATAATATTCTCTGAATTTATGAATTTTAAACAGGAATTAGTGACCAAGATTGCCAGGTATTGCAATGGTTTGAAATTTAGCAAATGTGTGTCATTTGAAGACAATAAACTTCATGAATATGTTCAGCAATTTTTCACACTGGATATTTAATATGGAGATAAGCTTCAGCTGGGAGATGTATATACTGTTAATAACACTGCTTGGGAGAGGTTAGGGAAAAAAAAATCCAAAAGATAAGTCCACAGAAACTAATTATGCTGTTCAATTAATGGTTCTGGACCAGTTCTCATTCAGTTTAAAATCAACATCACCCCCTAGAGTTACATCAAATGCAGACCCAGCCCCAAATCCCTTTTCCTTCACTTGATGAATCAGTTCTGTTCTTAGTCTTCACAATTACAGTGGTTCATTTATTTTGCTAGATCTATTTTAATTTACCTGTGAAACCAGGGCTTCCTCAATCTCTGTTACCATAACGGTGTCACATTAACACATTTTTTTAAATGTAAATTGATTTGTTTTGATTGATTTTGTCTGACCTTTAAAAATGAATAAGAGTATTCCAAAGGTGATATAAACCACATTTGGGGAGTCTAAACACTCTAAAATACAGCAAATGGGGATGGATTTTCTTAATAGAGCAGAGAGCTTAAGAAAGTGGTCTCTGGGCTGACAAGCAGAAGTTTTGCAAGCTCTTAGACTTCAGAAGACTGCAAAAACTTTAACAGGAAAAAAATCCCTGCAGTAATGTGCAGTTGTTTTGCAGTGTCTTTTAGGGACATATAAGCAGTGCCAGCAGGGCACATTCTCTGCTCTGAAGATAAGCAGGTCACTCCCGTGCATGGCGGATGCTTCCAGAGGCAAAGGAAAACCCTGGTGTTGGAGAACCTGGCCCTTGCTCTACATTTCCTGTCGCCCTCCATTTCCCCTATAAAGCCAGAGATAGTGAAACCTCACAGAACAGAAAAGGAAGGAAAATATAGAGGTAATTAAAAATATTAAAATATTTTCCATGGCAGAGAGAAAATATAAGAAGGAGGTTTGCAACTAATAAACGCACTGCCTTACCCTTTCAAAAAGAGAAAGTAGGCAATAAAAGGTACACTGAATGCACAAAACGGTAACAGCCAAGGGTCAGTGTGCAAAAGGAAGTGGAGCCAGGGGATTTCAGGTTATTAAGAAAGAAAAAACAGAAATCCTGTGCAGCAGATAGGCCACTAATCTTCATTTTGATTTCTAGCAAAAGTCTGGAACAAACTGTCCCCTGGAAGATGAGAGTGGCTATGCAGTACATGCTACAGATTTGTCATGAGCAAGCTGTGTCACATCTACCCAACTTTCTGCTTTGACCAGATCAAGGGCTGTGTGGGTGAGGGAGAAGCAACAGGCATATTTGACCAGAATAAGGCTTTTGACACTATCTCACATGACATTCTCATTAGCCAGCTAGGCAAATACTCTCTTAATGATATTGGTATGAGAGGGATGAAAAAGTGATTGGAAATCTATACTTACCAAGTACTTATCAGTGGTTCATTATCCAAATGGAAGGGTGTATTGAGTGACATTCTGCAGGAGTCTGTCCTAAGTCTGCATTTATTCAATATTTTCATTAACAGGGATGATGGAATAGGAAGTATGTTTATTAAATTTGCAGAGGATATGGAGCAAGAAGGGACTACAGGCTCATTGAAAATTCAAAATGAACTTGTTTATTGAAGGGACATTCTGAAAATTAGCAGGAAGATGAATGGAATTAAGTTTGTTAGGGAGAAAAAGCGAAGTAAATAATATTCTGGCAGGAATGACCAACTTCACCTATCTGAGCAGGATGGAAATGGACTTGGCAGCAATTTTATGGACAAAGACCTTGGGGTTATAGCAGATCAAAGGTGGCCGTGAGCCAGTGATGTCATTTCTAGTTCAGGCAGGAGTGCTGCGAGAGAGCACATCAAGTAATCATGTATCTGACTCAGCACTAAGAAAGGTTCTGTGGGATTTTTCTTGTGTTAAAGCACGGTGCTCTGAGAAAGATACTGTCCAAAAAGCAGCAGTAAGAGAGGTCACAGTCTACACTAACACAACCGGTTGTGTGTGAGTAAAGAACTGGGGCTCTTTGTGTTACTGAAGAAGAACTTCAACACTTAAGAAGACCAAGGGCTGTTAGAGATAAGACATGGTCTGCTTTTCATGTCTGTGATGGCTGGAACCAGAACTAATGAGTCTGAATTGTAGATGAGGAAAATTCCTGTTAGACACAAGGGAAATTTCAATGGTAAGGACAGAAAAACTCTCAAATACACTGTCTGGCAATGTTATTAAATCTTCAAAATAATGTTTATAGGTAAGTTGGACAATCAAGAGTTAAAAATAATGCAACAACAGATGATTTGCCCAGGGCATTAGGTGATGAATCTTCCCTTCCAGATCTATGATTTTATCAAGTGAAGTTATAGACATTCTGAAGCGGTAGGGATGAGCTCAAGGAAATGACAGTGTCTGGAGACGTAATTTGGGTGAGTTGAGTGCTCTCCTGTGCTGGAATTCAAAGTACTGGACTATGAAATTTAGAGAACAAATATCAAAACTTATAGTTAATGCATCTTTATGATTGTGAGCCTCTATATATAAAGAAAGAAGGAGTGAGGAAGGAAAATCTAGTACCTAGAGCCCAGACATTCTGATTTAGTTTGTAAAATGCTTAAGAATAAATTCTGAAGGGAAGAAAACCAAAACGAAGCACAGAAAAACTTTTATTGACGGTTAGTTGTATCAAACTCAGGCTTATCACTCAGTAAGAAAGTTACTTTTCCTTTAGGAGGAAATGTCCCCTCAGCTCAATACCTGGGATATTAATAGTTAAACTGAGCAAGCTGGAGATGAAAGCAAATCATTTAATTAGTGAGGAACTGACTGAAGGGGATATGGCAATGGATTAGAGGAAGTTTTTAGTGAAGGTCCAGAAGGATAAGTCTTGGGACCACTTTTCACTAGGTGGTCTGGCTCTAAAAGTGTAAGTCTTTGCTGATGACACAGGGTTGAGAGGTGTCACTAAGACATTGGAAAACAAAGAAAGAATTGTAGCAGTATGAAGAATGCTAGAAATGGAATGTGGTTTCATAGCCAAGGTGCATGTCATGCACGTGGAGACTGATGAGAGAGCTGATTAGAGAGTTCATGAGCTGGACACAGCAAAGAGGAAAATGCTCAGGGATTTCAGAAGAAAAAAACATTCTTCAATGAGTCATTAATGTGTCGTGAACTGAGTAAGAAAAGCAGCTGAAATAATAGATGGTATCTGTTAAGATATTCCCAACATTAAGGAGGAAGTATGAGTGCCATTGTGCAAGGCACTGACAAGAACTCAGTCTGAAGACTGGATTTAAGGAGTGGATAACACTGATTGGGTCAGATAAAGGAGAATATATTTTATGAGAGGATATTGAAAGTCTTACTCTTCATTTTGCAAATTTATATAAACTAAAACAGAATAGTAAAGGGAGTAAATTCACAGTCAGAGAGGTACTCAGGCCAGTAGAATGGTGAGGCAAATTCCAGAAAAAAAGGTGATTTTAGCTAAAGGACAATGCTAACACAAGACCAATGAACCATGAACGATTTTATTTTAGCTGCTATTAGGAAGCCTTCACTTCTGTAACAACATGCTGATATTGGCAACTGTGTGCACCTGCTGTTGAATTTACTCAGAGTTTGATCTGTTTCTAAACAAGGATTCTAAATGGTATTATATTATGGGATGGCAAATTCAACTTTGTCATTGCATTTCCCAACTCTGTGCTCCCATGAACTTTTCCTTACGTGGCTAGAATAAGCAGAGGGGAAGAAATTTTGGGTTGTGTGGCTTTGAAAGAATGATGTGGTGGTACTGTGGTTAAGGGCAACACATTGCTTTCAATCTGTATGAAATTCTTCCCTACCCTGACAGTCTCTCAAATCTGAATTCCCTAACCACTGGAAGGAGATGGCCCAGTCCATATAACAGTGGGGTCTGGAGGTCTCAGGACAGTTGTACTTACCCAAAGAGGGGACATCAAACATCACAGCCTTGCTTCCCTTCCTGTCCCAGTGTAAGACGTTTGTCGTGAGCAGCCTTGTGCAAAAGTAGCTATTCTCAAATTAGGGAGAATGGGATGATGTGTTACCTAAAAGCCAGATGGCAGTCAAAATATCAATCAGAGCAAGTCCTGATTTCTGCTAATGCACTGTCATACATTGCCATATGCACAAGTACCAGTCTAGATTTCCTCCACACACCGATCATGAGCTATTTCCTGTTAATTATTTAGAGTATGTAGCTGATTACCTAAGAACAGCCCTCCCTGCTGCTCAATTAGACACCTCAGACTTTTAGATACAAGAAGAACAAGCAACACAAGGCAAGCACCTAACATAATAACCAGCTTATATTCTACTTCTCTTATTAATATGTTTCCACAAGTAAAGGCAAACATTGTTATTGCTTAGAGAATAAGTATTCCAGAGCAATAATGCCAAGCAAACAGACTTGTGGCACACATGTTCAGCAATGTCAAACAAGAAGGGATTTCATTGTGGTCAAACCAAGCTGTTGGCCAGAAATCCAGGCGACATTTATTTTGGAAGCTTTCTAACAGCTGTCCCACTGGGTCCACTTTATGATAAGTGTCTCTAATATGTGGCAGTGCTGGTCAAACACCAGAAAGAATTTGTTTGCTCTTTCCAAAAATTCCAGCCAGCTGGTCAGAGAATAAAGGAATTTCATAATGAGAAGATTCATAATTTCCCTCTGTCTTCTGTACAGAAACATTTTGGCTACATTTAATTATTTCTTATTTAGTACTATGGCACCAACACATATTTAGATTTTGAATATAAATTATGAACTTTTAATGTAACAACTACGCAGACAATATTTTGCCTATTGTGCTTAACACAGAGATGTTAAAAAAAAAGTCTTCAGATTAACAGAGAGTAAGTTTTCAAAGTATATCTGTAGTTAAGAAATATAGGAATCGTCAGTGTCTTGTGGACTTTAGAAACTCTGTAGTGCACATGACAACAGTATGACAGCATAGGACTATCCCAGCCCAGTAGTGTTTTCAGGAATGGCCAGGACTAGATGCTAAGGCAAGAAATGGGACAGTTGTAAACTGGCATAAACCCTCCACATCAGCATTAATCAAAGTAAACAGGCTGGGACCAGCAAATGAAATAAATGGAAAAAAGTAGATGAGAAGATCAAAACTAAAAGAAGTAAAAAAAAAAAAAAAAAAAAAAAAAAAAAAAAAAAAAAAAAAAAAAAACCCAAAAAAAAAAAAAAAAAAAAAAAAAAAAAAACCAAGAAAAAGAAATGGAAAAGAAAATCTAAAAAATTTAAAAAGCCAGGATTGGCCAGCACTCCTGAAATTACATTGTGCTGAACCCACGCCGCCAACACCCCCGCCCCAAAATATATGCTGTGTCTAGCATATTTTTTTAAATTCTATGAAAAAACCCAACTCCTTATGATATTCTAGCAAGCACCCCAGAGGCCTATCAGCAACCTCCCAAATTCACTTCAAGGCAATTTTCCTGTAACTGAAATCAGGTGTCTCATTGCTTCTGTGCAAGCCAGCACACTTGGATTCAATCAGAGCACGATTTGCTCAGAAAGCTGGGAAAATAGGGTTATTGCTCCTGAAGCCTGTAACAAGGCTGTCACACCTCTCAGACTCACAGAGTTTAAAGCCAGGAGCACACAACTGGCTCACCCCCTACACGGGTTCCAAATTCACTTTACATACCTCTGCTAAATCCTATGCTCAGTGAAGGCATCCAGGTTTGTCCTGGTGCAGTGGACACTGCATTTGCCATAGCAGCTCATCACTGCTGTATCACCCTTAAGTCATTGCCCTGGTTCTACCCTGCCCTCTCTGGCTTTCCAGTGTATCTTTAAATCGCAGGTATCAGAACCACACCTTGTCCTTAGTGTTAGCCCGGGCAGGGCCAGAGGCAGAGGTAAAACCACGCCTTTGATCCTGCCTCTCTCCTCCTGAGCGTAGAGCCACGGCTCCTGTTAGACCTTTTTGCCACTGCAGCAGAATCATCCACAGTTTCCCCGTGTCAAGGGATTTTTAAACCCTGTCCATCATGAGATTTGGATTTATGACAGAGTTCAATGCCAGCTGGCTTCAATGGTCATTGAATTACCCTCTGGAGGATTTCTGAGTTACAAACAGCAGAATGAATTGGAGTACTGCATCTCTAGAGATTGGCTCTAAGACAGTCTTACGTCTTCCCTTGGCTGCAAAGCTGCACAATGGACGAGTAATTTGCACTACTGTAGGAGAACTGTATTCCAGCAATCAGACTTTCAGCTTTAAAAGCCAGGCTTTCACCTTGGCTTCAGAAGAGAAAAAAATTTAAATGGTGAAATGTTTCCATTCAAGTCATCAGTACAAAAGACAGAACTCTGATTTACACAAAAATTGTATTTCGCTCTCAGGAAAAGGAAAAGAAAAAGGAAAAAGTCTGATCTGGAACCTGCTGAGTTTCCCCAGCAAACAGAGCAGAAATAGAAGATGTAGGCACAGAGACTTTGCAACTCTGCAAGCTTCTTGTGAGTTGTTATTGAAGGAAAGGATTCTGTGAGAAAACTGGAATCTGCTCATTATGAGCTAAGTGAAAGCTTCTTCAGCTGCAGCCAACTGCAGTTTAATTTAAACTGCATTCACGCTGACAAAAGCATAGTGGCTAAATTGCTTGCACTAATCACACCCTGCCTGTGTACTTTGCTTACAGATGGTCATTAATATCATAATGGTGACCTGTGACAGATAGGCTGCAGTGTGTGCAACTATCTTATTTAGTTTAGCCAGGATGAATTGTCCAGCTGTAATTCAGCACTGAATAAGTGGGGCGTTCAAAGAGAACAGTAATGTGAGCTGCACTCTGTGAGAAGACAACAGGCAGCTCGAGATGACTCTGTTAAACAGGGTGTTTTCTACTTGTATGTCTTCAGTGGGGCATATCTTGAAGCTTGGGGTCATATATACAAATATGAGACAAAGAAAAACAGAACTAGTACATTTCGTCCTCAAGATGATATTTTCCCAGGTTATTTGACACATTGGATTAGCTTTCTGGGAGGGACAGCTGTGGTTACAGAATCACTATGCCTGGTGACAAATCCTGTCACACTTTCTTGTAGGTGGGAATGAAGAGCAGAGCCTCGTACAAAACTTGAGTCTTCAAAGATGTTCCCATTCTCCTGCCCTCATACTTCACTGGAAAATTGCTCCCACAGGCTGCTTTGGCTGTGATCCTGCCACTAGTAATGTTGGATATTTGTTGAATTTTACTGGTGGAGTGAACCCTCCATTCTAATTTCAAGACTTCAAACTAAAGTAAACTACCCACAAAGCTAACAAAACTGTGCTTTCATGAGCCCTGTTCCAACACCCTGAATTTTTTGACTGTTATTATATTCACAGTAGAAACCTGAGTGAACGAATTGGACTAACAGGATACTGATTCCAAAGCAAGCAGGAACATCTGGTACCTGAACTGAAGATAGCTCAGAAACATCATTGTCCTCTTTAAACTCTTTGTGTGCTGTGCCTCCCTGCAGACTAGAAAGTTTAAAGTGGTTATCAGTGCGTCACTACACGAGAAACTGAGTGAAGGTGGCTCTTCTAAACTAGACTGAAGGGCCACCAACCCCAGTAGTCCTAGAGAGCAGAAAAACATAGGGACACTGGTTAATATTTTCCTTAGTAACACCTCCTAATCTACAGCCCCTGCATCCCAGAGTCCTTCCAAGTCAGAGATAATTCCAGTGCATCCAGAGACTCACAAATGTTATGTCTTCTGTCCAGTCTGCCTTGAAATTTTAGCTTCCATGATGTCCCGTACTAAGAGCTGCTTCTTTTAAATTACATATTTCATGAACAACTGCCTCTTTTAGTTTGTATTCTGAACTTCCCAGCTACTGATGACCTGCTGATTCTTATTTTGGATCTTGTGTTGTCCCTGCTTTATAAACCTTGCCTGGCTGTACAGGTAGGCTGGTCACACAATTTTATGATTTGCATAACACAGAGAGCAGTCTATTCTCTATTTTGGGTTTTTTGGCATGCAACTGAATTGCAGGCATCATGAAAAAGTTCACCTTTCAACAGCTTTCAAGGGTTCAACCTGTCTTGTTTATGATTAACTGCCTTATCACATATATAATGATAATATATTTTACACATATATATGTATATATAGTCATATATAATTATAGCAATACTCCCTCTTTTTGTCCAGTCAGAGAAGCTAGAGACATATATAAGTGAATCCTGCTCTCCAAAAGGAGATTAATGTTTTGCTAAAGTTTTGTGATGGCATTTCAATGACCAGCAAAATATGTGGCTAAAATTCACACACACACAAAAAATTAATCTGGAAATTTAAAATTTTGCATCCAATTCTTCATTTCTTCTTTGAAAAACCAAAAACCCAGAAAATTTCAAAGCACAAAACCCCTTTCTTTCTGCCCCTTCTTCTGACTGCAGGATGTTGGGAGGCAGGGCAATACCTGGCATGCACTTGTGTAATAGGTGTCTGAGAAAAGGAAACTCTGGTGGCTTATCTCATCAGAATATGACAGCCCAGACACTTTCTGTGTTCTCTCACTTCAGTACTATGTGAGTTCTACTTAGGCTTCCCTTATCAGCTGACATCTGCAGTGCCCTTTGTATGGTGACACATCATTGAAAAGATGGAAAGCCTTGAGTGGATGTCGTTGCCTCTCTCATTAGCCATCACACTCTCATCTGAAGCAGTAAGCATGTTTTCTGTCTGCTCACTGGTGTCACTAACCCTTTATTTAACAGCAATTCTTGGTGCCTTAAAAGTAATTCCCATGAAGGATGATAAGGAATCTCGAGTTGCATAACGTGTTGCTGTTTGCTGCCTGTGAACATGCCGATTGCATCAGCTGGGCTCACCAAAATTTCGAGACACACACACACAGACAATCTGTTAAAGCACCCACATGCCACAACAGTGAGCCTGGTTCCCAGCTGCAGATTAGACATCAGCTGTGACTTTCAAACAGCCAGTTAAATGCCATGCAGAAATCCTGGAGGTGGCACGTTTCACATATTAAAGTGGGTTGAGTCCCAGTATTGGTTCCCAGCTATCAGTTCCCAGCAGCAATGAGCCACGTGCTGGGTGATGTGGCAAAAGCACTGCCTTTAGTTTGAAGCTGCAGGACTGAGTAGCTCTGTGCACTGGATAAGGATCACAACTGGTCTAATACTGAAATAATGGTCCGTGATATTTTCTCGCTGAGTTTGTTTTTTTTTAAACCCCTGCTTGCTGGTCGTATTATTTATACATACTCAGATACCTCTAGGATGTCCGTGGGACTATTTGTTAATCCCACAAGAATTGTGCATTTTAGCATGAATTATTGTTTATTCAGAAAATATCTGCTGAGGTGTGTTATTCCTTATTAATTAATCCAAAGAAAAAGGACTGTGTTATTAAAGAAGGTTATTTGTAAACAGTAAAACAACTCACCAGAAATGGAGATACAGTACTTCCAGCTTAGTGTTTCAATTTGGATGTAACCTGAGCATGCACAGATGCGAACCTTTGCATCTAACTAAGGTTTTTTATGAGTCAAAAATCAGGTTTAAACCGATCGCAGGTTTAGTAGAGACAGGAAAACAAATGCTTTTGGCCTATTTAATGCTACTGCAATATGAGACAGTCAAATCTCAGTGTTTCACTAGAAAACTTGCAATTCACCAAACTGAGCTGGACCACATCCCCTGCAGCTACAAGCCACAGGAGCTCGGCTAGACTCCATATAAATACATCCATTCCAACACAGATTTGAAGCCTTAAATCTAGTTTAAGAATCTAAATGCTTCACAGCATGGAGTGTTTTTAGGTTTTAGGTTTTCACTGCCACAGTACTTGTATTGGTTGCTCATTGCACAGAAATGCTACTGAAAAAACCCAGAAAATAGTTGAATAACTTATTGAGCCCTAGGTACAGTAGCTGTCGGGCAATGCACAGAAACTGTTCTGCAACCCACAGTAAAGCTGCTGTCAGGAAAATGGAAAATCTTCTTGTTGCTGCAATCTTAAACATCACTTGTGATAGGGGGAAGAGAACAATTTTCAGAGACAAGCCTGATCTTTGAAATGGTAGGATCTTTTTCAGCTTCCCTTTGGAACACAGGGGGACATTAGATGCCCAGATAACATCATTTCCACTGGAAATGTCTGATAAAGGTTGGTGTGTTTACAACCCCAGGGCAGAGCACTCCTTTCAGACACAGCTTCTGGTTTCGAGTCACTCCCCATGTTGCATTTTCTTTTCTGTGCACTCAGAAATCCGTTTATAGCTCTTATGTGATGTCCAGTGAAAAGTAACAACTCTGGGTCAGTTCCCCAGGTGGCATAAATCAATGTGGCTGCACTGATTTCAGTATTGCCATCAACTCTGGCTGAAGGTCTGGCTCTGCTGACATTTAATTCGTGCGTTGGAACACGAATACGTGCACAAACACTGAGAGCCTTTAAATGTTTTTATTCAGGGGGAAAAGTACTCACTTTACCAATATCTAACAGCCCTCCAGCTTTGAGCTCTTTCTAAATAACTCAGACAAGGAAATCAATCAACAGACCTTTTTTTCCAAGCTTACAACAAAGTGCAGTAGATTTACTCTAAGTACTAGATTTTTTTTCTCCTAGTATATGTGTGTATCTGAGGCAAACCATAAATAACATAAAAGTTCCAGTTAATATACCTCTGAGCAGGAATATGTTTTTTCTTTTATTTATGATTTTCATGGCTGTGTTCAGGCAGTGACATTATTCATCTCTTTATTCTCAGTTCAGCAGATCTGTCTGCAGGTGACACACAGAGCAAGTGTATAATCTGGAGTGCATGATAGGAAAGCCAGGTGAATAAAACAACATCCATTTGCAAGATAGTAGAAGATTTTAATCCTGAATTTCTCATGTTATTCCTCCAGTTCTCTGTGTGCAGTGTTTGCAGTGTCTGGTCTGGGGGGTAATCACCCACCACACACTAAGGTCATTGAGGTTTGATAAAGCCAGAGCAAAGACAGGTCAGGGCACGCAGCTGGGAGGCATTAGGACAGCGATAGCTGGGGCCCTGCCACTGATCCCAGTAATGGGCACCGAGGAAGAGCCAGGGGAGCCATTTGCCATCTGAAATGAGAGGCTGCAGCAAAGACAGTAATCCAGAGAGCCAGTGCTTAAGCATCCATCCTGTTCGCTGTCATCCAAACCCACTTTTTGCCTTTACTTCAGAGGACAATATAATCAGGCACCCAAATCTAAGCCTTGTGGAAAAGAGTCTGAAATTGGGAAAGCAGGCACCTTTTTGCCCTGTTCCCCAGTGCCAGCCATCCATGGAAACACTGACAGGCACTTCAGTTTGCTGTAGCGTCAAATCCTCCCGGGCTGGGCAGGTTTCCTCTTTTCTCAGCCTTTCTGTGAAAAAACAAGCGGCAAAGCTCATGGCTCATTTTTTTCCTAGCTGAATGCCATCGTTAGTCTCTAGCCCTGACCCAAAAAATCTCACTGTTTTTTAGCCCTGTGATTTTGGGTTTCCTGGCTGCACCATAGAAGGAAAGGACACCAAGCAGCAGGACACTGCTGTGTCTGAAGAGCATGGATGATGAAGTCTTTTCTGCCTGAGAAGCAAATTTATTAGGAAGATAAAGAGGGGCCGTGATAGATTAAATGTTGCTGAGAGATGAAGTAGATATCCTTAAGGGTCTGGGCAATTTCTTCATCCCAGGAAATGGAGGACCTGTAATATTCCAGAGTCCATGCTTTCCTTGAGGGGAATAGACATGCTAAAGAAAAAGCCCTCACTGCAGTAGAGAAGATAATAAGGCAATTAAAGCTCTCAGTACTATTAAAAAGTTGACAAAGCACCAGGATTTGATGAAATACATCACTGAAATCAGTGTGGAAAGAGCAAATAAAATCGAAAAGCCTTTGGAGAAGAATTTTGATTGCTTACTAATGGCAAGGCTAGTACCAGAGGATAAGGTAATTTCTCTGCGTAAGGAAGGACAGGGTTAAAAATGGGCGCATTTCACCTGAGTTTCAGGAAATTAGTCAATAATGTATCTCAAGATGAATTGATTTGAAAGGTCAAGCAGGATGGTGACATTGCTGCAAGTGGGAAAATTAGTGAAACTGGTCAGGAATTACCCTTTGTCTGGCAGCCAAAGGTTCTAATAAGGTGGTGGGAAGCCTTAAGAGAAAGCAATTTATATTATCAAAATTCATAAATAGGCCATCCTCTCTGGCCACATTCTTTATGCTCCAAATACTCTCTAAAAGCCTGAAAGGTTTTCTGCATTCATCAAGGTACCCTCACCAAGTTTGCAAAGGACACAGAGCTGGGAGGAGTGGTTCATCCGTCAGAGATTCACGCTGGGAAGGTTCAGAGGGATCTTACAAGTGCATAAAAATACCTGATGGGAGGACAGAGCCAGGCCGTTTTCAGTGCTGTCCAGTGACAGGACCAGAGGGCACAAGCTGAAATGCAGGAGATGCATTCTGAGCACCAGGAAAAGATTTTTTACTGTGATGGTGAGCAGTGGGACAGGTTACCCAAAAAGATTGTGGAGTTTCCCACCTCAGACTTATTCAAAAGCTGTCTGGACACAATCCTGGACAGCCTGCCCTAGGGGAGCCTGCCTGAGCAGGGTGGTTGGACCAGATGACTTCCAGGGGTCCCTTACACCTGTAACCTGTCTGTGATCCTGGGATCTGTGTTTTCTCTTGTTTTTCTGGCTGTTTTACATTAACTGAGCACCCAGTGATACCAGAAAGTAGACTATGTGAGATCAGATGAAGGACATAAGTTTTATCAGATATGGCTCTGTCTCCTGTCTCTGCCCCCAGGTGTTCCTCAGTGACAGAAAAAACACAGGATCCTCAGTCCCACCCAGTGATTCAGCATTGTCTCATTTTGGTGTATTTTAGTTAAAACAGAAATAAAAACTAGGTTGTCACCCACCTCAATACACTCTGGCAGTAAGTTTCTCCTTGGGCTTTGTGCTCAGTGGCAGAAGAAAAACCACAAAGGGTCTTCCAGACAGACTTTTTTCTTTTGCCTTCAAATGCAGGAATATCTTATGGAGTGTTTCCTGCTCTCAAAGTTGTTTGATATTCTGATATTCTGATCTGATGCAAACCATCAGGTCAGCTGAAAGAATTGATNTCCAAATACTCTCTAAAAGCCTGAAAGGTTTTCTGCATTCATCAAGGTACCCTCACCAAGTTTGCAAAGGACACAGAGCTGGGAGGAGTGGTTCATCCGTCAGAGATTCACGCTGGGAAGGTTCAGAGGGATCTTACAAGTGCATAAAAATACCTGATGGGAGGACAGAGCCAGGCCGTTTTCAGTGCTGTCCAGTGACAGGACCAGAGGGCACAAGCTGAAATGCAGGAGATGCATTCTGAGCACCAGGAAAAGATTTTTTACTGTGGTGGTGAGCAGTGGGACAGGTTACCCTAAAAGATTGTGGAGTTTCCCACCTCAGACTTATTCAAAAGCTGTCTGGACACAATCCTGGACAGCCTGCCCTAGGGGAGCCTGCCTGAGCAGGGTGGTTGGACCAGATGACTTCCAGGGGTCCCTTACACCTGTAACCTGTCTGTGATCCTGGGATCTGTGTTTTCTCTTGTTTTTCTGGCTGTTTTACATTAACTGAGCACCCAGTGATACCAGAAAGTAGACTATGTGAGATCAGATGAAGGACATAAGTTTTATCAGATATGGCTCTGTCTCCTGTCTCTGCCCCCAGGTGTTCCTCAGTGACAGAAAAAACACAGGATCCTCAGTCCCACCCAGTGATTCAGCATTGTCTCATTTTGGTGTATTTTAGTTAAAACAGAAATAAAAACTAGGTTGTCACCCACCTCAATACACTCTGGCAGTAAGTTTCTCCTTGGGCTTTGTGCTCAGTGGCAGAAGAAAAACCACAAAGGGTCTTCCAGACAGACTTTTTTCTTTTGCCTTCAAATGCAGGAATATCTTATGGAGTGTTTCCTGCTCTCAAAGTTGTTTGATATTCTGATATTCTGATCTGATGCAAACCATCAGGTCAGCTGAAAGAATTGATATGCAATGTGTGAAAGAGTCACAAACATATTCGTCTAAATAACTAAACTTGTTCTTGTTACAAATCTTAGCCAAAAAGAAAAAAGGCGCAAGATTTTATAAGAAAACATAGACTTTTCATGATAATAAGTACTGAAAAGCAATTAACTATTCCATTAAGAAATAGTCAGTTTCCAAATGAAAACTGGTTATTTCAGTTTCCTAAACTGTGAAGAAAAAAAAAAAACATGACTGGAAAACAAAATGCAGGGTGTTTAGACATCTTGGCAAATGGATATTACAGGATTGTTTCCATATTTAGACCCATCTTTTCATATTTTGAGTAGTGCTGGAAAGAAGGCGTATGATGATTACCTGCAAATGCTATTTTCTGGAGATAGAGCAATGTGGAGATATAATTAAAAGTTGTGGAGCAAAGTTTCTAAAAGAAAATTCAGATAATCATAAAAATCCCTGATAGCAAGGACTAAATGAGTTTTGTGGAATACCAACTAAAAAAGAAACATTTTAGGACCGAATATATTATATGTTAAAAATTAAATTCTATTCTACATGGGAACCTTTTTCCACTGACAAAGGAATGAATTTGATGGCTCAATGAGATTTTCCATCTCTAATGTTTATGATTCAGCATATTAAATATGACCTAATTTCTATGATATATGGTGCATACAGGATGCATATGAGATCCTGGAAAAAAAAAATCAATTGATTGGTGGGGATAGACTACTTAAGGGCCAGTGAAATTTAATCAGAGAATCACCAAGGTGTCATAGAGAGAAATGGGACTTCCTGAATTTTGACAGCCACCTTTGCCATATTACCACACACTGCCTTTCCCTGTTCATCAGTGCAATGATGAATAAGTTCTCTGTATGCATCACCAAACTGAAGTCTTCCAGTTCCAGAAAGTTTGGGTAAATCATGTGCGTGGCTGCAGAGGTGCAGATGGATCGGCAGACTGGAAAGCAGATGCCCACGACCCTCCCTTTTTCATTTATTCCTCTAATCAGACAGCAACTCTGAATGTGCTTATGAAAAGCACTAGAGGAAGCAACCAGAGATCCTGAAAAAGGTGCTCATCTCAAAATGGGCCATCACAGGAACCATGAAGAGAGGGAGCAGAGAACCAAGAACACAACTGGACTAAAGAGTCCATGCCCCCAGTTTCCCAAATGAAACAGACTTGATGTCGGAGTGGTCCGAGGGGAGGTGTGATACTGAAGACATCGTGAGATAATCACTTTGCCCCCGCAGCCCACTGGAATGGGTTGGAGGAGATGCCATCCCACTGCTGAAGGCTCCTTAGGGTAATTGCACTCTTGCTGTCTGGCTGATGAAGCTCGCACAGGGTGGTGTGAGAACAGTGAACTGGCCTCCTTGCTCTAGGACACAATCAATACTGAATTAGCCTTTAATTACAAGTCTTTTAATTATTCAGTGTTGACTTATGAAGCAGAAGCTGTAAATCTTTCTAAAGCAAAAGCTTTGCTTGCTGTATTCTCTCATTATCTCCTATACGATCCTTGTGCAGGAAAATATAAGAACTCTATTGACATAATTTCATAATTTTTACAAGAGCAATCTAGGATCCATGCTGCTTCTCAGCGAGGGCCATAATAAATTTTAAAGCTGCTGCTGCTCTTAGGTGGCATTACCAAGCAGAAAGTGATTTGCCTGAAGTTTGATAGATCTTAATCGATTTTGCTGTAGTAGAGAATAATTTTAATCTCCAGTTCATGAAAAAATCTGCACCAAATTGCTCTGAAAGTAGGTATAGAGAACTACAACATTCGTTCCAACACAACAGAGTCCTGAGCATAAATCTGTTACTACCTACACTAGATTTGAGAATCCTTGTTTTCTAAAAAAGGTGAGGTTTTGTCTTCATTGATAATGCACTGAGATATGTTTACGTGATAGAAACATCTATAATACATCAAATATCTATATCTACTTAAATAGCTATAGAGAGAGAAAGGTCTGTTTTACCCTACCTGTTTAATCTTTCTAAAAGCTGTACAGACTTTTACCCTTATTTCTTGCATTGCAATAAAAGACAAAGCAATTGAGAAAGTGAACCTTGTGACACTTGTGATAAAATTTAAAAATGTATTTTGAAAGGGTTTTGTCCAAGTCATAAATGACATGAATTTCAAAGAGTGGTGGTCTTCTGTGTGCAAATAATTTCTAGAATCAACATCTCTGCATTGAAACTGCTGCAGCTGTCTTGGGCTGCTGGCTTCCATCCCATGAACAGGGAAAGGAATGCATCCTCTCCCTCTTACAAACTCACAGCCCAGGCTGGTACACATATCCCACCTAACAATGAGATACATTTTGCTGGTTTGGAGACCCAGATGAGATCAGGCACTAGATGTGATATAAAAAATTTCCTCAAGTATTCTGTTGTGTTTGGAGTGTTGAGACTGTGCCTTCCTGTGACATTGGGTAAAAGGAGGTCCTATAATTTCTGCTTCTGTTTATATCAGAAGACCTGCCCCATTCCTTTCAGTTGTTTCTGCATTTGCTCAGAATTGGAAAGTAGATACACAACCCAAAAAACTTGAGGAAAAAATGACCATTTTCTGAGACTGAGAACTTGAACACTGGGTTTGGCTATAGAGGCTGTGGCTTCTCCAATGCTCACCTAACTGCCTGCCAAATCTGACCTGATAATGAATGTGCAAAAGACAAAGTAGCTGAGCTGCAAAATTCAGCAGTTGTATCCTTATGTAATGGGTCTAGTTTTACAATTCACTGGCATTTATCACGATGCTTGCTCTTCTCTGCTCATAATCATAGTCTATTATTTCTCACATTCTATAAATACCATAAAGAAAGAAGTTCCTTGAAAAAGCATCAGTAAATAAATCCCTCTGCCAAAAGTTTATAAATTGTGTGTTACTGTGCATATCCCAGCAGCAGTAGTTCAAGCATTAATGACTTAGCCTTTCTTAATCACTTTTTTAATTACAAAAACCAGACAGAGCTTATTATCAACAAATTACTTGGTGTAATGTTATTGTTCCTTCTCAAATCAAGATCATGTTGGATGTGTTGAAAATGCATAAATAAAGCCAGTGCCAAACATTTGCATAGCTTGAATTCAGTCAACACTTGACTTTTATGGATGTTCTCACAGCAGTAATTTTTAGTTTATTTTTCCATCTTGTCCTGTATCATCTTTTGTGCTCCAACACGGAGCTTCATTCCAATGAAGGCAAGGGCACAAAGTGGTAATCCATTGGTACATTCTTTGCTGTGTCTCATTAAAACTGACAAGAAATAATTACTTCTTACTTGTTCTCATTAACATCTAAAATTGTCTTCCACTTTCTTATATTAGCAATAACTTACATTTAGTACTAAATCCATTAACTGGTGTCAAGTCCTCGGGTCAGAACTCTCATTTTCCAACTTCCCAACTCTTTTCCCCCATAGGAGGACGGTCCCTACATCCACAGAGCAAGGGGCGCTGGGCACCAACACCACTGTGTGATCTGCTCATACAGGCTCAATGGCATCAGCAAAAATGGGAAAATGAATGATCATGATCTCTGCCTCTCAGCTTAATCCATATTTGCTGTCCTGTTAGACTTTGCTTTGTTACTACCATAAGGGTGATATATGGTCAGTGATTAAAATCCCAGGAAACTGAGACCAAATTTCTCTACATCCTTAAAAACATAGAGCTCTAGAGAAGGACAGTGTCAGTATTATATGACCCTGAAATGAATTCTCAGAGGAAATGAATTCTTGCATGGCATGAGAAGACTAAAAATTTAACCTAGACTGTACATTTCATGCCTCTCCCACAGATTTTGTTGAATTGCAGTGGTGCAGCTAAGTTTAAAACAGACAGACCTCAGACTGTGCAGGTGAAGGAAGGACACAGAGCAATAGACTGGAAAACTCTGAGATAAAATAAAGTGATGGCATGGACTTTCAACAGCAACAAGGATTTTTGAAAGGCATACTTCAGTGGATGAGACTGATAGTTTTATGAAACTGCAAGAAATCTCTTCGAAGAGGAAAAGACTGTAATAGTTTTGTACTCAAGGCCACAACAAGGAATTCCTGGCAAACTTTCAATTTATCCTGCTATATATTTTTTTAGTGGAACTTGGCTGAGTTTCAGCCAGGATCAGAGAGGGCAAAGAAATCTTTGAGATGTTAGGAGGAGTAAAATGCAAGTTTAACAGATATCTAAGCTCACTTGAATTCCTTGTCAGCAGACTCACATCTATTTATCAGGATTGAGAAAGGAAGACCCATGGTGCTTGGTGCTGTTTGGTTTTTTTTTTTTTTCTTTTTACTGACAGCTTAAAAATATTCAGAAAGCTGCCATTTAAGAAGAAAAAGAAAGGGTTCCAAAAGGAAAATTTTGGATATTATCTTGATTTAAGCTGCACCAAGATAGCTTCAGGTTTAAGTGCTCATGAAGATTTATGGATACTATTATCCTTATTTTTCCTTTGCTGTGACAAAATAGACAGAAGTGAGAGCTGCACAATAGCAATGCTCAGAGCTCCTGTTGCTCCTGCTTTCCCCTGCTTGGGTGTGAGGGCTCACAGCACCACGCTGCTTTGTGCAGCTTTCCACCACGATGAAATTCTTTCCCTCCCTCCCTATCGCTCCCATGCCCCTCTCAAGCCAGCAGGAGGGATCCCTGTGACCAGCTAAAATGTCTCACTGGGGCTAGTGGGTGGATTTTCAAGCTAACTCCCCTGCGAGTTTGGCACAAAACAATGCAGGCAGAAAAGAGAGGAGCTGCCACGTGCTGGGTATTTCCATAAGCAGATTGTATGGAAGCAGCGTGCTTTAAGGGGAGTGTTTACTGAGCTGACAACATTCCAGTCTGCTCCTCACACCCCCCTGCCTGTGGCCAGTGCTTCCCCATCTGCCCCAGGAGCAGGCATGGCCCCGGGGCACAGGGTGATCCCCTGTCCTTCTGCTGGCCCTGTGTGGCAGCTGGGGCACCCAGGGGCACTCCTCATCCAGACATGGCACTAAGCAGCTGCTCACTGTTTTCCAGGAACTTTTCCAAACCTCTGAGCCTTTCCATGTCTGTATTATGCAATACACCCCATCTTTTACACCACTGGGTATCTTCCAAGCCAGAGGCCATTTTGCATCCCTGCCTCTTTGCCTCATGCTCTAAGGCTCTGAATCTGTTGTACTTCTTACCAGCAGCCTCTGGCTCCTTTGTGCTTTGATTTTGCTCTGGAGACTTCTGATTTAATACTGATGCACACATACAGGGTCCTGTTCTCTGATCTTTTTCACTGCCCTGGCTGCACAAGTTGCTTGGGAAGTTGATACAGCCAGCCCCTCTTGGAAATTTCTTGCTTTCTCCCAAGTATCTTTGAAAAAGACAGAGCAAAATGAGCATTCACAGAACATCTTTGCACCCAAATTCTTGCTGATGACTGAAATGACCAGTGGGAGCTGCACAGCCACGTGTCATTAGACAGATAGGCAGGAAAATTGCAAAGAACAAGACTGTCCCCAAACATTCCATGATATATGCAAAGACAAGAAATTAAAAGACAATTAATTATTTTTAAACTTAAAAATACTTTTTTTCCCCTTGCACAGTGTCAGTATTTGTTATCTCCCTTTTTCATTTTGAATCACAGGCTTTGTCAATTTGCAGATAAGATTTAATGTGAAATTTTGAATGTTTTAATGTGGGAAAAAACAAAGTAAACCTTTTGATTGTAATCTCTAGGGTCAAACAAGAAGAAAGAAAGAAGATCAAAATGCTGCCATTGTAAAAACTTGTCAGAGATTTAACTCTGACATTCAGGCACATTATTAAAATTTGCTTTACAACTGTTGGTACTGTACTTCCCTGCAGTAGTATGAACGAAGCTGAAAAAAAATCTGTACTTTTTCCTGACAAAATTAGCTTCCATATAAACATGCACCGAATTTTATTTTTCTCCTCATTGTGTGTGATGTTTTGGCAGACATTTGAGGTAAACACACTAAAGCCTCGGGGGCTGTCCCCAGTTAATTGGAGCAATAGAGGCCTGATTAGAAGGGCTCAGTGCCCGCCTGGCACAGGCGGTGGCAAAGCTGATTTGAGGTGTCCTAAACAAGGCTCAGGACAGGTCATTGTGGTCCCATGGCAGTGTGATAATCTCAAGCTTTACAGAAAAAAATTTGCATCTGAATGCAGCCGGACAGATCGAAAAATTTGTTCTCCTTCAGATTTTTGTCACGGACTGTCTGATAGATGGTGCAGCAGCAGTGAGTTACCCATTGTGTCCGTGGGAGCTCCCACCGGGTTTTTGGCTCACGCTCAAACGAGGTGGTTGTTTGTGCACATCGGCTTTCCTCTGTCTCAGGAGGTCTGCTGGGGTGAGGCTTGGCACTAGCAGAGGTTTCCCAAACATCCTTCTGGAGGAATGAGGTGTTTCCCAGAGGCTGGGCAGATGGGACATGTCTTGCTTTAGCGTGGGGATGTCTCCACATGGTCCTCATGAGACACTGATGAAGTCTCAGCACCACTGGCAGCCACAGGACAGCGCCTCTGCCCACACTTGTTTTGGTTTTTTTCAGCTTCCTCCCTCTGAGATCTGTGAGTTCAATTTTATGTCCAGTTTGCACTTCCCCATCGCAAAATGTTGTGGAAAAGAGGGGAATGAGGGAAGACATGAACCAATATGCAAGAGGAAAAATATGTTCCTCTTCTAGGAGTGCACAAATTATTTTAACGAAACAGGATTTCATATGTTTGCTCAAAGAACAAACATAATTTATTAATTCTTAGGCTTTATGTTATGGAAGCCCTTTCTTTAATTTTCCATCCATGGCAAATTGCAGATAATACCAGAATATTCTTTGATGTTTCTGAGGTAAATTTCACATAAATGAATTTCTTGTTATACTAATAACTTAAATATCCCCTACATTAATGATAGAGTCAGTCTCTGTTTCACTATAACCGGTACTGCAGCCTAAATAAATAAAATAATACAGAATAGTCAATTCTGCTGGCCCAGCATCATGTATCAATTTGCACTAATAAGTTAATTTCCATAATTGTTATTCAGAACTAACATAATTTGAAAGAAGAGAGGTCGTAATGGTCATGATGCCCTGAGAGGATTTTGCCTTGCTGAAGTCAACACATTGAAGCCTCCAAAGGATTCTGGAGAAAATAATGCCCATAACCCAATCATTCAGCTAATGTTATTACTCATTTATTTGTTTTCCATCAGTGAGATACCGAGTGACCTCCAAAACAAGACTGCGCCTTTGACACACAGACACATCACATTTGCTCTGTCTGTGCTCATCCTGAGTCTTTAAAATCCAAATGCTGTCTTCCTGTGGACCTTCAGAATTGCTGCACGCATTTGTGTTTGGTGTCTATTCAAATAAGCTGGAGCAGAGTAACAGGGAGTGCTCTTTGTGCCTGGTAAAGCAAATAAACCTCCTTTGACTTGCTTTTGTACCTCTTGCTGAGATCTCTTTGGTTTTGGTAATACTTGGTTAAGAGAGGAGACTAAAGAGTGGTGCTACTTGAACACAAGGCCCTGGTGAGCTAACTCAAGTAACACTGACGTTTTTACTAAAAAAAGATGTATCTCACAGGGAATTGCTGGTGAAAGTGCTATACATCAGATTAGGGTGTCATATGCTACATTTTATTTTGTCACTTAAAATTAAATGCATTTGTAATATGTAGAGTACTAAAATCAAATCAGGATTTAATCCATTTTAGAAACATGTTCTATTACAGGGAGAAATGTGCATGGCAAACTCAGAATGTTATAGAGCATTTGCAATAAATATCAGTGACATTCGTTGGTCGTTTTATTTTTGCCTATATGTTATACATGAGACACTGACCTTTCTAAATATTCTACACAGATAACCTGATCCTTAATACAATGGTGAAATATTATTGCAATTATTGTTTGCAGAACTATGGTAGATGTTGCGGAAGATGTTTTGGCTAAAAAGGAATAAATAGGTTAGTGTGTTGGACCACTGCATTAGAGCTTACAGTGAAGTTTTCAGTGATGACAGGGGACTAAAGGTCTTTTTTGCTTTTTTTGCTTGCTGTTCAAAAAATAGAAATAAGTGTTCTGAAAACTAAATTAAAATCAGTTTATTTAAAGGTCGTTTCTAGCAGAAATAAAGCTTAGAAAATCGTGAAATAGGCATTATTCACAGAATTTTCTAGTCTCCCTCCCCTAAATAGAAAAATTTGCTTAGTGTAGCCAGAAATTCACAGAACATTTCAATTAAACTGAATTTGAAATTTCAGTGTGAGTTAAAGCTTGGCTCTACATTTTTCATCCACTTTCCTTTAATGCCTGCTGCTCCAAAGTTACCAGAACAGGAAGTTGGAAAGTAAAATTGATGCCATGATGATTTTTAGCCTTTTCTTTTATACCCCTTTTATACCTTTTTACAACTTCTGTATTCTTTAGTGCTTTTTGCCTACATTCTTGGACTTGTTTGTCAAGCTGAGAGACTAAACATTTTAGAAGCTTCGTAGTTAGGGATCAGAATGCCCCAGACACCAAGGTCCTCTCCAAAACACATCTTGTAAACTAAGATAGAACCATCCAGGGGAAGGTTCCTTGGGGAGGGAAGCTCACTTGAGCCTCTCATTGGGGAATCTTTGATAGATATGGTAATTAGTAAGACCTAAAATGATATACCAGTTTTATGATGGGTGTGCATTGCGGTGTGCATGGAGGTGCATTCGACCTGGACGTGGTGCACCTAAGGATCCTTAAAATAAATAAAAGGGTAAAATCCCTTTCCCCCCTTCTAACCGTGTTTGACTTTTGATTTTAAGACCAGGAAAAGGCATCAAAACATGTGTGAGCAACAATAATCTTACAATATTTGTCTTGCTGGTGAGTTTGGAAATGTAAATAGAAAATAGTTACTCTTGAAGTTAGGAGCATGTGGAGGAGAAACATGATGATCTCTCTAAACTAAATGAAAGCCTCAGAGATGTCCTTCCATGAGGGACACACCGGTTCTTCTCGCTGCTTCTCACATACCAGGGCGGAAAAATCCATGTCTCCACCCAGATTTACGGGAGGACCTCCCTTCATGACATGCAGCCAGACCAGAAAGATGTTCATGTCATCCCTGCATGGCCCAGGAGGTTAATAGGGAGGTGAACTGGTCAGTAACACTCAGACCTGCTGCCACCCTCAGGGGTTTTGCTTTGAAGCTCTCTCTGACTGCAAGGACAGCGCTGCTTAAGTAAAGCAAAAAAGTCACATTAAGAGACCTGTGTGTATAAATGGGTAAAAGGCACCTTGAGCTCATTGTTTTTTCCAGTTTCCATGGTCAGTAGGTGGCGGAACTACCACAATTATAACCACCTATGGGTGGTTATACATTATAGAATTATATATATTTATTATTTATATGTATATATGTAATTATAATATAATTATGAAATACATTACCTATTGTAACTGTTGCTGCCGTGTGTGTCGGTCTTGGTGGGTGCAAGGGAACCCCTGTAGCAATGCGAAAGAAAGGAAAAATGCAAATCCAGAGAAATTTGTGGAACCCCACAGAAACAACACCTGGAATTTCATTTCTTGGTGTTACTGTCCCTTATTCCTTCTTTTCTACCTATTTGTGCTACATACTGTACTTTCCATTCTGCTGCTCTGGTGGCAGCTCTTTGGATGTTACAAAGTCATGTAAACTACGTAAGAGTCATGGTGCATTTTGATTTTCAGAGAGGTATCCACACACAGAGTGGCCAGTGAAGTATGGGTTCCCTGGAGCCAGACTCTATCTTGTATCCCCCCAATAGATGGCTTATGAAAGAGAAGAAGCCCCATTCAGATAGTCCTGAAGCACATCTTCATCTTCAAAATGTTCATACAAAAAAATGCCCCACTTTATTTTCAGATATGGTAATCCAGCCTTGTTTGTGACTCCATTTGGACTTCAGTAGAGAAACTGAGAGGAGAGTTGGCAGGGAAACTTGATTTCTCCACAATTAATTCCTCTATTTTTCCCGTGAAGTAAGTATATTTTGTATAAAGAACTGTGACAAAAAAGGACAAGGGGTTGACTCTTACACAGGCCTTGACCTCTCCATTTCTCTAGGTACAATTTATAGCTTTCTAACAGTAGCTCCATTTACTAAAAGCGTGGGGCAGCTCGGGCTCAAGGACACCGTCGTTTGTGTTTCTTGCTTTCTCGTGGCAGTGCATTGTCTTCCTCCCAACTCTCCTCAGCTTAGGTTTGGACAGGCAGACCACAGAAAAAAGGGAACTGCTGATGTTAAAAGCCTCCATTTTGCCATTCAGAGCCTTTTGTTGTTCACATCCACGCCTGGTTCCTGCTTTGGTTCTGGGAGTTGCGTGTCTCTGAATTGATGGCAAAATGGACCCATTTGAAAAAAACATCTGAATATGGATTTTTTTTCCTATAGCAGTCTCTTCTCATTAAATATTTCTTTGCTTTCATCTACAACAAGCATAACGAGATAATTCTATTTACCATTCCTCACCAAGAAAAGTAATTAGAATGCAAGGTAATTTCCATAAAATGCATTATGACTTTAATATCAGTAAAAGCCACTTAAATATTAAATGCACAGAAAAAATATTAGCTAAATTATCATAGAATAATATGATCAGGTTGCTTTAGGAGGGAAAAAAGTGATAAATGTGTTTTAATAAACTGTGCAAAATTATATGTATCATATTCTTGCTTCCTGTCAATTTTATTTAGAGTTAAATGCCATTGTGATAATTAGTTGGGTTTTACTATGTTCATTAAAAGCTTTTCTAATGATCATATAAAGAAATAAGTAAAATTAATTCCTTTCTCAAAGAAACTCAAAGAAATTCATCAAATGAATAAACAAAAAGCTTTCGCCGAGGCACAGACACAATATCATAGAATCACAGAAACATGGAAGCATGGAATGGTTTGGGCTGGAAGGGTGCCTTCCAGGAAGATAAGCACAGAGTGCAAACACCACACTGAGTCAATGAAGGCTTGGATTTTGGATCAGTGTTGGTGTTCTTGATTTACAGACACGAGCCCTGCGTGGGAGGGGGAGAGTGCATCAAATCCAGTAGTCCTCATTCAAGCCAAAGCTCAAAGCTTTTCCGAGGAATGCAGTGAAGGTTTCCCAGTGAAAATGAGAACAGATCTGACTAACATTTTTATTTGTTTTTCAGGATGGGCATACTACATCTTTCAAAAATGTTGTAAGCCCCGTTTTCAGCTCCTGAAAAACCCCTAGAGAGGCACTGTACAAGTGAGTCTCCTTTCATGAATTGCTAGGACCAAAAACACATTCCCAAGGAACTTTCACATCCCGTCAGCATTAGAAAATTTATAAATGCTGAAGACAACTTCTAGTGAATCTAGTGAGAAATTACACTAGAAAAAGGAATATTGCGGAATGATGAATCCTTCAAGATGAAAAACCCACACAAATAAATTACTTCAAAATCAGAGCCATTAATTTTGATTTCCATATGCACAAATATGGTGTTATAAGAAAACAATATTTTTGAAATAACTTGCTGCATTAACTCAGTGAATTAGTCCAAAGAGTGCAGATGCTAATGCTAATGAGATCTCCTTTGCTGGGGTGAGTGAACCTGATTTGGAATCCAGGTCATGTTAGAAGTAGCTTCTGCATTTCAAACTGGGTCAGATCTTTGGTGAATATTAAGGAAGAAAAAGTGTAAAAACAAAGTGTTAATTTCAAAAACACAGCCATGAGACCAACCTGGACAAGAACCAAACAACCAAGTTCTTGAACCCTGGTACTTACACTCTTCAGTTCAAAATGCTGCCAAAGCTGATGGAAAGTATCACTTCTCTAACATGCCTGTTAAACCACAGGGCTGTTTTCTTCTTCACAAAACACCCCTCTTGATAGAACTCTGGAGAACAGGCTTGTTTACAATAACTCTGTGAACAAGTTCTCCCCAGGAAGATACCAAAGTTGAGATGCAGTTAGGATTGGAACTGAGGCTAATAAGAATTGAGTTAATCATGTCACCTTAATTGAAAAGTAATAATAAAAATAATTGAGTTTAATACATAATTTAGACCATTGTATGCTAAGTTAATGCAGTCTGCTTAGGCTTTGAAAAAAATATTTATTTCACGTAGAGTTAAGATTTCATTTGGTTTTATAATGGAATTCTCACCAATTGACTTTAATAACAGCAGTTTGTTAAATCAGATTTTGAATTGGTGCACAAATCTGAAGTTCATATGTTAATTTTTGACACAATATACTTAGCATTTATAGCCTCCTCTTAAAGTGGTTGAATTTATTTTCATGAAACTTAATAATCATTGTTGTCTTATATTATAGAAATTAAATTAGTTTTCTCTGCTGTCCTGATGAGGGGCAATTTGCCTTATGACTATTTTGTTTTATTTTACTTTTAAAACAATGAATTCTTGCTTTTGTGAGTGGATTTATTTTTCAGCTATTGGACACACTTCTGTGACAAAATTTATGTTTATATTTAAGGTTCTTCTCAGGAAAGAAGAGAAACTTTGTTCAGTTGCCTTTTCCCTTCGTTCCTCCTACGACCCCTGTTCTTGCAGACAAGTGATTCTGTGCAGCATTAAAGGTTTCAGCTGAATTTTCTGAAAAACAAAATGGTCAGATTCCTAACACTGCCTCCTCTTAAAACCCAGACAGCTCTAGGTCATTCTAATTTAGTGCTGAGGGACTCCACTTGAAAAGAATTCTGTTTTGCATTGAAAATAATTATTGAGCTGTGTGGGTGGAATATCTTAAGCCATACTGTAGTCAGATACTCTGTTCAAGAAACCCTTCAGAGCTCATGCTTGACTTGAAGCAGTGGAATTTAAGCATGTTCGTAAAGTTCATGGGTAAACAGGGATTCAAGATCGGATATGGGCTTTGAGCAACAGCCTGGGATCTCAAGAGCGGCATTTATGATTCCAGGTCTGGTGTTCCATGGCCTTGCTCTAACGATACGCCCCTTTTATCTTGCATTCCCGTCTCTTGGAAAAGGCAAGGCTCCTCTACAGCACCAGGGTAATGTGGGGCTTAGCCAAGGAATGCTTCAAGATATATTTGAGACCCTTAAGTTAGGTAATTAAGATATAGGTGCAAAATGGGCATTATCAGCATTACCAAGCATGCATGGGCCTTTCTTTCAAAGGAAGCTGTTATGAGCTCTGCCAGGTGATGGGAGACATGGAATAAGCGGCCTGGGAAGGTACAAGTGGCACCTCCTACCTTGCCTGATGCTCCATATTCTCTGAGCACATCCTGGAAGAACAACTTGCTTTATTAATTACGAGGAACACAATTCTCTATGACAGGAGTACAGAGAGTCCCAAAGCAGCCCTTTGCAGAAGAAATCTTGCCAGGGCACAAGTGCCTTTGTGCAGCGCTGGTAGTCCCTGTCCAGGGGCACTGCCTGCCTCTGTTCAGCCCGTTCACCTGTCCCTTTTCTCACTCCTCATGCAATTTAGTTATTCTGTGTCTCTCCCTCCCCCATCACCAGTCCTCTCGATCTGTTTGGACACATCTTTGTGCTTCGTTCTGCTGCTGCAGCACTGCCACTTGTGTATAAACAGGAGCTCTACTCCACCCCAGTGTCTTTTTTTTCCCCTTATTTTCATTAATGCTGTAGCTTCCCAGGGAAGGGGGGTGGGAGAAACGAGCCACGAGGCCAGTAACTCCATCCCCGAACATCACAGTAATGTGCCTTAAACCGTACTTTCTTGTGGTTTGTCCCAAGTCATTTGCCAGGACTCAAATGATGGAGCTCCTGCAACTTCCCTTGGGAGATGATGCCACAGGAAAACAGAAGGGATTCTATTGATATTCAACAGACCTTTTCCTTTTGTTAATTTAATACCATTACTCCATATTCCACCATAACAATTTTCCCCCCACTCCATTGCTCTTCCTTCTTCAAAACACTTCCAGACATTTATGCTCCCTTTTAATCATCTCTTAGTAAAGATTTTGCTTGTTTTTAGGACTCTTCCCCCCTTGCATTCTGTTTCAATCCAGCCCCTCAGGGTCATACTCATCTTTTCATCCATAATTGAAAAGACAACCACTCTATACAGTAATGGGAGATTTTTTTTCTTTTTCTCGTCTGCTCACGCAAGCTGTATAGATCCTCACTCATCTCTTCAGGTTCTAAGACATATTGTACCACTGAATTTTAAGCAAATCTACCAGACAAGATCAATGAGCTATTCTGCTTTAAAATCTAGGGCATAAATTGTTCATCCCTTTGTACATATTTTTACCTTTCCGGCTCTTCAGCAAAATGGAGACCTATCCAGCATCAAAAAGTAAAAATGAGCAGCTAGATTCTTCTTTTATTTATAGCAGGGCTTTCCCCACTAGAACAAAGGAAGCCATTTGCAGAGCAACAGCTCAAAGCAGAATTTTAGCACGGGGACTTTTAGAAAGGCATCTTTTACCTTTTTCACAAAAAGCAATGCTATTCCAAAACAGAGCATCAGCAGAAGGCACATGCACTACTTACACTCCATTTGGACGCTCTGAAATGAAACACTGTGGTCTGTAGTGCTGAAGAAGTGCAGTGATCACGCATGGGCATGAACTCCACACACAAGACAGGGATGCAAAGTTGTTTATTGCACAGCCAGAATTCCCCTAAATACCAGCACACCCAGGATATAACATCCTATAAACAGGAAAGATGTTCACCACAGTGTCCCCCAATCACCTGGGGTAGTGCACAGATTTTGCCTATTATGGTAACAGGTAAACAATACCCTATAAGATCACAAACTACAGCCATCACCTCTCACAGGTCCATCCCTGTCCACAAACTCACAATCCTCTCTCCATCCATCCCCTGGATACAGTCCCAGGGTCACCCACGGGCCCAGGAAAGAGGTTCTCTCTCCGGCCTTCAGGGCCTATCTCTCTATCACTGCACAGTGTACCCCAACAAAGAAGCACTGTGGGACACCCGGGAAAGTTTCACCTGTGTGGCACTGTCCCGCCAATACCCAAGGGATGGGTTCAGTGTGGGGTTCCCAGGGTGAACCACCAGGGGATCCACCATTTGGTTGGAGAGAAGGCTACTGTGTGAAGGACATAGAAATGTCTCTCCCGAAAAGATTTTCTGAAAGAAGTGGGGTTTTGGGTGGGGAAACCTCTGTTTTTTCAGGTGGTCTGTGATGCTGGCCACATTCAGCTATGGCTGTCTGCTTGCTAAGGGCATTACTCTGCTTTAAGAAAAAGAATGAGTACCTAACTGGTTGTTTATAGAATAGTCACAGGTTCACAAAGTAAAAGCACTGTGGTTTAACCCCAGATGGCAACTCGGCCCCATACAGCTTCTCTCTCAGTCCCCTGCAGGGGGATGGGGGAGAGAAATGGAAGAGTAAAAGGATAAAACTTGTAGGCTGAGGTAAGGGCAGTTTAACAAGTAAAGCAAAAGCTGCACATGCAAGCAAAGCAAAACAAGGAATTCATCACTCCCCATGGGCAGGAAGCTGTTCATACATTCCCAAGAAAGCTGGGCTCTGTCATAACTATCGGTGACTGGGGAAGACAAAAGCCATAATTCCAATTTTTCCCTCCTTCCTTCTCCTTCCTCTGGCTTTATATAATGAGCAGACACCATAAGATGTGGAGTATCCCTGTGGTCAGTTCGGGTCAGCTATCCCAGCTGCATCCCCTCCCAGCTCCTTGTGCACCCCCAGCCTGCTCAATGGTGGGGTGGTTTGAAGGGTAGAAAAAGCCTTGACTCCCTGAGTTATCAACACTGTTTCCAGAAGAAGGCAGGAAGGAAGGCAGGAAGGAAGG
>VZRS01012368.1:656300-770546 GCA_013398055.1 Ifrita kowaldi
AGGCTCTTTTTTGTAGTGAAAATGATGGGGGAGTGCTCCACTTTCAATTTCCCAACTTGCAACACTGTCATGGGAACCACAGCCTGTGCTATTCTGTCTCCTGTGTGATGCGAAGTGACAGACAAAACTGGCAATAATCATGCCACTTGTGTTAGATGGGTGTTGCAGTGTGTCACTGTGTTCTCACGAGCGAGCATCTGGCTGCTGGCTGCCTCTTAGGTAACAATAGAAAAAGCAGGTATTTTATTTGTGTCTGTGGGCAGAGAGAAGAAACTCATTAGAATGTGACAAGTTTCTGGGCTGAGTGATACGGCACGTGTAATCTCATTATCTCTGCTGGGGAATGGCAGGAGTATGCATGTAAAACAAGATTTTATGTGTATAGTTCAGTCAGCAAGGACTAATGGATTGATAATGGGCTGTTTGTTGCTGCTCAGATTTTGGCTTGCATCCACAGTGGGCTATGTTGGAGCAGATCCACTGGAGCACACTGATTGATACTTTCACTAAATGTAAGCTGGTGAGTGTTTAGGCTTATTTTCTGTTCTGTGCAACTTATCACTCTGTCATCTCTAATTTTGTGCATGCACATATTACAAATATAGTCACATGGCCTCATGATTGTTTGCATTTCTCTGAAAAAATGGATGGAAAGGTGTAGTGGGTTGACCCTGGCTGGATGCCAGGCACCCACCAAAGCCTCTTTATCACTCCCCTCTGTAGCTGGAGAAGGGAAGGAAAATATAACAAAGGGTTCATGAGTTGTGATAAGGAGAGGGAGACATCACCCACCAATTACTGTCATAGGCAGAACAGACTCGAATTAGAGATATTAATTGAATTTATTACTAACAAAATCAGAGCAGGGAAATGAGAAGTAGAATTAAGACCTTAAAAACTACTTCTCCCCACCCCCACCTCCTTCCCAGCTCTACCTCCTCCCACCCCAAGGAATGGGAGTTATGGTCAATTTATCACATGGTCAGATATCAACAGAGTCCCTTCTGTTTTCCTGTGGCACCGTCTCCCAAGGGAAGTTGCAGGAGCTCCATCATTTGAGTCTTGGCATCTCAGGCTGGATAAGGAGTTGGAAGAACAGTGAAACCCATCCTCCATATTAATCTTTGAGCACTTTGTGCTGCTCCAGGTATGTTTATTTTTCAGTGAAGGTGTTACAAATAGTGATATCAGCCAGCCTGATGGTACTGTTTTAGTCATCACAGACAAGCCCATCAAGGCATAACAGAGAGGAGCTGAATCATCTCCAGACTCAGACATCCATAGATATGTCATGGGGTTTTTGTCCATCTGCCGAAACATGCCAGTATAGGCTGGAAAATCTGCAGAGATAATGTTGCTGTCATTCTGTTCTGCTGCTTTCTTTCCCTTCTGTACCTTTTATTTTGCTTTATAGAGTTACATGACATTGCATAATGCATTCACATTTTTTACAACAACAACAACAACAAAATCTTCCTTTGGATCAATAGTAAGTGTAGTATCCAATTGATATTCTTGGCAGCACAGCAAATAAGCCAGTGCCTGCAGTCAGACTGTCTCAACAGGCTCAGTAGTGAGCTTCTTACCTGCTCCTACCAAATGTGTGGGCACTGATTTCAGCAGACATTCCCTGAAGACTGAGGTGCAGTCAAAAAAGCAGGATGTACTTGGGAACGAAGTCTTTCACTTAAGGATATCATTGTAAAAGCAGCAAATTAATACTGTTCAAGCAATGTTGCTGGAAAGCAGGTAAAGGAAGACGTGGAATGAGAGAGCCGTGTGCTGATCCAGTGCTTCCAGCCATCCCTCTGAGGAAGTGCTGGTAGAACAGGAGCTATAGCTGTGTTTTCCTACAGGATGAAGCACGCTTCTTCTAGCTGCTCTATTTGTTTTCTCTGACAAAAATAGCGGGGAAAAATCTGTGAAGAACCTCAGTACTTGGAAATCTGACAGGTTGTGGCACAAATCACACGTCAAACTACTCAGCAAGATCAGAACATTTGCAGCTGCACTTATGCCTAGACAAAATACCAAGTGCAGAAATTCCTGGAGGCACCTAGAAGCCTTTATACATCCTCACAAATGCAGACAACATTGTGAAAACTGGAAAATGGGTTTTATTCATGGGTTTCTGTTTTGGTGTGGGTTTTGAAAAGTTGGGGGTTTTTTTATTGTTTCAGTTGACTTTCCTCAAAATGCAATACAAGATTAATACTGTAACTTGGTCAGGTTTCTATTTTAGGCTCACTTTTTCTTTTCAACCACCTTAAGGTACATTTTCTGGCATGTGCAGCATCTTTCTCTGTGTGGAAAGATATGCACAGAAGAATTCACACAATTCATACAAAAATAGGATCTCTTTAGACATCAAGTTTGGTTGAAATTGGTCACTGGCTCCACAGTAATTGTAAACAGCCTGGCAGACACAAAATGTCTGTATAAAACCTGTTTTCTTAAAGCATTCTCAATAATTATGATGAGAGAATGGATGAAACATGGAAGAAGAAGAGCTCAGGAAGTGGACACAATGTCTAATTAGGTTGAGGAAGGAGATGATCATCCTAAAGGAAGCCTGAAAATCTGAAATTAAGAGAGATTTGGTACATGCTAAATTCAATCTTCTTCAACCTGCTCTGTTCAGGTCCTCAGAAATGTCTTCATGACCCAGACCTGTCATTCTTAGTGAGGAATTCTTCACCCTCCAGAGGAGGAAGAGCAGGGAAACCTTTCTCTGCCTCATTACCTTTCTATACATAAACCAGTCATTCCAGGGAGACGAGAATTGAGCTTGTGACTCAAACCTGGACCCCACGCTGTGAGATCATCATGTTGGTTACGTATGTGAAGCTGATTGAGATTTTTGTTAAACTAAAAAACAAACAGAAGGAAAAGAAAAATAAAAGACACATGCTCTATGAATATGAAGGTCTTGCTCAAAACAAATTGAACTTGCAGTTGTTAGACATCAACTGCTGTTCTTTTAGGTAGTTGCAAGAAATATTAGGCTTGCCCAAGCATCATGGGATTAATTTTTAGGCTTTGAAAGTAAGCCTAAAATAAGTTGAAAATATTTTCATAAAAAGTTTCATTTTTATTTCTCTTGTCAACAAAAGTATGTGTTTCACTTTCCATTCCTGCCTTATAAAATTTTTTCCTTGCTGCCAACAGGATAGCAGCAAATGCAGTAAAAAAGGGTATATTTCAATGTCTTCTTCAGCAAGAGGCGTACTTTGGTCTTGCTTTCTGAAAATTAAAACATCCAACTCCAGGGAATTAGCTCAGCTCTTCATGGGGCAACATTTCAGTTTTGTACAAACCTCCGCTGATAGCACAGTGAGTACTGGAAGAGCAATTGTTGGGCCAACAGAAGTGTAGGATAAAAGCTGGGATGTGAGTGGGCTGGGTGAAAACTACCAAGGGTCGGGACTTCCATGCCTACAGGATCCCTACAGGTGGAGGACTCTGCTGTCTCTGCTGTGGATGTCCAAAGCCATCCCTGAGCAAAACCCTCAGCTTTACTGCAAAAGTCATATGATTTTCAGAAGACAGATGATCTGGCATCTCTGAAAATGACATTTATAAACTAGATTTCCCCAGACTGAGGTGTGGTGAAACCAGCAAACCCCTTGGGAAATGACAACTGAAGCTTCTAAATGTACAAACCATTTTTGAATACCATTGAACTGTAGATGTTCTTTCTGAGTACGAGAGTCAAATATGTTCAGCGTGTCAAAAATGAGTTAGGAAAGTGCTGCAGTTGCTGTTCATGCCAAAGGCTCCTTCAGCTGACAGCTTTAGAGATCTTAAAAGCATAAACATTTTAGCAAACAACAAGTTGCATTTCCCGAACTAACAGCTTTTTGAAATTATGGAAAAGAAACCCATAAAATGCTTGTGTATAATTCTCCTCCCTCACATTCGTTTTAAAGCACTTTAGCAAAGTAACTCTCCCCCATTGTGGTAATAGGAAAAGAACTTGTTTGCAAATTGTACACTGAAATTTAAGTTACTGGGAGTAGCAACAGGTTTGTTGTGACAGGTCACTTTAGATTGGAGTTTAATTTATGAAGATTGCTTTACCTGAGGCTATGGTAATCTATGCCTTCGGAGTAATTCACCCTCTGCCTCATTTCGAATGCAGTCAAAGACTGTCGTATTTCACTATGACAATGTAATCACAGATCCACATTAAAAAGTCATTATTGTTTAGAATCCAGCTTGGTTTGAAAAACACTTACTATAAAATTCAACAGCCTTTGTAAATTACCCAAAGGTTTACTCAAGAATACAAGGTACAGTGATTTAAATCTGAAACTTACTACTTTATTGATTATATGGGATTTTTAGGTCACTGCATTTACGGGAAATGATTAGTGAGTAATCAAAGTAATAAACTCCTTGATGTTGGTTCATAAATAATTATGAATTGAATTTTCTTTATCAAGTATCAGATAAAAACTGAGTTAGCCATAAGATATCTCTTCTTGAACTTTCTTCCCTGCAGCATTCTAAAACCCAACAGTGATAAAACCAACAATAAGAATAATTTTCTGATTTCCCTGTCCTTTTTTAAACCAGAGCAATGTGCTCTCACATACATATCTATTGCACTCTTCAGCTTGGAGTTTTGTGTGAACCTAAAACTTGACTCCACTTTTTAATTCTACGCTGACCCTTTTGGCATTTTAAAAACATGTCACAAATAGATTCAAACTACTTTGTGATTTATTAAACTCCAGATTTATATTCTAGTTAACACTCAGCCATTTATCTATCCCTGTACATATGGTGATTATTGAACTCCTACTTATCTTTGTTCAATATCCTTCTTCATAGTTCTTTTTTCCCTGCAAATTGAGAGAGTTTTAGCCCTGACTATTGTGCAAGAGTTTAAAACTATAATAAAAACAAATGATGCAATGAACCAATTAAAAATGTTGTATATATATTTTTTTAATTAGACATTTATGAGCTGCAAATTGGATCAGATATTCTCAAAGCACATGACATGCTGACATATAATAGCTGCTTTTGGGATGTCAGGTTAGCTTTTTATGAATGCAAATGAGGGTAGGTCTTCTTTTTTCAATTAACTTTAGGAATAATTTTGTTCTATTTGGAATGCAGTGTAGCTTACTCAGAAGGTTTGAAAGCACTACATTTGGTAACAGTGGTGTTCAGATTTCAGTAGAAAGCATTTCATAAATGTTTTGGATGCTATGGAACACCGAATATTGAAAAAAGATAGGTTCTTTACCATGCTAGTGTCTGAATTTGCTGGTAAATGAAGTCATGTGGACAGCGTTGGCCTCCTGCCTGCAGCTAATACTTCTGGATAGAAAAGCAGTTCTCTTCTCCACTCTTTTTTAATACTGTGATTAAACTGAGTTTTGGAAAGGTTTTTTTTTCCATCAGGTCTTGTTCTCAGAGCTGCTCTGCCCACGTCCCTGTGACACTAAGGAATTTCACTTCTTCACTGCGAGTTAGTCCAACTTCAGGTGCCTTCTGCCTCTGTGCACCTCACACGGGTGCTCTCCAGTGCCATCAGTGGTGTCAGACATGTCAACATGGAGATTAGCAGCACCACATTCTTCTGAAGAGTTGATTTCAACACATCCTGTTCGTGTTAAAAATGCAATACTCATCTTGCAGACCATGCTGCTTAGGAGAGGTTGTGTGTGCTGGTGGACATGACGCTAGGTCTGATACAGCCTCCACCCTGTCTCAGTGCTTTGGAAAATCCACTTTCTTTGCCTGTGGTCTGTTTGGAATAAAGCCCACACTGTCTGAAGTTTTATATGGCTCACAACTTGCTAAATAATTAGGAAGTTATCATCTAAACAGGAATTAGACTGTCAAGTATCAATGGGGACCTGTGGCTCTGAAAGAAATGGTTGTCTCTTTTCATACAGCATGGTCAAAACATCACATATAAAATAAAATTAATAGCTATTTGGGAACTGGAAAAAAACAAAATGTACTTAAAAGTTATCAGAAATTGTGGACACTTAAACTAACAAAACTAACAATTGCTGTAAGACTCCTGTGAAGACAGAGTGAGCAGAAGCACTCATTGATGACACCTAAAAAATGTGTGCAAGTCAGAAACAAGTTAAAGAGGAATAGTTACTTTAATCAGTGACAAGAAGATATTATCGAGCCCAATGAAGCAGCAACAATAATGAGCAACTTCCACACCTTTCTCCTGTGGACCCCCAAACATGTGCCATAGCAGAGATGCTTGGCAGCGCCCTGCTGAGCTTCAGCCTTTGTGTAGATCTCTTTTTGGAAACCCAGCAGCAGTGAGGGGCTCCAGATGAGCTGTGTTGCTTTCCCCAGCCTGGGCAGGGCTGCCGTGCCCTGTGGAGGCTCCAACCCCACAGCAGGCTTGCTCTGAGCTCTCTTATGGACGTCACCCTAAAATGCAAGCTCTTATCCTCTGCAGACAGACTTTGAAGTAGAAAAGTACAATCTACTGAACAAGCGTCTGAAATTATCTTTTCTTGGTGTAACTTGGATGTGGATAGTGTAATAAGCAAATAAAGAAAGCTTTTATCATCTCTCCTGTTATTCAGTTCATTTTCAATGTACCAGCATCCTACTTGATGTGAGTAGAAACCCACTCTAATCACACTTCACGTTAATTCTCCACATTTAATTCTAAAACAGCTAATAATGAGGAATTGTTATTTTAATCAATGGCAACAAATTGCTGCAGAATCCAGCAAGAGGATAGATTCAAAGCACTTTTTGAAGACCACTTCCCAACAAGTAAGACATTAAATCCATGAGTTACAGCTCTAAATTACCCTTGTATGAATTGCATGAAAATGGGCATACATGCCCTTTAACATAAAAGGCAACATCAGTCCTTCCCTCTGAAGATGAAATCATTCTTTTGAATAAATGGTGTTCTCACTGGTTTGTAGGCAGTGGAGCTTCCAGTGGCTCTTGTAAGCCAGTCTCAGAAAAGCAGTTTTCCTTCAATTTTCTTTTAAACAGTTCGTGTCAAATAATCTCCTTAAGTTGTGATAAACCAAGTCCTGAGTGTGAACTTTCCAAAACCCAGCAGGATTGGGCTTGGGCTTTGAAATCAGATTTTATAAGCAGGTCAGTGTTGCATTCCCATGAGAGATAGGGCAGGAAAGAAAAAATTCTCCTCAGTGCAGTTTGCAATAAAATAAAATACCAGTGAGAGATGTGACAAGCCTGCAGTTTGAAGAGGTGGTGGCTATTATCTAATTAGCATAATTAGGCAATGGTGCTTTCTTCATGGGTACTAGTTTCTTACTGAGGTGCAGCAGCTCAGTGAAAGACCTTGCTTGATGAGGACATGCCATCTGATTGAGAGGGACTAGGGCTTTTATTCCTACAGTAATGACACCCTGGGTAAACACCTAATTGGGGAATAATTAACAAGAAAGGGGAAAATTTCTGTGTAAGTCTAACCATTTCTGTGATATCCAGGCATTGCTGTGATAGCATCTTCTCCCAGCAACAAACCCAAACTCAAGGAGCAGGCAAGAGGACCAGGGGGAAGGCAAAGGTACTTTCAGGCCATACAAGAGCAGACAATGAGTTGCACAGTGCTGTAAAGAATAAAAGCACTGGAAAAACACTCATTGACTGCTAACACTACTATTCTTATTTGACAATAAGCCATGGGGGTTATTTTACATTCCCTGTTTTTCCTCACACACTCCCACTTCCCACTGCAGGCTATTCATAGGCACAGATATGATTCACCATCCCTTTGGCTGTCACCTGCTTGGACAAAATCCCAATCAATTCAAACTAACAATAATCTTTTGTGATTTAAGGATATGGATGTTCTGGTTCAGTGTTAGTCAGTGAAGGATTGCACTTCATGCATCAGGACACCTTTGCATACCCAGCCAGGTATAGATTAAAATGGGATGAAGTGGAGCTGGATGAGGGCTATGCTGATTTTATGCTGGTGTAGCAACCTCCTGGCTGGGGAGAAGCTACAGGACTGAGCCCTGAACTTCTCATGTAGGTCTCGAAGGGCCCCAGTTCCGAGAGCAAAGGATCACGTGCATTTATTTCACATTTTCCATGTAAATGGCTACTTATAGTGTTCATATTAGAGTCCCCAAGGCACAGCAAAGCTTACTATGGCAGGTTTCCATGCACCAATTTTCCCCCTGTCATTGATTACTGCTTTATTTTCTGGGGTATTTTTGCATATTTTGTTCTCCCTAGAGTTTTCTGTTCCTTGAATGACATAATGCTTACATCATTTTTAATGACTACTAAAAACCTGTCATATACATAGGATGCAATACTTTCACTTATGATTGGAGCAGTTGATATTAATTTCTGGTTTCTCCTTTAAAAATAATAATAAAAATACATATAAAAGTCCTTTGACACATGATGTTGATAACATTTTATGAATGCCTGCCTGGGCATAAGGTTACATGCAATAGACAGGATTAGTTCCAGCGTTTGTTCTTCCAAATCTCAGGAATGATAACTTAAACAGTTAGGTCAACAGTCTGAGGGTGTGCTTTGGCATGAGCTAAGGTTCATTTGGGCCTTATCTAAAAGAAGCCAGGTGTTAGTGTAAATTGGCAAAATACTGCTTAATCCCACTGATTTAGATAGCTTCTTTTCTTTCCCACAAAAGGAAAAGATGAATGAATTCAAACTATGGAGATGATGGACTCCTATTCAGAGGGGTTTGGACAGATTTATCTGGAACGCTCCTTGTACATCTCAATAAGAGCTTCTGTGTTTGCTCTGCACTGGTCTCTCATGTCATCCCACACCCTCTCATTTGGATTTAACGTTTATCAGGATGACAAAATGAGGAAAATATCCTAGGGGGAATGATTAGAAAAATCTCCCCTTTCCTTCACACAGTGGGAAATGTATAGACAAGGAAAAAACCTATAGGCAGGCAAGAAAAAGACTCCCAGTGCTATGAAAACAAAGAAGAAATTTTAAATAATCAGAAGATAAATGCAATGGAGAGATATCCCTTCTCTCAGTGAAAGAAGCAGCAGGTTAAATGTAAAAGCTTTGGTCAGAGCTGCACCCTGCTGGTTTGTGAGAGAATCTCAGGAAGCTACCAGTGAAATGATGGTCCTCAGAAAATAAAATGTACAGCATTTTTCCTATCTTCAAATCTCTTCTGATAATGGATATCTGAAAAATAATTTTTTCCCATTTGATGATTTCCAGGCCAAAATATATTGGTTTTAATTAGTGATATAGAAATGCAAAAATTAAAAAACAACCCCAACCAACTGGCAACATTTTTCATTGAAAAATAGCCAGGGAAAGTCCCTCAGAGCTATTAATTAAGTTTCTAAATATGTGAACACCCACACATACCTAAGGGGAGTGGAGAAAGCAGTTTCCTGCCAGCTTTAGCTTTAATTCACTTTCCCATTTTGCACCTACAACTTTGCCAGCACAAATATTTCCTGGGGTCATTCTGCCAGCAAAAAGTAAAAATGGCAGCAGTTAGTTGTCAGTCAAATCACACCCATGTTTCCTTACTTGCCTTCACAAACATTTGGCATTTCCAGCAATTCAGTGGCACGTGGTTTGGATTGCTTTTGCTGCTATGTGCTGAAAATTTGCACAACATCTGGAGAGATCTTGGGTCAAATCTTCAATATGCACCTCCTCTGAATGCCAGTGTGAAATAAATATGAATCTATATTGACCACTGGCTTGAACCAATGCTGCTCTTCCTATTGCTTTTCTCGAAATGAGAGCAGTGTTGCAAATTCTACAGCATGTCGGTGATTTAACCAGGCTGAGACTCTCAGCTTTGTCCATCCTGAGAAAACTGGGATGGAAAGGCTCTATCTGGATGTTGCCAGTCATGCAGAGCTGTGTTTTGGACAGCAGTCAGTGATAGCACCAAAGCTGGTGTTGCTCTCTGTCCAGCCCCAGGAGGAAGAGGGCTGGGGGTGTTTGTGAGCCTGAATCCTCACGTCCCCTGCCCTAGAATGTGTGGTTGAGGGGAGCAACTACACAAGGAGTAATCACAGAAATCCCCTTAATGCATGTTAGTCATTGGGTTGCTGTGTTGTCATATCAAGGCAAAGATTTCTGATAGGGGCAAACACTCTCCCACGTGATGAAAATTCCTGACAACTCTCCCTACATGTGCTTTTCATTTTCATTCTGACTACTGGTTAAGTAGTAGCGATCGGGGTGTAGGGCATTTCCAGAGGATTGATGATACTCTGACAAGCATTTATGGCCAGAGGTACAGCCAAGGGTGCCATTAGTCCCAGCTGGTCATTAATCCCTGAGAATGCCCTGTGCCGGGGTCACTGTTGCTATTATTAGACAAAAATGAGAGCAAACACAGGAATATGGATTTTTTTAATGGTTGATGCTGTTATGATTGGAATGTGTAAGGTGTTTCTAAGAATTAATGCCTTACTCATTAGGTAGTCCAATTGCCTGAATTTTCTGCACACTGCATGAAGCAGGTTACTGTAATTAAAATGTTTTAAACTTTTTTACTTCTTAATTAAAAAAAAAAAAAAGCCTATGTCAAACTAACACAGTGTTCAAAACTAGAATTCCCAGCTAAGCCTGCATGTTTCAAATTAGTTTCAGAAGCAGCATTTGGGAGATGTGAATTTCCTCACTGGACCTGCCTACCCTCTGGTAAAAGCTTGAGAGCTCCCCAGAGTTAGAACCTTTAGTAAAGGGTATTGATTCAGAGGGTTCTGGTTTTCCATATGCCTGCTGGAGATAACTCACTGCTAGTTAGACAGCTCCACAGTAACAGAAATTTAAAAAAAAGGAAAAGGTATCAGAATGCCTGGAGCAGCCAACAGGGAACACGATGCATGGGGAGCTGCTGCCTTTCTCTGGATGCAGGACACTGCACACAACAGCCCATGAGGATCCCTTCTCTGCTAGGAAGGCTCTCCTGAAAACACCTGTCTACATCCTTTCTTGTAATAGCTGGGTGGGGCTTATCCTCTGGAACCAGATGTTTTGGTGATGCTGAAAATCTCTTTTTTGCTCCATAGATAGTCACTGGTTAAAACATTTTTTAAAAGAGAGAACCGTGACAAATGCTAAGATTAAATTCTCCTTTGGTAAATTATGGATGGATAATACATGGAGATTTCTTGTAAACGGGGTCTGATGGCTTTGAACAGGGGTAGGGACAGATGGGCAAAGAGCAGAGCTGGTTTTAAGACAGGTCTCCATGGCTTCCTCAAAGGGAGTATATGGCGTCATCAGCTGCAGGAGCAAGGAACTGGATAGCAGAGCGAGGGACACCAAGAAGAACTGTACTCTTTGGATGCAGGCTTCACCTACTGCTCTGTCCTTTCTCCACCAGGTCCAAAATCTGACCTGTAAGAACAAGGGCTACTCTCTCCTGTTACCTTTCAGCCTCAAGTTACTTTCAAATCCTAGGACTTCCTGAGGTTGAAATGATCTGGCTCTCTATTTAGTAATTCCCCACAAAACTCTCTTCCAAGTATTTTTTTGCATCCACAGTGAATCCTAGAAAGAGCTCACACATATCTACCACTGGCTTCATGAAGAATCACAAGATTTTGTTTGCTTTGACCCTGGTTCTCAATAGCTTCCTTTGGTTGCCACTAGCCCAGTGCAGAAAGGGGCAGTAAACAGTCAGGCTCTGACCAGCTTTTCCAGCCTACTCAGGCTTTTCTAGACCTTTATATTCCTCTGTCTCTTTTCCAGGATGAAAAGTTCTGGCCCAACTGGGCATTTCTTGTAAAAGTATCCATGAGTCAACTTGACTGAAAATTTTATCAGGGTGAGCCTGTGCAAAAGAAACACACAAACTTCAGAGTTGGATCCTGCCACTCTTATGCATGAAATTTGAAAGCAAAATCAATGGAACTGCCTCTAAATGAAGAGTGGCAGACACTTCTGCTTACAAAGCAAGATATGTGTTAGCAGTCATTTGTTCTGGTAATATGGCAAGGACTGCTTCTAAGATGTATCTGAACTGTAAAGCTTAGGGCCCAATATATAACCTGCCATCTCCCATAGACATTCCTCAGGTGGAGAGCATCACAAATTTTGATCTTTTCAGTTTTAATAGTCACTTCTACAAATACTGGTCATGCAAAATGAGATTGCAAGGAAAGGTCTCCACCATTATTCTGTCCTTTTTAAAAATTTCATTTTGGTACCTTAACCTTTTGAAAATTGCCAATGTACCTGAAATGAATTTGTTTGATATCTGAAGTGCCTTTTTTCTCCATATTATTTCTACTGTTGTGAAACAGAGCACTGTAGCATTTTAGGTAGAAATAATTGTTTGAAAGGTTATTTGGCTTCTTTTAGTTCAAATCTTGGTAGTGAGTCAGAACTGAAGCACTGTATTACTCAGCCTAACTTATTTTGTATACGTATTAGTGCTATATAATAATAACAATAAATCAAGAATCTTTCCAGACACTTTTTTGAATTAATCTTGTCTACACTCTATTTTACCTTGCAAACAGATCATTTTGCATGTGTATAGGATGGTTTGATATCAGAATATTTTTTTCTCCCTAATGCTTGTTTTATTCTTTGGAGAATAGAGCCCTCAAGAAGCGGGTGCAAACAAATACAATTTTCTCAATCTCCCACCCAAAGAAGGAGAAGGACTTAATAAAGGAAAGGAGATTGTCTACCACTCAGTACAATAATGCAGAGAATAATGAAGATATGAATGTTGAAGGCTCTTCCATTGGCATGGGGAACCCTTTTTCCTGCTGCCACTGAAAACAGGCCAGGAAATTCCTCTGCTTGGCCTTGCACTGGCTTTGATGTTTGACATGAAGCACAAAAATAGTGAGCAGTACAGGCAGCTTCATGATAGGAAGGCAAAAAATCTTCCTTCCAGGGTACCAGTGCACTTTATTGGAAGGGGAGTTGTCAGTGTGCAAATATTGGTGATCCAGAACTGCCTCTGTGTGCGTGCAAGTATGTAAGAGAGAGGATTCTGCTGCAAATTTCGCTGTGCCTTTCACTTGATCATGATCATTACTGTCCCTTCCAACCCAAACCATTCCATGATCTTTCAAACTCAAATCAGGGCTCAAGATGTGCAATTCAAAGGCTTAAAATGAAACAATTGAGTCCTAAATAGCTCATAATCAAACAGAAGATGGAGAGAAAAAGGGAGAACCAACAGGTGAAGTGAGATGTAAAATGGCAGAGCAGGGCTCTTCCCAGGACTAAGGGACACCCCCATGTCCTCACCCCACTTCAGAGGACACAGTGGTTTGGTACAGGACCAGAGATGCACAGTTACTCTCTATTTTGCTGCTGCTCTGTAAAGTCCCAGCTTGTAATTCAGAGAGAGCATATGTGGAAAATCTGTTCTAAAATAAAATAAAAGTAAAAATTTCCTTTACAAAGGCTGCTTTCTTTAGCTTATTTCTTTAGCATTTGACATAAGGGCAAGTGTCATCACAATATCACTTTTTCCATTACTGTCCAAACAATATGCTTTTCATCTCGAATATAAACACAATGTCATTCCTTCATGAACCACAGAGAAAAATAGGTAAAATGAAGTAAAGCAATTGGGATGGCAAGGAAAATTAGGCATCGTGGATGAGGGTTTGATCCAAAAGTAATGCTTTAGAGATAATGACTGGGAAAATAGTATAAATTCTACAGGGACACTCCTGATTTCTGGCCTAATTCACAAAGATTACTTGCCATAAGGTACCACTTGAGCTATGTAAAAGAAAAGCACATAGATATGATGGGAAACGTAAGCAGCTGACTTCTTTATGTGGCAGTAAACTGGGGTAATCTATTCCTGTCCACTAATGTTTATAAACATATTGTAAACAAGCATAGATGAACAGCTCATCTCTCTGAGGGGACCAGATGCGTCCTTAACACTGATTAAGTGTTTTGTTCTGCCTGAGTGTCTGGCAGAGGTTTATGCTCCCAAGCAGAGGGAGGGAGACAGAGTAATGGCAGGCTCGTATTCTCCTGGCTCTGTGACTGCTTTGGGGGATTCAGCAGGCAGTATAGCATGTACAATTCTACTGATGATCATTTCCCACAGCACACCCTCACACGGGATACATTCTGCATGTCAGGTCTTTAAAGCCACTTCCCAAGACCCCTTTCTTGCAAAGGCAGTTGGAGAGAAGAGCAGAAGCAGGAGCAGCAGTTGTGCCTGGTAAGGTCCCCTCGCCCACTTCCATCCCCTTTAATGCCACCAAAAACATCTGAATGCTGAGTCTGTGTCATGATAACAATCCCAAATACAGCACATTCTTCTTCTTCCTTTGTGTGTCAGTAAGCTGCCTCTCACTCTTCAGAAGCTCGACATCTAAAATGGGCAAAACTTTCGTTTTTGCAGCTTCCCACAGAAATTGGGGTCAGAAATGATTTAATAAGTCACCTCATTCATGTCCTGTGATTCTACAGCCAGCTCCTGCTGTTCTGTGGGGTGTAATTTTAAGAGCTGTATTTTATGGGCAGTTCTGCACTCCTTCTCTCCCTCCCCATTAATTACAGCCACAAATGCAATTCAGATGGACTCAGATGAACTCTTTGCTGGGTAGCAGGGTGAGGATTTGCTGCCAGCAGTGTACAAGCAGAATGAAGATCAAAAAATCTGAGTATAGCTATTTGTTGGTGTGAAATCCTCAAAGCCAGATCCTAAAGCTTTCAAGCCAAAGTGCTTTCTTTCCTGAGAAGGGTGGTGTGCTGTTTCTGGTAGCTCAGCTGGGGAACCTGCCTCTGCTTTCCTGACAAAATTCCCTGCAAGAATGGAAACTGGTATGAAAGGCTGAAAGATGGACTTATTTTTTTTCTAGAAACAGAGAGGTAGTGGGCATGTTTTATAAAGTTCAATTGTTATTGTTTTGTGTTATTTATCTTTTTTTGCCAGATTTGCTTTTTGACTACTGCTAGTAAGTTAGGCAGTTTTGTCCAACACATTATTTAAAACAATGCTTGCAATAGCCTTGTATACTGATATTATTTATATTGCCCTTGGCAACAACAGACAGTTGTCACAGCTGACAAAGTAACTTTTGAGCCTCTTTAACTTGCCCTTATACTCTTACACTTTTAAATAAATACTTGAAGAATTTTGTGGGCCGTCAGAAGCTGTGCACAAACTGTAATTGGCAGCACATGAATGCTGAATGTGTAAATGTGTTTGTGTTTTCCATTATACCAACTACCTCTGTTTGCTCTGCTACTGTGTACCTAGTGTATCTTTAATTTAGGGTAAAGGGGTCATGGCATGGTCTATCTATTATTAACTGTGTAAATAAGATGTAGCTCTGAAAAAAACCCCAAAACTAGATAAAGTGGGAAAGTCAATCCTGCAGAATACTAAGACTTGTATCTCCAAAAATTACTCAAGCTATGTAAGGAAAAAAACCACTGAGTAACCAGCTCTGTGTGGGTCCATCAGCTCCCCTGGCCCCTGCTTCTCTGTTAGTCTGAATGAACAGTGTGGTTGACCCAAGGACATCACTTCAGGTCCACTTTAAATAGAGCCTTGGAGCTGCTTCATGGGCAAAATAGTAAATGCTGGGTATTCCTTTTGGGGCTGTAAGGAGCCGTGTCTGAGCTGAGACATTTGGAAGCAGGGATTTCTGAAGGAAAGTTGGGGTTTTTTGTCTCGTTTCTTTTTTTAAAGCTAACTATCAAGGGGAAACTTCACAACAAAAAAAATCTGTTTAAGGATGCAAATTATGTAAAAAGGTCAAGAAGATGGATTGGAAATTTAAGAAAGGTTTCTTTCCCCTCAGTGACATGGAAGATGGATTGCAAGACAAACAACATTAGCTGCTTATATTCTCTTTTTCGCTTTCAGGCTAGCACATCAATGCTAATGAACCTGGATGCTTTATTTATTTGCACATAAGTTCTACTGCACACATTAAACCAAAATATTTTTTTCCATCACTGTGGATATTTTAGGATCTATTAACATTAATGACTCACCTCTCCACTGAAAGAAAAACTCTGTGAAAAGAAAACCAACCCTCTGCTCCATAATATAAAGAAGTAGATCCTCAGGGCAGCTGAAATGTCAGAAAAGTATTAGCATGCCAAATCTACAGTCTCCTCCATTTGCGGTTTCATTGCCATGCCTTTTTCTCATTACCAGTCAAGCAAGTTTGGAAATAAAAAGGGAAAACTGCTAGGCACAGAGTTGTGAAACATCTTTTCATGTTATTGCCAGTAAAATTCCAACAGCACCTCTGTGGGGACACTGGCACCTTGTGTGCAAGCTGACCCAGAGTGTCTGGGCTCTGGAGGAGACACTGAAGGGTCCCAGATTCTCCAGCATCTGTAGGTGATGCATTCAAAATTCATTGCACACTCTAGAATCTGTATTCAACAGCCTCAATATTTTCAGAAAAACATGGTACTCCTCCCCAAAAATAACAGTCAAAAAGAGGAGATTTAGGGTGAGGACAGCACTTTGCAAGCTGAAGGGAGCTCTGCAGGTTCCCCCGATCCCTCAGAGTGCTTCTGTACTCAGACAGAAGTACTTCTGCAAATCAAGAGCTCTTGAGTAATTACTAATTTTGTTCATAATGTAGGTAGGACTGTAAGGAAATTCAGATGTTGCTGCTAGTTAGGGTCATTAATTTCTTTGGTTACAGGGACAATGCAAACAAGAATTGCCTGAAAGCAGAACCTGGGTCTGTGCATGTTTACAACCAGCAAGCGGAGTCCAGCCTCTCCTGAAAGAAAATCTTTCCAGAGGGTCGGAGAAGTTGCAGACATCAACTTGTTGGGGGTCAGTTCCCTGGATGCCTTGCTCATCCTCCTGGCCACAAGTAATGTGGATTTCAGGCAGAGGCTCTGGTCTATGCCTCCTGTCTGGACTGTAGTTGTCAAAGAGGGCATTTGTCCTTCCTCTGGCACAGCCCAGAATGGACATGTAATTTCGTGTGTCTCCTCAGCCTTGACATGTAGGTGAGGTTGTCGCTTGTAATCTAGGGAGGAGGCATTTCACAGTGAAAGCAGGTGAAAAGGAGCCTTAAATTTCTTGCACACTTTAATGCATCAGAGGTGAGAGCTGCTGTGAAGCACTTGCTTACTCCCCGGCTCTCCCTGGGCGTGTTGCCTGTTGCACAGCCCTGAAGGAATGTGATGTGTTACGGTGCTGGAAGCATCATTTTTCCACTCTGCCTGTGATCAGCAGAGTGTGAGGAAGAGGAGGAGAGGGATAACCAGAAACTACACAAAACCAGCTCAGCTTTCTATCACAGACACATCTGGAAGCAATTGCTACTTTCATTAGTATATTGATTTTCTCCTCTTCTGGCTATTCTCCCACTTAACTATTTGTTCAGCTTGATTTGGGTTATCTATTGCCATGGAGAGGCTTGGTTAAAGCTGCTTTTTGGCAGTGTAGAAAATGAGAAAAATTGAAGGGATTCTGCCTTCCCTCACCAGGTTACTATGTGCTTGTATTTAACAGCTAAAGAATGGAAATGTCACTCATTCCTATCAAATAAAAACTAATCCATCCATTTTGCCAGCTAGAGTGACTCATCACTTTGCCTGGAGAGCTGTCTATGGGACAAAGGCAAATGTGATAGAGGAGCATGGTTTTCTCATACTGCTCAGGTAAAGTTGCTACCTCCTGACAGGATGAACACAGGGACTGGCTTGCTCTGAGCTGTGGCTGTGAACTTCTGTGGAGCCATGGCTTTCACATCAGCTATAGATCTGAGGAACATCTGAGCCTGTCCTGCTTGGGAGCCTTGTTTGTTGCCTCCTAGTTTGAATCCTTCTGGAAAAATGCTCCTGGTGACTCTCCACAATGCAGCCTGTGCTCCTGCCTTGCTTCGCCTTCAAAACTGCCATTTCTTTTTGATCCAGTCTTGTTTGGTCCCCGTGGTGATTTCTGTGTGTGAGGGACCATTGCCATAAAAGATTTCACCATGCAACTCTCCCCTCAGTGTACAATACTGTGTATATGACAGCTTGTAGGGTTTTTCACTCATGCTGAGCTGTGGATCACCCACTACTTAATGCATATGTAATGAATTAAAAATCCAGAATGAGTAATGGTTATAGCTGATTTGACCTTACTTTGTACAATGTGAGGCCATTTCTGGCAATCGTGATCTCATTGTAGCTTTAATGACCTCATCTAATTATTGCTAACTCAAAGACCTTTAGTGCTTTAATGTGAGTCAGAGAATGCACACCAGCAAACTAATGAACTCATCACACTGTGCTAGTGTTTGACCAGAAACAGGGATTCATTTGCAAAATTAGAAAAATAATACATTAGGGAGAGGAAGCTTGAGATTATTTCACATTTATTTCCCTGACTTGAAAGAGGAAATGATAATGATATTGCTGTAGAAAAAAAAAAAGGTAGATGGAGGTGATATTATTGATTACTGTAAACTATTTAGTTGAGTGAGAAGGATAGAGGAGTAATGTGTTGCAATTCTGGAAAGAAGCATGGAAAGGCACATTGTGTTTACAGCTTTTGTAGATTAGTCTGTGGACACAGGAAAGTAGATAATAGGAGAATCACCCAACTAAGAAACAGAGGAGTTACTGGACCACTCACCCAATTATTAGGGCAAAGCAGAAAGAGCATCAATCTTTCCACATGAGAGGTGTAAAATTAGGTTATTTACCAAAAGATTTAATTTTTGTATTCTCTCTCAGTAAGCACAGGGTCTGTAAATGAACAAGCTTTGCTCCAATCTGTTAAAGAATCAGAAATCTGTGTTTCCCACCAACAGGTAGGACAGGTTATTATAAGATATTAAGCTCCCAAATCAATGTTTGGTCTCAAAATACAAGAGTAGACCATCAATATGTGAACTTTAGCAGCAGGGCGCTCACTGTATATTAATCAGCTTTCAAAGAGGGCCTTTAAATGTCATGAGAATGAGGGGCTTTATGAAATTTCAATTCATTTCTGCTTCTGGCCAGACCAGGAATATTTAGAGGACAGGTTTTTGTACAACACAGTGGTACTTGAGTGCCTGGGAAACCAAGTTTCCCTCACACAGAACACAGGACAATTTCATTACCTTTCTTTTTTATTATTTTTTCTGACTTCCAGGTGAAAGCGACTTTGAAATCTGATTTAAAAGCTCCAGGGCACCATTTTTTAACATGGGAAATTCAACTTAATCTGCATCTAAATGTTTTGAAGAGGTGTTTAGAAAATGCAAGCAAATATAAGCAACCATGATTCCTGTCATATACGACAGGTTATAATTGACCTTTTGCACGGCTGTTCATCTGTAGCATTGAACCAGTTGCACTGTTGTTGTTGTTAGCGTTGTTAATTTAGTTGTTTATACAAATTGTACATAATCAAAGTTGGTAAAGTTACTCCAAAAGAACATAAGCTGACCCTGAGCATCCCTACGGAGTAACTATTCTCCCATTTGTAGATGTTTGATTAAAGCTCTAGGTTCCTGAAGTTTTAGGTCCAGGCTAGCTCAGCGGGGCCTCATAACTGACAGTTTCTAAAAACAGCTCCTAACTGCCCCCGCTGTAACTGGGCTCCATGGCAACCTGGAATTTTAATGAGGAGCTTTCCCGCCTTTGAACCCAAGTTACATCATTGGTCTGCTGTCCCCTAGCAGTATGAGCCCGTTGGCAGGAAGGCATCACCTCGCTAGATAAACCCACCAATCCACAAAGGCCATGGAGGCTGGGCGGGGGCGGTCACGGGAGGACCCACCACCGTATAAAAACCCCTGCGCAAGAGAGGACTGCGCTTTTTGCCACCAGTTAGTGGTTGGTGAACCCCAGTGCTGAGGAGCCTGGCCTCTTATCTCTGACATAAGAGATTCTTATAATTTTTACTGAACTTCAGGCTAGCTGAAGTTCCCCTCAGCACTGCACTGCTCCTTGCCATAAGGCAACCGTGCGGTTGCTGGAGTGTTCAATCCCCGTGTTCCCGGTTTTTGGTTTTTTGTTGTTATTTTCTAATTTTTTTTTGGTTTTTTTCCCCAAAATTCTTGTTGCTGTTCTAGTTTTTAATAAACACCCTCTACTTCGCAACAAGAACGAGTTGTCTCTTGTTTTTGACAATTCCTGCCAACAGACATGGGGTCTGCTCAGCACCCACGTGCAGGTAAGGGTCTCCCAGCTCAGTGGCTCTTCTCACAGTGTTCTCACAAGATATTGCAAACTGTATTTCACCAATGCCAGCACGCAGTTTAGAACTGCACCTAATTTACTTGCTACAACCCTCAGCTGAGGTTTATGATGAACAGGAAACCCTGGACATAGCAAGAAAGGTGACTGAACACGCGGTCCTGATATTTTCTAGATCCGTGACTGGATCCAAGCTCCAGGGACCACAATGCTGCCATAGCTCACTGAGTAGAAATGCAGTTGCAATCCATTCTGTGGATCATTTCGATGCACTCAGTTATCATCCTAGTTTGGAACAAAAGCTTACTCCAGCAGATCAAAATCCTTTTCAGAAGGATTAATTTTTTTTTTCCCTAAATTCATTAATCGTTTTCTTCACAGAGGGACACAGCAGTTCCTCAGGATCTGGACCATGGCCACAAATGCACACTTGTCAGGGAAACACTGAAATACATCTGGCAATGAGCATATGGACTGCTCAAATCACCTTCCTACCTCATGCCTTCTTCACATTTTTACCTGCTCTGCTGAAGGAGGGTGTTCTGGATCATGATTTTATTCAAGACTATGTATAATCACGTCACCAGGTAGGCAGGTGAGCACTTCTTCTTTTTATCAGCTTACAAACCCAGCCCTGCAATTCACCACCCTCTGACTATTCAGGTTTGATTCTTGCAATATTACTGATATCAGCAAGCTGAAAAGTAGCTGCTGAAATCCCTGTGGAGAATATGGCTAAGAATACCTGAAATCAGCCATTCAAGTCCTTTTTTCCCCCACAAATGTCTACATTCCTGGAGCTTCTCATAAGTCCCAAGCACTGCATTGACATTTATCAATTGAAAATTTGGCCCTTACACTCAATTATAAAAAGATATGGATCTTCAGAGTATCAGGAAGAGGGAACATTATTGATCTTTCTTTAATGGTGGTGTTTTAATTCAATTTTCCAAAACATATAGGCTTCTGTTTACATAAAGACAATCACTGGCAATACTCCCAGTTTAGAGACATAATTAAGCATGAAATGAATCAGCTTTGGAATACAATCCCCAAGCAATTCACAGTTTTAATCATACTAAATTGGTCAAAATCAAAAGTTCGTCTTTTGAAAAATACAGAATGATGTCCTTCCTCCACGAAAAACCAAAGTGCTCCTGGCAACAAGAAGACCTGACCCAACAAGAACCCCCAGTTGATTGATCTGGAAAAAAATTGTGAGTGTTGTTAGATAATTTCTTTGAGGTGAATCATAGTTTATTCAGAACTCAGTGTTTCTTTTACCTAATTTCTCCACATGGAATTAGTATGGATGTGAGAAAACAACTTGCAGGTGGAATGGGATTTAGGGGTCAGTTTCTTTCATTTTTGGTCCCTGCAGCAGCAGCAGTAACGCTGGGTGTGATCAAATGATCTGTGTTGCTGATAGTAAATTCCTCAGCGATTCACTTCTGCCTGTGTGTGCAATATATCCTGAGCCCTCTCTGACCATTTGATTCAGCACTTACTGGAATCAATTTATAGGCTGCCCCTTTGACTCCAGTGAGCCCACTCTGAACCAGCTGGAAGCACTTGGATGAAGCCAAGTGTAGTGTAAATCTGTGTGTGTCTGTGTGCTTATGAGTGTGTGTGTGTGCAGAGCACTCGTGTCATCCAAAAAACCTGCTCACCTACAGACAGGGTGAGGTGCTTTGCATCCCTCAGGGTACTGTGTGGGAGGTGTGTGTTTAAGGCAGTAAAGTCCACAGGCACAGCTGTCCAGGAGTCCTCCCAAGTGCTTTCAGGTTCTAATTTTAACAGTTCAGCTCTCCCCTCCTCCATATCCCATCTCAGAAAGATTAATAGGTGAGGAAAGGGTACTTTGTCTTTAATCAAACATCACCTGCACTGATGGTATGAAGAAAGATACGGAGTGTCTGCACTTCAACACATTGCTGTTGTTCTCAGGAGACAGAAATTTCTTTCCTTTCACAGTAGCAGAGCCGTTGCTTTAGTAGCAAATTATCCCTTAAAAGCAACATAACTGGCTTCCAGAAAGGAACTGATGCAAGTGCCGATACTATTACAGCAGAAGAGCTTTTAATTTTTCACTTTTGGCTTGGCAAACCTCTTTAGCATGGGATACCTCCATGAGCACCTAAGGAAAAGAAAGAAAGAGCAGGACAGAGTGGTAATTGGCCTGTGCTGGGATCAAAAGCAGTGACGCACAATGCTAAAATCTCTCTGCTTTTTAAGCATAGTTCTGATGAATGTGAGTACTCCTGCCCTCCAGTGTATGTTGGCTGTGACACTAAATAGAGAAAGCATCTCAGCATATCGGGTCCTGATGGGTAAATTCTCATTTGGTGTGAAAGAAAGGCAGGAGATGAAGTGTGACTTGACTGCGCACTGTGATTTGAGCTTCCCAGCAAAGTATACGTGCCTGCCTGATGTACTGCACTACATTGCACAACTTCAGATACCATTCTGAGACACACAGCAAAATAGCTACAAGGAAATTAATAAGTAGAGATTATATTTTCAGCCAGGTAAAAACTAAAAAGGAGCACAATCAGGGCAGTTCTAGCAGCTGTGTGTTCTGTACAGACACAAAGTTATATCAGGCTCCACAATTCAGAAATCAGTATGCTTTCTTTTTGTTTCTAATAATTTTTGGTGCATTACTTTCATTTGATCCATTCCAAATGAAAAGAATTTGTGACATTTGTGCAGACAAAATATTACCTAGAATTTTTTTAAAATGGCAGGATCCACTGAAGTTTGTTCTCTAGTTTTCTACAAATGAAGTGAAGCCATGATTGAAAATAGAGATTTGAAAACAGCAGAGAGAAAAATTAGAGTAAACAATTGCTTAAATTTTAAACTTGATGGTTTGCATCTAGGACAAACAGAGTGTGCCCACCACCAGAATATAATATTACATTGGATTTTAATTAAGATTTTATTTTTGTGGTTGCTTATAGTTTAAGGTGAGTGTTATATGTGTAAGAATCTGTGTCTCTCTTGTCACACAGTTTGGATGTCGGGCAGACGGTATGAATGTACAGTGGGACATCAAACTGTTGACAAAGCACTGTTGAAGGCATCTGGACACAAATTCCCTTTCTGCTGAGATGAGCCTCAGAATGTGAGACCAAACTATGAAGGCAGAGACATCCTCACGGAGAATTAATTCTGACCTTGTTGCAGTGTCTCACAGACCAGAAAGACCACGTTCTTCTTGATCACAGTGTATGTGTCAGTGCACTTGGGGCAGTGCAGTAGTTAAAACTACTCTCACCTCGTCTTTCAGGTTAGCAGCTCTTTAGGGTAGGGTGGAAACATCCCTACCCACCCTGCTTCCCTGCCTTTGCATTTCTATTAACTGAAGATCAAAGTGTGATTTTTTTACTTTGTTTTGATTGTAACAGGACTCAGGAGTGAGTTGAGACAAAGGATGAATATGGTTATATTTAATATCAAAGTCAGAAGAACAATGGAAAATGTTAATATAACTCAACAAGAGCACTTTGTGTAACAAAAACACAGAGGAAAACACATGAAAGCAAAATGTAAATACAAACATAAAAAATAAAGGAGGAAATGAGGTCATTTAAGGTGGCTCAGGCTCTGACGTGCAGCATGAACCATTTCACTTTTATTTAGGAAAACATCTGCTTCCCTGGGTGCTGCAGGATGGATGACTGCGAGCCTTGCTCAGGTTTGAAACCTGTCTCAGATCTGTGTAACAAAAGTGTTGCTTCTGATTGCAACAGGATTGCCTCTGATTCAGGTTGCTACGAGCAAATGGAACAATTAGCAGCAGACAACTTCACCACCTCCTCTCACACGGTTCCTGATCTCCCAGACAGTTGTGACATAACCCATCTTAAGCATGAGCCCTCCACAAAAGCTGTTTTCATAACTAGAGTTTTGCTTTGAACTAACTTCTGTCATCAGAAGCTGCTTCATTAATTCTGTAAGGCAGGCTACAGCTAAAGTGAAAAAATTTCAGCATCATCTTTGATGTCTTATCATCTTACTCTGAAAATGCTTGCAGCCTTTCACTTTCCACTGGATGTGTAGGATGGTTGTAAGATAAAGGGATGAAAGAATAAAAAGATCATATTTTAAAAGAGTGTAATCATAAAATTATTTCTAATAATTTCTAATTTTGAATTATAAAATATCATACAATTACAAAGTAATAAAAATGTAATAAAATTGAGGTCTTAAGAAGATTTAAAATATAATTGCATCTTTTAATGTTGTAATAATTATACAATTAAAATTACAAAACTACATATAATAATTAAAACAGAATCTCCTGCCATGGCACTATCAGAGATTCTCACTGCATCAGGTTCATTAATGAAGTCTCTACATACAATAGACTAATATAAAATCAGTCCTCCTTAGATGATTTGTGGGGATTGGTTTTGACTGTGCTTGGATGCAGTGTGAATCAGATTGCTGATTTCTGACTGATGGTGCATCCTTTTGGGTTCCCAAATTCACTGTCATTCCCACTTAACTTTCTCCACATCCTACACTAGAAGCTTGCCCCAATTTTTGCATTAAAATACCTGCAGCTGGATTGATGATATTATCTGGGGACATTCCAAGATCCCTAGAGATTCTTTTGTGCTATCCAACATGACATGACTGCCCCAGTCCCAGAGTGCCTCCATCAGCCAGCTCTCAGTGTCTTGCCTTCCAAATGTCACCAAGGCAAATGCATTAAAAGGTTCAATTATGTGGTTAAACCACACGTTAAGTAGCAGAATGTTTGATAGTTTTTTTCAGAGATATATATAATTTCTTGCATTTAAGTAGACAAACCACTGGTATTTCAAATCTGTGGTTCCAGAAATATATCAGAGTTTGAAGAGCCCTAAAAGGATGTTTAGCAACACATCTCCAGCTACATAGATATAAAGTGATGTAGAATACAGAAGGGAACCGAGTTTTTCAATTTAAATGGCAAATTTTTTCAATGAATCAATTTCAACAGGGGAAGTGAAGGAAGCACAGATGAAAGCAGCTTTAGGGTCTATTTAAAATGGTAAAAACCTATTTTTTCACACCTTCCTCATGTAGCCTCTGTCTGGTATTTCATCTATATGCACTTTTGTGTCTTTCTAAGGCATAGGTGTAGCCTATTTAAAGGTGGAAAAAATATGTTTAAACACAAGGTGGTGAGTTTTATTACAAGTGCCAAGAACTTCAGAGGTTGAAGGTCTGCGATGATGTTCTTTCAAACAGGGCCTGACTGTGCTTATGGATATAAGCTTCGAAACAGCATCTGATGAAAATAAGTTACAGATTTCATAAGGGGACAGGGGCAGACTCACAGACTGACTGTACCTCAAAAGCAAAATCACAGTGAGTTGGAGGAAAAGATAGGTTGGAATTCACTAAAATTTTCCTGACCTTTTTGACTCAAGGGAAACTTTAATTTGTAGAATGTTTCTTCACAAATCTCAGCATATTTATGGACATGACCAGTAGGCTGAGAGAGGTTAGTGTGGAAAGGCAGGCCAAGGAGAAGCAGCCTGAAGATGTGTAGCTGGTGGGAAAGGGCCGGTGAGGAAGACAATGTGTTTAGATGCTGCTCAGAAGTTCAGATGCCCCAGCCAACAGTCAAAAGGAGTAGTGGGGCCAATAAAAGCTGTGGAAGACTCCCACAGACCTGCCGCAGTGTGCAAGCACTGTCCTGTTCTGCTTGGTTCGTACCTTGCTCCTGCCAGCTTCATTTGGTCACGAGTAATTATTGCATAGCAGGAGACAACAGACAGTGGATGCCTATCCTCTCTCTCCACACAGTTGTTTGAATTTGTACCCTCTGCTCTGCAAGTTTGATTTACCCCGGCTTGAAGTGTTCTGAACAATTGTTAAAAGTCACCCACGACTTCGATTACACACCAGGAAAACGTCAGCCACAGATCTGGCTAATGTCTAACACAAGTGACTGGTAACTGAGCTATAAATGGAAGGAATGAGACTTTTCAGAGAAGAACCATCCCAGCACTGTTCAGGTTGCACTGTTGGTTTGACAACTTGTTACGTGTTGTACACACAGGGTGGGGAAAAGAAACGCCTGCTACACATCGTTACTGCCTTGTACTGCACCTTCTTTGCCTACTGCATGAGAAAAGAAAAGATAACAAAGGGCTATTGAAACCTCAGACTGATGAAATATCCATATTTACTGTCTTTTCTTTTTATTCCTCCTTCCAAAGTCTCCTTGGTTGAAAGATATGGGAAAGGATTGTCTTGGAAATGGTGTTACCCTGACTTCTTCACCTCAGACATATGCTTTCATCTAATTAGGGATCTTTACTTCAGAGAATGCTCTGGGCTACAGAGGATACAACATTTCATGATTGCAGAATCTGCCGTAATCTCCCAATCGGGCATTTGTTACTTCACACTGAAAACAAACAGAAATCCCATAGCAGGGAAGAAATTCAGTCATGATTCTGACTGATGCATTTTTGTTCTCTGGACACAGAGGTTCAGCCTGGAGACATGCAAACATGGAGCTTTTCTCCTCGCTGTGCTTGCAGTGAGGATTGTGCTGATTCTGCAGGGTGCTGAGACCCACAAAGCAGAACTGGAAATTGAGTTAAGCAGTACATGCAGGCAGTCACAGCACCGAACAAGGAGCTGGTGTGACTGCACTCTGTTTCCAATATTGCCCCACTCTGCCTTTAGGCAGGACAACTCACCTCTAGATGCCTTGGTTTTCCCTCCGAACTCCAAGCCAGATTGTGTTCTTGCTATTTGTTCTGGTGCACTGCTTCATTCCTTGACACTCAGCTTCAGTTGTGGCTATCAGCTACTATCATACGTAATAGCAAATAAACATAACAGTTATCGTGTGTAATAGCAAATAAACATAACAGTTAACATTAGAATGTCAAATCAGGCTTAATGTTGTGTGTGCCCATGTTTATTAGTGCTTTGTATAGGACGTGTTTCATAGGGAAAATATATCTTTTCTGTGTAATAAATAGTTTTGGCAGGGATGGAGTGTAATTTAATTAGACTTTTGGTGCTGTTAGAAGCATGGACAGCTAAAATGTAGGTGTTTTCTCAAAACAGATAAAATTTCCAAATACCTTTACAAAAAAAAATTGGTCAAAAACAGTCATAAAAAAAAAAAAAAAGGGCAGGGGCCAGTGGCCCACATCTGTGCTTCCCATCTATCCTTTCTCTGTTCCTCCACAAGGCAGCAGCTTGCTGAAATTAAAGTTAAATTTAAAAGAGGAAAGCCTAAGCCAAAGTCAATAACCCTCTTAATATATCAGAATCTCTTTTCAGGAGAAAATAGTGAAGGATATCAGGAACTGGGGAATCAGACAGTCTTTAGTCAAGTAAAGCGAAAAGACTTTTCTCTGGTTCATGCATACTAGATTTGGCAGAATCCCAAAGTACGGTTTGAATCCAGAAGTTTGATCAAAGAAACAGACTCTGAACATGGACAGAAATCTCTCATGCAGGATTTTCTTTTGTTCCTCGTGAAACAAAACGTATTAAGACGGATAGAAAAGAGAAAAGTAGAGCTTTATACTACAAAGAAGTCTTACATTAACACAGCTAGATTCATGGCTTAGGACATCTTTCCCACTATGTGATATGAACAGCAACAGAGAAATTCAAACCGATTTGGCCAGCTCCTGTTCATTCACGAGAAAAATGAAATCATCAAAGCTCATTTCTCATAAATTATAATTTTTCCAGTCAATATCTTTCTGCAAGTCTAATAATCTCGAATACATACACAAGAGGCATTTCCAGCTCAGCCAGTATGATGAAGTAATAAAGCTAGGAATAAGAAGTTGTATAGTGTTCCCTATCCACTATCTGTATTTGAATACAATTAATTCTCATTTTCAGGAACTGTATTTTTTACTTATGCACACATATGTTTTCTGAGAGTAAGAAGAAACATTTTGTTATATTCCAGTTACTAAAGTCTTTCTCCTTAATTGAGAAAAATGTTAGAAAATAAGCTGATACCAGCCTGCTCCTATGGCTACTGTTTTATTTAGTCAGAGAGTAGTTTATTTTAATTTGTAATATTTAATGCACAGTGGGTGTTTAGAAGAGACTGCTACATCCTTCAAAGTAATAAATGGCATGCAGCAAAAGAAAATGTTTCTATGACTGCTTTAAATCTCTTGGGAAATGATGAATTGAAAAGTACTGTTGTCCAAGCATTGATATAGATTACCAACAAAGAGCTGGCTCCAGTAGGTCACCAATTACATGAGGGCAGCAGAAATGGCTATTTGACTTTCAGTCACAACTTCACAGCGTGAGCCATCTCGCTGCTATTTATTCACTCTAATATAGTTCTCAATCAAATACCTTTTACTCGTTATATAGGTACTCATATGACTCTCCTGCATACTATTCTGCTGAATGGCCTAGAAAGATCTAACAAATAACTACAGGTCAATCGTGTACTTCTGCCCTGGGGATCGTGATTTAAAAGATCAGTATCACGTTTTGGTCTTTCTGCTTGTACTGTAATTTTAAAAGTAGATGACACAACAATGCATGAAATGAGTTTTTAAAATGGAATGAAAAATCATTTTCCAATACACTTTAAACTGCCTTTGTTAACTCCCACTCTCAGGAACTTTAATGGCATAGTGCTAAGGGGCATTCCTAGCTTGTGCTAATCATTATATCTTGTGTTTGCTTCAACAGTGTTTATAGCAGTGGATCTGGCTCAGCAATTGCAGCTACAATACATTTCCTTTAAATATTGCCTCTGATTTCCTCACTCCTTATCAGCAATTGAAATGTCATTTATTGAAGCAGGTTAAGGATTTCAGAAGCCTTCGTATGAGATGGGTTAACTCCATGCAAGTTGTGGTCTCCTTGGCAATACTTTTGATTTTCAACTTGCACATCAGCTTTCATGTGAGCAGGATAGCGTGCACTTGATTCCTTGTCACTTCCAGCTCAGGAAATTAAATAAATTAGCATTATTGGATTTTTGTGGTGCTTTACATCTCTGCTAGATCAGCTAAAGTGAAAATGGCAAGGACAGCATTCTCCTGAGTGAGATGATGTCTCTACTTTGGCCCTAAGCCCATACGAAAATATAAACTTGTAGACGTAGTGTCTCTTGCACAGAGAAACTGCTGAACCGGATTATTTGCTGTCATGGTTTCACCCCAGCCAGCAGCCAAGCCCCACACAGCCACTCACTCCTCCACCAGCGGGGTCAAGAAGAGAATAGGAAGGGTAAAGGTAGAAAACTCATGGGTTGAGATAAAGACAATGTAATACGGAAAGTAAAAGCCCCATCACAGTAACAGTGACTTGGGAACACAAACACCATCACACCAAATGTTCCCCCCTCCCTTCCCCGCATATGTGCATGAAGGAAACTCTCTAACTCAGCATATTTGAATGGTTTTTGGTTTTTTTCTCTCTGCGTAGGTAACTTTGGTTTCAGAGACTAGTTTTGGGGGGGGGGGGGGGGGGCTTTTTTCATTTTTGTTGGTTTTTTTTTTTTTTTGAAAACACATAGGAGGCTGGATTTGTTCTCCATCAAACATCCAGACACATGGATCAGGTGTTGTTACCACATATCACCTTAACTCTCTTCTACTTTACAGGCAGTGAGACTCCTCTAAACATCACAGGGTTTAGAGCAGACTTTTCACAGACCTCAGTTATTTATTTTTTTGTAAACTCCCTGCTGGCATTTTAAAGACTCTGACAACTTGATAAAAACGTCTTTGAGATATTGTCTAACAGCCTTTCACTTAACCTGTGCTCTCTCAGGGCTCTCCACTGTTCTTATTTCCATGCAGAGCTCTTCTGTGCCCTGAAGCAACCTCCAGATTATTATACTGGTATACACATACCACTAATATTGAATGGTTCTTTTCACTTGTTCACACATCAACTAATCAACATAAGGGACCTGCAGTCATCAATCTGAAAGCCTTGTTTGCCATCATCACCACTGAGGCCTATAGATCAATAAAAAGATGATATTGTTTATATAAAACCCAATAAACAAGTCCTGTCTGAGGCTTACATATGGTTTCATTCATTCTAATAAAGGAAGTGCATCTCTTATGAGCTTTAGCCCATCAGATTTCGTAAACTGCTTATTCACTTCAACAATCACTGACACAAGGATATTGTTGTATCCAAGTCTAGGTCAAGCAAGACTTACTTGATCTCATCCCATTTCCATAATAATCTCTGTCATTTCTCTAAGAATAAGAAGGTAAGGGCACTTTTATTGCTGCAATAAAAACAGCAAAGTGATCTTCTGATGGCACTTAATTAGATTCATTTTATCTTCTTTGACTGAGCATGACATACTGTAACCCTTATTTATGAAATAAAAATGAATGTCTTATGGTTCCTAACACAATTGAAGAAGAAATTACTGTGGTATTCCGCTTAATCTGTGTTTGTATCTGACATAAATGATCTTAAGATAAATTACAGGAAATTATTTTCTACTCCTGGTAACCATAACAACAGATGAGAATTGGTTCTAGTTCAACTTACTGACTGTTCCTGAACTCTTCCGTAATGTGTAATAAAAATTATAAAACAAAAGCAATCCACAGACTTTTGCTTTTGTTTGTGTAGGAGCAATTTGTGAAGCACTGGAAGGTAATTTTAGGTTTAAATTAAGCTTCAGTCTTTCAGCTCTCCATCAGAGGGAGGGTGAAATGCATTCCTGTTTCAAAGTCTGATGGCATACAGGTGATGGATTTCCCCTGGGAAGAGACACAAGGGAAAGTTTGACAAAAACCTCCATGAATTGTGCAGAAGTGAGCAAAATCTGGGTATAACTGGAGAGGATTTTAGAAAATACTGCAGATGTGAGCAACCCCTACAAGTGCCTTTGAAGGACAGTAGGGACAGCTAGTGAATTCATCACCATGACAAGCTGATACTAATAGAAGGGACCTGAAAATCTTGGAGGCTCTAAAGAGTTTAAATTGAGCAGAGTAGGTCACTGCGATGAGTGAGATTTCACAATTGGAAAAAGAGCCCCCGGTGCACAGGGACACAGATAAGAGTTTCGAAGAAATTCTGATCTTCTAATTAAACAGAGTATCGCACAGTCACCAGATAACATGGCTTGGTAAGGGCCTCAGAAGATCCCTGGCTCAGCGTAATGCTCAAAGCAGGGTCTGCTATGAGATCAAACACGGTTGCTCAAGGTTTTATCCAGTCAGCTCTTGAAAACCTCCAAGGATTGAGGCAGCAAAACATCTGTGAGAAGCCTGCTCTGTATCTTAACTGGTTTAAGACTCACATAGCAAAAACCAAGGCTTCTCCTGGCACATGCCAGACTTCTATGGCCTTGGCTATGGAAATAGTGGGATCTAAGACAGGTTCTTTCCCTACTTTTTGCAGTCAGCTGCAAACAGCCACGGCTTGGTGGTAATATTGGCCCGGTCTTAGTATCCAGCTGTCTGGTCTCATACCATCTATCAGACCTGAGAGAAGACTTAGAAAGGACTGGTGACAAAAAAGGAGCCTGGAAAACAAAGCACAGACCAGCTCACAGGCAAGTGATACCTGACAGTACCCATGAGTTTTGCCAGAACAGGAGATGATGCAAGAATTACCGGTTGCTGTTCGCTCTCAGCTGAGCCTTTAGGTGCAGCAATTTTGAGATGGAGAGAAAAACATTTTCAAAAGCCACTGGGTAAGCACCAATTAAATGGCAGAAGTGTTTTGGGGAACACTTGGTCAGAATGATTTGCTGCCCAGCATCTGCTAAATTCAAATTAATACATATGTTGCCACAGGATGATGCAGAGTGCAACAACCCTTAAAAGATGTGCAGGCTAACAAGTAGTAGACAAAAGAAACAGTTCTTTCAGCCAAAAAAGTTGCATTTTGTGCATCCACAGGATATGTTTGCACTTTATTGTGAGACAAATCAAGAATTACTCCTACCTGCACTACAGTTCAAGGTTAAAATTGTGAGTGGTGTAGGAGCACTGTGCCAAGGCTGAGTGTACAAACCTCTGGTATAAAGAGAATTGGCAGACCAGCCCAGTTACATGGCAGAATCTCTTCTTTCTGCATGATCCTATAAAAATCTTAATATATACAGGCCTTTCCTATGCTGATCCAGTTCGAAGAAAGAAGAAAAAAGACAACTAACCTGTATGGGACAGCCAGTAAGTTGAAGCAGGTGCAGTGTGGGGCAGGACAGGTAGATCTCAGTAAAGTGTGTTTGAGGGAATGTATGAGGATTTATTTTGACTACAAAATGACTGTCCACTGCATGACCTGGCAGGCAGCAGAACTGTCAGAATAGATTGGAAAGACATCAGCACAGCAAAAAATTTGGATATGGTTTGCCCTGGCACCATGCAATTGGAGGTTAGACCACAAAGAGCTCTGGATGTCTCACACTTCTCCTGTGTTTTGCTCTCAGAAAGGAATTGCATGTCAGGCCACTTACAGCAGGACAGCCCTTTCCAGATATGCATTTACACCCACCAGGGACCTAACACATGATTACTGGATATCAGTAAAGCTGTGGCAGTTTACATCAGACTGTTTGCAATTATTTCTTTCCTTTCCGAAAACCATTTTACAGATAATAATAAAATTACATAGCAATTAAGTGGTGAGTCATTACACCCTGTGGAAGCAATTCAGTAGATAGTGAGGCAACATCCATCCTGAAGTGGTTAATTATTTGTCTTAAGAAACAGACCTTCTTCCATGGAAGCATCTGAAGGTCACTGCACTCAGTCAGAGTATGTCTAATCCCAGCAGATCAACACACGAAACAACACAGTCTGTGTGTGCAATCTCCCCTGCAGAACAAATGGTAAACCACTACAACAAGAAGGCAAGGAGGTTTGGCTGACATCAGAATAATCAGATTTGCTCTCCCTTCTTCTGCAGTTCCACTGAACAAATTCAAAACCCACTAATGTCAGGTCATTTTATCTGGTTAATCTGCTCTAACCCTCAAACTTGTCAATGAGCACAAGGTTTAAAGAGCTTAATGCTAAAGGGCAGTTAAAGAAATTTTTTTCTATCTAACATGTTCAGAGAAAAAAATTTGAAGTCTTTAACCTTCTGTTATACAAGCAAGAGCAACAACTATATTACACTAAAAAATTATGACGGGAAATTCTTGATGATGGTAACGCCATTTTATGATTTATAAGAACAGTTGCATTCCACCCTAATTTCCCAACTGAATAGCAGATGCTCTTCAGTAAAAAGCTGTTATCATTTTATCTGTTTTACAATATGTCATGTATATTTTGCCAATCATATTTTGGCTCCCATCGCAGTGTCTGCTGTAATGCAATTGTAAGCCTGTTTAATCAGTTCAGCATAATCTGGTGCTTTCAACACTGTGAGCACGCACAAGCATGCACACACATGCACATCATGCACTGCCCACACTATTCCCTTCTGCCTTGTAAAATGGAGATACATCGCTCCATCCATTTGTTGGGCAGAACCCGCCTTCGAAGGGCTGTGTGAAGTTCTACTTAAAATGGATGGCACAATATGCTACATGGTTTTTTACCTGGCTGAGCAGCTATTCATTAAAAAACACGGCCTTAATTGGTGTTGCCTCACATTTGTTTTAAAGCAGATTATTAGGTTACACATAGCACGATGCACGCTGCTGTTTTGCAGTTCAAAACCGTGAATCAAAAAAAGCTCCTTAAACTTTGTACCTGTGCAAATGGAGACTTTCATCTTCACAAGCTTAACAATTTATCCTCCCAAAACTCATCCATCAATCTGTAGACTGATTTCCCTTGAAAACACCTGGTATTAGCTCATTCTGTTGCAAGCTCTGGTTATTTCCTAGGCTGCTGACACCAATTTACATGAAAATTCCCATTTCCCATATCTATTCACAACGAGGCCCATCCAGCTTGATCTGAGTTTGTTCTGCTGTACAGAAATCTTACAGAAGGTGGCAGCTGGGTTTTATGACTTCTCAGCTCTTCTTTTTTTTTTTTTTGCAGTCACTCTCTTATTCCTGTGATGGTTTTTCCTGTTGGACCTCAGCTGCACTGACCAGGAGGGTCCATGGCCATGGTCGGTAGCTTTTACTGGGTCTTGCACATAAAAAGCCCAAGTCAGCAATAATAAAGAGCAGCCCTCAGCACTTTTTTATACTGCCATTACACACTGCTTGCTTTTCATTAACGGAGAACTAGAAACTTAGCTTTTCACGGGATATACCATCATCACAGTCACAGCTCCAGCAAAACCCCTCTGATTAACAGCACGAGGAGTGATACTTCAGACTTCATCCGTGGAGGAACCAGCACACTCGCATTAACATGCTGAATCTCCCTAAAAGAAAGTTTTCTGACCAAATCTTTCACACTGACAGAAGGGAACAGAGGGAGAAGCTCTCGCTGCTGTCACAAGGGCTGGTGCCTGTGTACACTGTGTAGGACAAAGTCTTTGCGTGGTGTGCAGAGGGTGGGAATCTGCCACGTCTGTGCCCTTTGGCTCATCCCAGAATATGCCTTCCTGAGTTCTGGAGCAGTGTTTTCAATTCCGAATCCACCCAGTCCTGGGCAGCCTGAAGATGTGGATTAGGACCTGGCCAGGAAACAGGACAAAAGCTCATTGAGAAGCGAAAATCTATGAGATGCTGGAAAACAAAGAGCTTTGTTAGAAATTCGGCTTATCCATGGATATCTCCATCAGTCAAATGGAATGAGAAGAAAACAATTTGCTTCCAGTTAATGATTAAAAAAAACCCTGCCTTGTAGCAGAAGTCCCAAGAACTCTCTTCCTCCTACCCTTTTCCTGAAGGGACTCTGTGCTTAAAACTTGTGCATCTTTAGTGCAGATGGAGATGCAGAGCCTCAAATGATTGCCAGGGGTATAGCTCTGAGAGGGTGTGATCACTGCCCTATCCATGGGGATGCCCTGGGGGGCACTGGGAAAGTGCTACTTTGGGGCAAGGGGTGCCCACACTTAGGTATGGGAGGATTTATAAAAGAAAACTTGGCATCAATGGCAATCTGCAGAGCAAGAACAGCCACACACAAGACAAGTATTGAGCTCACAGCCCAGGTGATTGTTCGAAGATGAAGATGGGAAAATAATTTTGACCACATCAAAAGACAAGGGAGAACAGGGCTGACACTTCTAGAAATGGGGATGAAGCTGGGTGAGTAGTGATAGAATTGCAACGATTTCTTCTGCCTCCCAACAAATATTGGTATAAAAGCTCAGTGGCGTACACGTTTGCCTGCAAGGCAAGTTTTAAAGCAAATCTCATATTGTTCTTGAAGTGTTAATTTGCTCATCCAGCACGGGAAGAGAAACCACCCTGCAATTTTTCTCATCAGTTATAAAAAGTCCACCAGGTGGTAGAGAATGAAAATGAATTTGGGATGACACTATCTGCACTGGAGAAAAAGGCACAACCACAAAACCCCATAGATTTCAGTGGGTTAGGTATCTGTTTAGTTTGCCTAATGGAAAGAATTGACTAGAGGAGGTAAAAAATATAAGTCAATAATAATAAAATAATCTCCCATCGTCTTTTTTGAAATTTCAAGCCAATTTTAAAAATTATTACCAAAATTTTGTCAAAAGATATCATATACATAGTACATTAGACTGTAAGGGAAAGTGCATATATAAATACATCTATAAAGACATATACACTTCTTGAGACCAAAACCAATATCAACGTTTTTAACTTACTGTAGTCACTGTAAATGAATAAAAAAGGGTTGATAATTATTTCTCTGGCTGTTCCAGTGGCATTCCAGGCAAAAAGCTTCCTCGAGAAATTTCACTTTGAGTGGGTGTGTTTTCAGTTCTCTAAAACAGCAGTGATTTCACAATTTATTATCTCTAGAAATGATAATTAAAAGTTACAAATCTGCATTTTTTTATTCATCTGTTTATTCAGGCTTCAAATCAATAGACTACCTTGAAAGCACCAAATCCTCCCCCAACCAGCTCTCACAGCTGCACAGACTGTTTTGTGCTGTTTGCTGCCTAGTGAGATGCCACTTTTTTTTTTCTTTTTTTTTTTCTGGGGCCTTGAGAAGGAGGAAGCATATTCCAAAACCTGGGAAAGTACTTACAGTTTTCATGCAAAGATGCCAAATGATTAATGTGTTGGGAGAAACAGATGGAGGTTCCTTTATCTCAACCATGTTTCACCTCTTGAAACAGAAAAGAATATGGCCCAAAGGCAGAAGTGTCATTTCTTGCCTCATAGACATTTGTTCCCCAACCTTTGAGAAATGCTTTTATCTTCCCTGTGCAATAATTACAGTGCATCAAAAGGCCAAGAAGGCACTGAACTACACCTGACTTGTCACTGGAGTTTGATATTTTAGTGCAACATGCTCCATAGTTGCTTGTTTCTATGTTTTATCTTTGCACTTTAAGCTCTTGGGTGTAGTACTGCAGAGCAAGGCTGTTTATCTGTGTGCTAGAGGAGTTCCACCAGGCTCATCCCTCTTCCTCACTCTTCTGGAAAAAAAGGCCTGCAGATCAGACAGGTCAAGCTGACCCTTTCATCTATCTCCCATAGCCTCTGGAGGGGCTGGGCTTTCCTCTCTGCTCCTAGCATTTTGTGTTCTTTCACAGATCTTTCCAGTCACTCACATCCTTGAGTAACAATTCCAACGAGTTATTACTGCGCCCTCAGTTGCAGTCAGTACAACAGCTCACTCCCATCAACGCTTTCTCAGAGACTGCACCAGCTCCCACATTTCAGTGGGAGCTTGCTGATATTTCCCCATCACTCACCCATCCTTCCCAGGATTTGCTCTTTGCAAAAACAACTGATGCAGACCAGCCTCTGTGTGCATGGATGAAGCACCAGATAGCACAGGTCTCAGTCCCAGCGAATACCCCTGCTGCTCTGCAGAGCTTATCAGCCCAGCTTCAGGGAGAGCTCAGCAGAGGACATGTTTGAACCCACTTTTCCGTGTGAGTTGCAGTGTGAATCAACCACCTTTGGAGCAGGTGCTTGTAGGGAGCAGCAGTGTCATTACTGTGGGGATTCCAATCCCTCGCAGGCCCCAGCCTGGACATGTCCATCTGCTTCAGCATGGACAAAGAAAGAGCAGGACTCTGGCGAAAGGGACTAGGAAAGTATGTCAAACAGGCAAAGAGGCACAAGGCACAGTGATGTGTTTACAGTTTGCACACCAGCTGATTGGCCACTGTCAAGGGTATTGTTGGAAACTTAGCAGAAATGAGCTGCAGGGTCTTGCTGTTGTGTCTGTGAGCTGACCCCACTCACACAGCCGTGGAGCTTCACAGCCTTGCAGCACAAACAGCAGGTCTGTGCTCCTCATAGATCCTTTCTCAGGGACGTCTCCTGATTATTCAAATAATTGTAAAACACTGTTAAAGATGAGGATGTGTTGTGGTGTCTCAGAAAACAATAACAGCAAAGCACTTCACACTTTATTGGTCTACAGGGTTATCATAATTACTGGGATGACTAGCTGGTGGGTTGCACATATTGATTCTCTGCCAGGCTGTGGAAGTGCAGATCTAGACACCAGCATAATAAATCTATGTACCAGGCTGACAGAATATGCTCTTGAGCTATGCAGCAGATACTGCAAATGCTGTTTGTGGAAAAGAGGGGCCATGACGGATAAATATCTTTTAATCAGCATGTTTGAGGAACACTTGATCTCTCAAGGATGAAAAAACCCAATAAAAAACTGGCAGCAAACATGGAGAACATCCAATTAAAAGAATTTAGTCCCTGTACCACTATTTCCATTTTTGTAGAAGAGCAGACAGATTCATTACCTTGTGCATAAAAAACTCAACATATTCCAATATGGTGGAGTTTAATCTGTAGAAAACCTGCATATTTTGCTATGAGAATCTACTCTTTATAAACCTCTTAACTAAAGGAAATAGCTGCATGATATAGACTGCTAGCTACATCATCTTGCAATATTTAATGTGTCAGGGAAAGGTCTTATTTTCCACCATGCTGGTGGGAGTTGGGGTACAGGCAGCTGAGCCATGGAAAAGGAGTGTAAGCCCTTGTCCCTGCAGCACACTGCTCAGTGTGAGGAAATCAGGCAGCAAAACTCATAAACAGGTAAAAAATGCATGCTGGACCCCATGAGCAATGGTGCAGCTTGTGTAAAGTGCAGCTTGGGAAGTACTTTCTGTATTTAGTTATTGCATTAACTGTGTCAATGGGCTGCATCCCCAAAGCACGTTAACAATCCTGGAGCACAGTCAGAGGGAATCTGGCCTCAGCTACAGCGAATCCTGCAGGAGAGGGAAAAGGCTGAGGACATCAAGCTGCGTTTACACTCACGCCAGAAGAAAGACTGGCTCTGTTAGGGAGCCAGACGTCTTCGGTTCTCACATCACTGCTCATACTGCTGGCTATTTTCTGAAGCAATCAGAAATGCTGTTGTACCATATTAGCTCTTCAAGACAGACAGAGGCAGCTGCTTTCTAATTATAAGATACTGCTTCTTATGGGAACACGGATATGGGTTTCTCCCAAACAGCAAACCACTGGGTATAACCACTCCTGTTTTCTGTAGAATCCAGACAAACACTTTTGAACATTTTAGGTATATCTTCTTTTTATAGTGAAGTGATGTAGCATAATCCCACCAGGCTCAGCTTTTCTGTCATTGAATTAAAAGCGGGATTGTGCCCTCCACTGCTAATATTGTATGGATGCCCTATAAAGTCATTTTAATCTGCAGCCCACGTACCTTCTTTGCAAGTTAATGTGGCATGTTTCAAGGAGAAGTGAATGGAATCATAATGATCACAGAATTCTCCTGAGAGTTTCCACATCAGATAAGAAAATAAAGACTGATATCTTGGTCCTGAGGTCAGTGACAGGTAAATCATCACATTCAGCATTTCCTCCTCTTGACCATGCCATTTGCCTTTTGCAGAATGAATTGAGCTTGCAGAAATGTCCTGATGGATGTCCCTGAGAGTTGGATCTGATCCATAACTGTTTAAACTACACCTGTGAATTGAAGCTGCTTTACACACAACCTCTGAAAGACACTAAACTGCAGGAATGCAAATAGATGATGGTGTATGATGACTTTAAATTATAGTAAAGTGATCCACGGAGAGGGGAAAAGCTGCTATCAAGAGAGTAAGTGAATGCAAAGAAAGACATTGGGAACATTGATTTGTGTGCTTTGCTCATGTAGCGCTCCTCCCTGAGGGGGAGAAGTGGAGAGGGATGCAAAGTAGAGTGAAAAACCTGTGGGATACGGGCACCTGTAATCTGGTGTGTATAAATATGGATATAACTGTCTTCAGAATCTAAGCAGTGACTCTAGACTAGTTCACAGTTCAGCGGCCCTGTCTCTCCGGGGCTTAGCTGCCCTCATACAAATCGTCAAGTTAGAGGCTGCCCACATTTTCTGCCATTCCTACACAAAGAAGATTCTCCCTGCACCAAGCACTCCGTGGAGCAGGCAGGGAGCTTTGCAACCCTGTTGATTTGTCATGGCTCCAGGGTGGCACATGGATCAGGAGACAACCAAGACATTGTGTGGAGCCCTAGCCAGGCACCCACTGCTGGGGAAGGCTCCCTTCAGGATTTAATAACTCCATAGTGCTGGGCACATTAACAACAGCATCTCTGCAAGCATGATAATGTATGTGCTGCATCGGTGACTGACATCCTTCAAACAATGGATTCATTGATTAGTTGCTCCCATTTCAGAGAAAGGTCTCCTGTGGCTTTTCATCCCACCTCCATGAGTGCAATAGGCATGTGGAGAGAGTTTGCCAAGACAGTTCCCTCCCCTTTACCAAGCAGCTGAGTTAGGGCAGTAACAGGCTGACCTCTAAAAAATTTATATAATCTATTCCTCTACACCAGACAACGTAAATGCTCCTTCCTGCCTCCTTTTCCATTTAGGATAAGCCTTGCTATTCCCTTCAATTCAAAATTGGTGAGTACAGCAATGCATTTGGAGTGTACTGTATGCATCTTGGTCCTACTTAATTTCATTCTTCTGCTAACAATCAGCCAAAGACTAACAACTAATGCATGACACTTTTCAAAAAAGCAGCATATGCTCCTAATTTCCTTTAACAGTCCATTTTCATTCAATTCATCTAGTTTTCTCCATTCTCTGTAGACTAAAGGATTTCATTTGTATTCAGTTTTTCCTTGTAAAGAGAAGGCTTTTTGGGGAAGGGAGGCAATAACATCCCTTAAGTTCAGGCAGTTTGTTTTGGAGAAACATTTCCATTAAACGAAAAAGACCAAAAATGTAATTTAAAGTTGTCTGTCTTATTAGAGAATAATTTAAGTGGAAAAATGTCACTCTTCTATTATGCGAATGATTTTTAAAAAGGGGTAAAAAAAATTTACGTGTAAAGAACAATCAAACATCTCTTCTTGCAACAGAAAGGCATCATTATAAAAAAAGAAAAGAAGAGACACGTACATATTTAAATGAATGATCCAGTGTGAGGATACATGAGAGTGATTTGTGTCTTGAAGCTCTGCTGTCACATAGATTATGCCTGATGAGCATTTAATGAATGTTCACAGGAAAAACATCTACTCATATTATTTTATTTGAGAACAGAGAAGGCAGCAGCCATTTTTAGGGGACAAAACTTAATGGATTTTCTTTCAGCTCAGTAGATACATTGATACTTGTAAATCTTTTCTAAGTGTGCCACTGTAATTATAAATCTTTTAGCTATATTTTTCATTAGAGAACATTAAGGTAAATATTCTCTCTGCAAGAAGATATATTTGGCATATAGGTTTTTAAAGCTGACATTTAAGTACTCACTGCAGTGTTGCAGCTGTTCAGTAACATTATTCTTATTATTCATTATTTAGGTTTTGTAGTCCTGGCTGCACCGTTCTTCTGCTTTAAAGCAACAAGACCCTTGATTTACCAATCACTTGTAGCCAGTTGTTACCTAGAAGAGAAAGAAGAGCCTGCAGGAAACTGCATCTTGTCATTTTCTGATCTACTCTTGGCACTCTTATATCCATTTATCTGGAGGAACAAACTATGCCCCATAGATTTCACTAGCACAGTATGGCCCCTACACAACGGAACAGAAGAGGAGGTTTTTTGGAGGCTCCCTCAGCACTGGATTTGTGTCTAGACCAGCTCAGCCCTGGGAGAGCAGGTCAGAAACAGCCAGCCCATTTCCCTTCTTCCTTCCCAGCTGCTTGCTCTGTTGGATAGCCCAGATCCCCTTTCAGAAGGCACAATTCTTCCCTTATGAGAGCAGATCCATTCCAGACTTCCTGGCTGACATCCAAAGCCAAAGCAGCAGTGTCTACACCTTGATGTACATTGAGACCATATAGTGATGCTCCATGGTACAAAGTTTTCTTAGGTTAGAGCCATATTAAGAGCTGTAAGACTTGTTTTGGCTCTCTATAGGCTGGCAATATAACTTTTCTTGCTTTACCATCTTGCCATGTGCCATGAGTTACATGTTTCGTAGGAATTCTTGGGGAATTCTGCAGGATTAAATTTATCAGGGCACTACAGCATGCTTAGCTCCAAGCACACACTCATATGCCGTGGGAATCAATTGTGAGTGAAACGAGGAACATGTTCAGAGCCCCCACTCATCATATTCAGTGTCAGATGATTATCTCCAGCATGCTCTGGCTGTTAATAATCCAAGCTGTATGTAAACCTAATACCACGAGCAGAACAGCCTATCCTCAGTTAATCTGGGCATTACACTTACCAGTTTTGCTCCATTCACCTTGACACTGGCCAAGGCAAGCTGGATAATACAGATCCCTAGCACCTACCCTGAAATGCAGCTTTGGCAAAGCTCGTAAGGAAACACTAGAGCAGAGAAGCTTCTTAATTACCCTGGTCTAATATTCACTCGTCTTTTTTTTCCAATACTACAATTTCCATGCTTGGAGCTCTGAGTGAAGAAGCAAAACACTCATTTGGCAGGTAAGTAAAATCAGGACAAAATCAATCACTAGCACAGAGAAGTGAAGTGATTTACTGAGAGCAGTGGGCTGCACACAGGAGAGCACTCACTCCTCAGGTGTGCTAGACAGGGAGAAGAGGCTTGATGAGCAGCCATGGGCAAGTGAACCTTAAAAAAGGAATTAGCAATACTGAGAGTGTTCATGTATATTCCTCTGAAACTCATTTTTTCTTGTTTGTTTTGGGTTTTTTGGGTCTTCCTGTTGCACAGCACATGAGTTCTTAACATTGCCTCCAGAGTGAGAAAGTAAGGAAACAAAAAGAGCCATCAAGACTTTTTTCTTCCCATCAAGGGAGGAAAACTGTGTAAAGTGGGGCCCTCCTGACCCTTTTCACACAGCATTGGGCCACTGGGGAGAGCCCAGGGAGCTAAGCCTTGCTCTAGAAAATGTTTTGTTCTCAGCTGTTAAGAAAACACAGATTTTATTCCAAACATTAAGTGCAGCTTTTAAATACAACTTGTTTCTTCATATTACAATTTGCAGAGTCCCAGATGGTTCCCTGTACATTTTCATGGTACTTAAAATGCTAATGTATTCCAACTTCTTCAGATGTTGTTTAACACGCACACAAGCATGGCATACACCTTAAGTGAGAGTGTGAATAAAGAGCAAAATCACAAAGCTAGAATCTGGATATTTTGTTAAATGCTGCCACTAAACCTCTTCCTCCTCCCTCTGCCCCCTACCCCCACCCCCAGCAGGAAAGAAATGGAAACATAACATCACATGGTTCAAGGCTCCCCTTTAGCAAGTTATAATTTAAACTCAGGTTATCCTGACATTCACATGCTGAAGGGAACACTTAGCGCATGTCATTGTGTAAGAACGGCTAAATGAGAACAAAAATATAGAGAAAGAGGTCAGAAAGGAAAGAATAATAATACAAGCAATTTACAAACCTCTACAAAGTGCAGGCGATTTTGTAGCAGGCTGAACTGTGTCAATGCATTTGCTCAGGACATTTAGTGTTTGGAGAAATGCTAAAATGAAACACTAGCTACAGGTACAACTGCAAATATTTGAGAATAGAGGACAAACAAATATTCACACAATGGGCTGGTGGTCTGCTAAGGAGTGGCATAATCATATCCCATTCTCTGAAAAAGCTCTCACACCAACCCAAGCCTTTGTCCATGAACATCTCCCACACAAAAATCTCAGTTTTACTCATCAGTGCATCACAAGTGTAAATATCACAGACACTGTGCTGGCAGGATGAATATTTTGGCAAATGGATTTCAGATTTCCACTCCTTACATCTCATCTCCACGGGTAAATGATGAAAAATGAATAAATGATGAAATGATGAACAATTGCAAATGTGATGGCTAGTCACTGGGTCTGGCCAAGTAAAGCCTGCTATGAAGACTCCTCATCCCTGGAGACGAGGTGATTGAGAGCACAAATGCTCCTGCACATGTGTGGTGCACAGGAGGAGCAGATTATCTTAACACAGTTCCATGGTGACTACAGATACCTGTGGCAAAACACATCAGTCCAAGGCCAGTAATTGAAATTTTGCTTTGTTCCATTTGTATTACCACACAGGAGCAGTTTTCTTTCCTAGTGATGCAGAGGTGGATATTCAGGGTTGATTTTATGTTTTCACTTGTGTGGGTGCCAGCAGCACCTATGGAATGGCTCTGACACGGCCCCAGAGGGACACAGATTCCCAGGCTCACTAAAAAGCTTCCTTCTGCCATTTTTTGGATTTCGTATAGTACTTCCTTTTCAGCTGGAGCTCAGAGTTGTGCAGTGAAATCTCCATCCTTTGCAGGTGTGGCAGTCACTGTAAAACCTAAAATACATGTTGGGCTCACAGAAGTGAGCAATTGTAGAGCCACCACTGCTAGCTGTCACATTTAAATGCCCCCTTTCTACAAACCCCTGATGTGGAAAAGCTTTTTGGTCTCTCACTGGGTGGCAAAACACTAGAAGGATTGAACTGAAGTGGAATGCAAAAGGGCTTCACCAGCAAACCCTTATTTTGTTCTCTGACACCCTTTCTCTAGCACTTCATGCATGAAAACAGATTGTGTTGTGTCCTTCTGCTCTGCATGGACTTGTCTGAGGGATTAAATATGCAGAGAACCATTAGGTTGTGCAGCCTGATGATTTCTTCAGCTTCTGTTTGAGGTGTTATGGAAGACAGTATAAAAGACCAGCAGATCTTGATAGATACCCCATCAGTAAAGGATGACTGTATTATCAAAAATACTAAAATTAAAAAAAAAAGGTAATTATTTTCTGTGCAGTTTATAGCCTCCCAGGAGTAACAGCCAGACACTCCCACTCATACAACACTCTAATATTTCACCGATCAAGGACATAACCCTGGTTATTTACAGACTGTAATGACACTGCCCCTACTTTGATGTTACCATAAATAAACAGGTAAAACTGCTGAGTTTCAAGAATCTCAGCTTGATTGCCTGGAAGATGTTATTATTTTAATAAAAAAGAATGGCATGTTTAACGATTAAATTTATATCAAGTCTGCAAGCAGGCTCCACTCAAGGAGAAGTATACCAGCCTTTCCACTCAGCTTGTGATGTCAAAAAACTGCTCCCTGCTTTTCATGGAAAAGTGGATCTTTGTTCAAATGCCACACAAAACTCTGCTCACGCGCTGCCTGAAAGCAAAGGCCTATTGGGCTGTGATGGATTTCAGCAAACTACAGGCTCAGTACTTCTCAAATGTGACAGCTCCTATCAGGTAAACTGTGTTTTGTAAGTTGTAGGAGCTTTAGAAAGGATACAGCTCCTAAACGGCATCAGTAAAGCCATGCTCGGGGTCTATTCTCTAACCTTTACCTTTTTGTTGAGGAATACCCCTGGTCAAGTTGCAGATTGAGCTCTGTCAGGAGGATCCCTGCAGAATTAAACCTCTGGTGCTGAGCACCCCATAGCCACATTATGTGGCATAAGGGGCTTCATTCCTCAGCAGCCCTGGTGTCTTGAATGGATTTCCCTTTAGAAGCTGCATACTGGTGCACATCTGGAAAGCATCTTCCAGTTTAATTTCAGCCAAAAAGAAATCCAATTTGTGTGCTTCAGGACTGCTATGTAACATCAGCCAAAGCGTGGTAAGTAGGAAAAAAATCAGATTATGTGCTTCAAAAGATCAGCCTGATCCAAAGCAAAAAAGCTAAAGAATATGCATAGAAGGAGTCAGGATCAAAATGTTAATGACAGCCTCGGCTATAATGCCAGAAAGCTGGTGTCCGTCAAAGGCAGAAAGGAGCCCCTCCACAAGAAGAGCAAGTGAAAAATCTTGCTTCTTCATATCTTGGTGATGGACTTCTTGTTATACATTGTGCTACTTATGCTGCACATTGCATCAACATCTGTCCCTGTCACCTTTCAAACTGCCAACATGCAGAGCCAGGCTCAGTCACCACAGGTTGGATTTACACATCCCAGCTTAAGTTAGTTAAAAATGAGATGCACAGCTCTGAGCCAGTCACCATCCTGGAAGCCTTTATAGTCCATAAAGAGTTTTCACAGTTAAAGAATGCAACTTCCCTGATCTTTCTTCAGTGTTTGGTTTGGTATGAGAGGAAACCACAGAGAAATAGATCACTCTGTTGGCCATGGAGATTATCATAACCTGTTCAGATTCAGACCCGTACTGGTTGAATATCCAGGTAAGGAATGTTACTTTTCCAAATGTCTCTTTCTTTTTTTCGCAAAAGGTATTGTTTTGATGAATTGTCATTAATGAATAAGGGCATCATAATTTTTGTACTTGTGGCAAAATGCAGTGTGGATCTCCATGTAAAATCAAGTTCTGTGTAAGGGCCAAATGGCAGCAATTGACAGAGACAAAAACCTGTCTTAGGTCTCCCAAAAGCACTTCTGACCTTCCTGCACAGAATGCTAGAAGAATAAACACAATGAAACAAACAAATTCACTATGAAATTCCCTCTACCCAAAGTTTTCGTAATTTATCTTCTGACTACCACTCATTATGCTTAAACAAGCTCATAACTTCTTTATGTTCAAACATAAAAATTGTTTGTAGCTCCCATTACTTTCCTACACACTGGTGTCCTTCCTTTTTAATACTTGAAAGCATTCAGAAAAGACATTTTTCTTCCTTTAACAAGGCCTCTCATGCACATGTGTTCCTGTAAACAGCTCTATTTCTCACAAAAATATATGAAAAGATACTTGAAATTAGCTTCCTAATTTTTAAGTGTGGGCTGGCATCCAAAATTTAGCAGAATTCTAGTTGAAAAAAGATCAGTTCCTCAGAGACATTTTACTTGACTCCAGTCTTCAGACAAGAAAAGACTTGGAGAAATCTTTTGATTAAAGAAAGGCTTTCAGTTCTGACTCAGCCTTCTTAAGAGGATTTTCTAACATTTAGTGACCCTGTTTCTTCCTTGCAGGGTGCACTCTTTAATTTCTCCCCAACACACAGGGTGAGTTGTTAAACCTCTGTGCCTTGCCATGCAGTAAACTTCAGACATCAAGACCAAAGCATGCCAGGTTTGCAGTCAGGCACTCAGGGGACAGGCTCCAAAAATTCTCTGAACAGATGTTTTTTGGTATGGGGTTTTGTAACAGAATCCATCTGCTTATTCTTTTTTTTTTCTTTTTTTTTTTAACCAGTAGAAAGAAATTCCTGTCTCAATGATCTGAATAACTCATCAGAAATGCAGAATCTTCAAAGGGCGCTCGTGGACGGGGCAGGTTTCTCATGCCCATTCTGCTAATTATCAACCAGCAGAACTCAGTCCTCAGCATCTGCTAAAAATGTAATTCTTTAAAGGCTCCGCTTCAGTGCTGAGCACCTGTTTTCCCAGCTTACCACTTTCCTCCCCTTAAACCCAGATGTCCTGTGCCACTGAGAGATTCTCCAGTTCTTATCGCCTTAGGAGGTGATATGTGCTCTACTGTGAAGCCTCCTTCAACACAGGCAAGCTTAAGGGAGAACCTATCCCAAAACACAGCTTTCCCTAGGGAGCAGAAGGTCATCTGTTTACCCCTCTCTCCAGACAGATGATTTTAAGGATGGAATGTGAGTCTAATGCATGTGATAGATGTGTGCATGACACAGAGATGCACTGAAGGGGGAGGCAGGCATCAGTCCCACAGCCTTTGTGCTCTGATGTGACAACTTCTGCTGCTGACACAGAGAGAAGCAGCCCTTTCCAGCATATCTTGCTCTGCCTGGAGCGTGAGACGGTGGGTGAGCTTATGAGATCCCATAGGTGGTGCCTCTCAGCCACATCCCAGCTCTGCTTCAGGCTGAAATCTGAGGCTGCATCAGTTCCCAGTTTGCTGCCAGAGGAAGAAAGCATACCTGAAGGCCTCTTTGCCTGCAGCCTGTGTGTCCCCTTCTAGGTGCACATGCTGTCTGAAGTTAAGTTGCACTGGCTTGCTGTAAAATTACTTGAACATGGAGCTACAGCACATTTGGGGGGCAGAGAGGTCACAAATGAGCTGTCTTCACTTTGCATGTCCATGATCTACTTCTATCCAAATCTTGGAGAATAATTTAAATAATAGTTTGATACAACTAAGCCCAGTAAGACTAAGGAGAAAAGGGAGCTGAACCTCCAAAAGGAGTGGCAGACAGAAGAGTCCTTTATTAAGAATTAGTCCCAAGCTGCATATGGACGATAGTACTGCAAAAGCATAATCATATCACAAATAAAAATGTTTTTGACACCATATCTGTGAGTCTAACTCTGTGTTTTAGTAAGCAAGGAGAGCATAGTCTAGGCACAGTGGATTGATATCTCTCTAAAAGCGCATCCCAGGGGCAGTCAGGGAGCTTGTGCAGCATCACTGAAGATATGAAGTCGCAGACCAGCTTGCAGATGCCAAAGGCTTGAGGTGAGGTGACACAGTACTGGAGACAGCTTTTCTTAGCACCACACATCATTGCTAGCAGGAGTTTTACTTCCCTCTAAGCCTACTCCTTTTCTTCAGACAATGGGAAGCCTCTGACATCTTGTGCAGTTTGGACTTAGGCGGCTGAAAATGATGCAGCTGCAATTCTCGAAGGAATTTTGGAGGTGCAACAGAGATGCTTCTCAGCAGGAGCCTGTCTCATCCCTACCTCCTCCCTGCTGATGGTAATCACAGCTCTGCACCCAGAGCATACAGGAATTAACTCCTGCCTGAATGTCTGGTGTTGCTGACAGCTGTATTATGCTTTTGTGGTTTCATCTTTGCCCAGCTCATAGACACACACAGACTGTGCACTCAGGGAGCACAGACACCTTCTCCACTGACATCTCTAGGCAGGGAAATTGCTCAGGCCTGGCCTTCAACCCTTCCTGCCCTTCTGCAAAACGGACATACACCCCCCCAAACCTTCCCTGCTGTGCCCTGCGCTGCTTTGCATTCTGGGTGTCTGGGTGTCAGGGTTGTCCTCTTTGTGATAGAGCTAATAACTCAGAAACTTCACATAGAGATCTTTTTGATCAGTAAAGAAGAAGAAGAAAAATGTTTCAGGACCTCATGCTGTTCACCCGTGGGATTGCTTTGGCACATACAGACCAGCAGGTCCATAAGAAGGTGGGGTGAGAGCCCTTGCCCAGTGACAGTCTCTGCCTTGGGCAGTCCAGCACATGCAGGAAACTCCCCCATGCAGTGTTCCTCTGTAAAGCATCTCCTCCCTGAGGATCCTGGCAGCTTTTTTTTTTCAGTTGAATGAATTTTTTTTTTTTTTTCTGTGAAGGCATTGATCCAAAATCTCCAGTTCCAGGGCAGGAATGGCTGCTCATTCTGGTGGCAGCATAAGAGCAGCTCTGTACAGATTGCCCTGGAATACCAAAGGTTTAAGGACTTACTCATGGCAAGGTTGGGCAAGGACTGGAATGAGACAAAGTGCTTTTGCTGCTGGATGGTTCCACAGATCCGGACTTCTCTTCCTTCCATGCAGGTGCTCCGACTACTGGCTGAGTGGTTTAATGGAATGAAATGGTTGTTGAGCCACTTGACACTAACATGTGGGATTGGAAGCAGAGATAGCAAGCTATTGCCTCCAGCCCAATTCTGCTAAGACAGCATGTGGTCTCCTTATGGCTGGGTTCAGGGTTATTTCCCAGCAAGGACTGGTCCAGATCGGTGAACATTTTGAATGGAACCATAAATGTTATCCATTTCTCATCCATTTCCAAGATTCCCTCAGGTTTGGTAATTGGAAATGGAAATTGCAAAATGAGAAATTGATTTCTTCTTCACTTTTGCCACATGGAAAGAAAAGAAATGACTGGTAATGTTTGTGAAAGGCTTCCCAGCCCACCCAGATCCAAGATAATGAGCTTTCCCAGGCACTAGGTAATTCCCTCTGTCGTGTTCCTCTTTTTCTTTCACCATAAATGCACATCTTGCTGCAGATAACAGAAGATTAAACTCCTCACTTGGAAACTGAACGACACATAATTCACACAGCAAATAAAATAGAAAAAAATAGTTCCTTTTTTCTTTTTCTTCTTTATTAAATGCCATCACTTAATTTAGAATGCAAATCAATATATTAATAAGGAATGTATAATTTTCAATGTCATCTGTGCAATCACCCTCCTAGATTGATTCTACCTTGAACTCATTGCAGTATTGTTAATGACTGAAGGCTCACACCGTACTTCATCAACCAAAGTCTGTCTCCAAGAACTTTCTAATTAGTGCTACTAATCACCTATTCCTTCTCCGTGAGACTAATGCATTATTACAGAGGCTTGTGAAATACGTCCAACAACATATACGTCTTGTTAAAATGACACTCCGGAGATTCCATTACCCACATCCATCAATGACACTTAATCCATCACATGGAAATATTGCTTAAATGCTGCTACACAGTCAGCTGGGTGCAGGCATCGTCAGGGAGACCTGCCAGGCAAAATGCTTCCCTGCTTCTGGCTCTGGCATGCAGCCCACTCTCTTACATCATATAGCAATTAATGTACCCATACTTAGATAACAAGAAGTTAGAGAGGCAGTGGAAAGTAGCAGCAGAGTGGGACAACTGATGAAATTAGCTGCAGGAAATCTATTTTGTAATAAAACTGTTCATAAAAGTGAATTGTCATTTAGAGGCACAATTTCCATGGGGAATAAGTTTTTATGTCTGTGTGCATCTTTAAGGCAAGGAGTTTTTCTTTTTTGTTTTTTTTTCCAATGCTTCTTTCATTTAAATGGCTTTATAGGGAACAGATTATGCAGAAATGTTTTTAAGCCCATGAGAATCTCATTATGTTTTGTTCATGCCTTTTTCCATTTCTATTTTTTTTCCTTTAAATTCAGGATAATCCACAATGCTGCAGTCATTTAGCTGTGAGGAATATTTAGATCACCACAGTGAAGATAATTAACAATATGTATAAATGAATGTGCCAATTTCTTTATAAGTGGAACAATTTAAATTGATAGGTTACACTGATGGAGCCTGATTATTTTTTCCCCTCCCCTGTGTTTGAATACAAAATCAACTATAAAGTCAACTTTACAAATACATAAAAACACACACATACCCCAAACTCTGTAAAGCTAATAGGATATGTTACAAAGCTCCTCCTTTTGAAGTGATCTAAAGTGCAATTCAGATGCTTATTGCATCTAAGTCTTATGAAAAATTCTGCTACTTGTGCAAAATTGTTTCAAAATCAGAGTGATTTATTTGTGTTTATTAATAGACACAATCTTAGAGCTTGGACCAGAACATGAGTCTTCGTGAGCAGTTGGAAGCTCATCCTGGCAGGGGCCAAATGGGGTCAGATCACAAGGGAAAGTGAAAATAGTGAATCCTTCTTTTTCCCTCAAGGCAAGGTGAATTTGTGAAGATCCCTGCTGATCAAACCCACTGTGTCATCTCTCCTCATGCTTGGGATTTTTAATTTCTGTTGCTGGAGATTTTTTGGGTGCTATTTCCTGTATCCTGATAATGTTACAAAATCAGTGAACCTATGAAAAAGACAATTTACAGTAAAATAAAACTCCTCCACTGTGTGAATTAAGGGATGTGGAAAACTCCCATTGCCACTTGTAGTACCTTAGGAGGCTGAAAAAATGGTCTTAGCGTGTAATGAGCCACTTCCGAGACTACACAACAACAGCAAAGGTTCTACAAAGGCAGCTTAAGAGTATCAAAGGTGAATATTACAAAGAAAGGCTTTGCAGATCGACAGCCAACACTAACCCCACTGCTGTCTCTGTGGTAAGACTCAACTACAGCCTACAAACAGCATGATGAAAGCAGCCATCTGCAAGCATTCCGGTAATTTTAATTATTTCCACAGCTGCAGAAATGAATCTGTACAAACTGTAAAGACAAAATGCAGATATAAGGAGGTTGAAGACAGACTGGTAACTCTGTGCTGCTGGTTCTTTTTCCTTTCAGGATCAAACTTTGCTCTTGCAAAATATCAGGCTGTTGCTTCAGCTTTGTGTTAACACCTCATAGTTGACAGCACTGAATTCCACCGAAGTTGCCATCACTTCTCCCATCGTGCTCTTCCCTTTCCCCATCCTGCCTCGCTGGTCTCTCGTGCACAGCAGGGACTTCATGATGGTGCAGGGGATGCCAAACCTGGGAGCAGAGAACATGTCTGCTGCTCTCTGTCACTGTACCAGACACAAATTTCCCCTCTGGTACCCACAGTTTTGTGCAGACTCTGCATATTCAAAGCAAACAAAGGGAAACAAATACATGTATAGATAGGCAGACCTGCTCAGAGCACTCCTGAAAGATTAAAAAGAAACTAAGTTCTCTCATTCTAATTAAAGCTGAAACTCACTTCCCGTTATGAGCCTAATTGCATTTCAAACAGATGCACTTCCAGTGTGTGCAACTGTTCTGGCATTGTGAGAAGCTGGATGGACTCTGGCTGAAGCTACAGAAACAGTGGACTTGAGAGTGAGATATTTGCAGAGGAAACCTCCCTGAGCATCCATCCACCAGTGTAAAGAAATTCTGCAGAAAATGTTTAGAGTCAAAGACTCAAGGTCCATAGAAGTTACTTTGGGAACAGTCATTCAATCAGCAAATTTGTTGACAAGAAAGGCTTGAAAAAGCTGAGGAGTTCTGTCAGCAGCTGGAACCTTCACATTTCCATCAGACCTGGTGCCGTCAGGCATTCATTGCCAAAAGGCACATCCGATTATCTGCTCTCTGACACTGCAGTAAGCAGTTATCTCCACTGAAGAAAAAGGGGTTCACGTAAGGGGTCGTGAACTCACCTGAATGCTGTAGGAACTGTTCGTGTTCTTCCTTTGTCTGATTCTTACTGCAAAAGACAGGGAATTGCAACAGAGCTCCTGATTTCCAAAGCACTGGGCACTGGAAATGAGGGACCTGAAGAAAAAGAACAAAGAGGGACACCATCTCTGAATGCAGCAGATAGCAAACTGCCACATCACAAATGCACAGGAATTAGTCAAAGGGCTAGAAAACCAGGATTAAGGAGTGGACAATGTCATGGAGATGGAAGTCAAAGTCCCTCTTGGTATCATTGTACTAATGTGTGCTTGTGCATTCAAGAAATGTATCTTGAGGCGCTGGGTAGCAAGTGGGAATAACTACTCCAAACTGATTCATCCAAGATCACTGCATTCATTCTGAAGCTGAACCCAGCAAGGCAGTTCAAGGACGACTGTGCTGTTTTTAGCATCAAATTCTTCAGACAATACAAATTATGGTATGTTCCATTTGGGGAATAGAGCTGCTGAGGTTATGGCCTCAAGCAGCCCTTCCTCTGTCCACACAAATATTCATGCAGGGGGTCCCACATGATTTTGCCACTGGTCCTGTGTGTCTTCTGAAAAACTTAACTATTTAAACTTTTTTCTTCCATTATAGAGGACTTAGCAGTATGTTTTGCTCAGTGACTACAGCAATGAGCATTGTTAGATAGATATAGACAAATACTTTCTGTCTAATTCTACACCTGGAGTTAAATTGCAGTCAATATGAACCCTAGCCAGTTTTATAATTCTGCCCATATGTTATAAGGATTTGCCACATATTTTAACGTAAGTGCTACATATGTCATCAACTTTGTGGTAAATATGTCTATTTTTCCTCCTGGAACTACAGAAAGGAGAGGTTAGCGTCTGGTACATTCTATTATTTATTGTCTCAATTCAGCGCAATTCAATATATTCTGTTAATTTCCTTTTCCTTTTTTAAAAGAAGTAATAATCTGTCACTGAGGTTGTAACAGCTCCAATGTTAATGGAATTGTGTGAGACAATGTCATTGAAATTGGATCGGTCCGAATGGAATCATTACTGTCCGTCCGTTCAGGTCTTAATGGCTCCATCAATCGATGTGTGTAGGACAGAGCCCAAGGTGTTTTGAGGAAGCTCTGAGGTGCATCTGAGTGTGCTGAACCTTTCTGCACCTCCAAAGCACAATAACATGACTTGAAAGGTACGGCCCCAAAATCTCCTAGAGACCTGTTAACTACGGATCACACAGCAAAGGGCTCCTTCAGAGTGAGCCTGGCCCGTCCCAACGGTGCATAGTTTGTGAATCAATGAAAGAGATGATTGCAAGGTTAGAGGGGTATCAGTGTATATTTAGGAATCATTCAGCCGCTATCCTCAGGGATTGCTCATCCACACAGATCTAGAATTCTATGCTTGAAGTCCCTTAGGATGTTTTTAAGTAAAGCAATAACGAATGCACATAGCTACTTATTTCTTTCCCCTGTTTAATATTTCACCCTTTTTAATACTGCTACAGATTCCACAGGTGCCATGTTTCATTATGCGTTTGCAAGCTTGGATATGTTGAAAAACATCGACTACAGGGAACTTCTGGCCTTGATTTCTAGCTGCTGTGAAAGGATGAGCTGTTTTGGGGGGAAGAAAAAGTGTACCCACAAGTCAGGACAGTGCTGATTATTCAGCTGGATACATCAAACTGCCTCAAATCCCAGCAATAAAAAACTGTAGGCACTGTACCTGCCTACGGGATGTTGCTGCTGAGTGAATAAAGAAATGCTGAAGAAACTTCTCTTGGTACTTTTTTAATAGAGATCAGCCGCCCAGTGCAGTGGCCTGGTGTCACTGAGGATGTGGGAATTAACGCAAAATTTGGCTGTGTGCAGGAAGTATAAACTGGTAAAGAGGTGTAAGAATCCCAAATCCCATATCTGTGCCATGCCTTTGCTGACTTATGAAGATGAGAGAACACTGAAAGCACTGACAGTGATAAACAATATGTAATAAATAATAAAAATAATTTACATGGGCACCCCCAGAGGTTTTAGATAGGAATTTCCTCAGCTGAGTGTGTCATTATCTTTCCCACAATTTAGCAGCCACTCAGAAATCTCAAGTAATATATGTATATAGCTGAAGCTAGTCCCCTTTTTTATTCTTGTGAGAAAATTCTCAATTTCAAGAAAACTAAATTTAAAAATTAAAATTTAAACTTAATGTGAATTTTAAACTCCAAGAGAATTTAAACCGCAAGATGTATCCTCTTGCTGTGGGATATCTTTCCTGCTCTATTCCTTAGGAATACAAGAAATTTCAGCCTGTACTCGTAAATCTCTTTTCTCACAGGAGCTGGGGTTTTCAATGCCTTGTGTTTCACTTTTGGACAGACAAAAATATCCAAAGTACAGGCAGGAGTGAGGCATTGTAGTGAAAATTCTGAAAGGAATCAAAAACTAAATGTTCCAATCATTGGACTTGTTTTCTTAATGTTTTCCTCAAATAGCCCCACTCAGCGGGATTTGCTGCAGTGGCAGACTCTCACATTAATTGATACATGTCTGCTTGTTCTTCATTTTCCATAGTCCCAGGACCATAAAGGGCTGTGAGCAGACATGAGCAAAGATGCCATGGTCAGGGATTGTTCAGACACTCTTAGTAACCAAGGACAGAAACTGCAGAGGATTTCCCTGAAAAAATAGGACATAATGAGTAAAAAAAAATGAAAGATACGAATGCAAATAAACTACATTTTCCAGCTCAGATGTGATGCCAGGCCATATTCTGTGTTGGGTGTTTCATCCAGGTGCCACACATACAGGTCAGCCTTGGGGGTCTGCCTATCCAAGGGGGCAGAAAGGCCAGGAATACTGCAAGGCATTAAAAGACTTCTGGTTATGTTCATTTGTTTCACTACTCAGTATTCACGCTGTATTAAATCCTGTGTGCTAGTTCTTAGTTATCAGCTAAAGAAGGGAATGAATTGGGCTTTACATCTGGCTGTAAATACCTGTGATCAGAAAGAATACCACTCTAAAGTGGTGTTACCATGTGTGTATCCTGTCAGTATTATGCTACGTCAAAGGTAATGCTTATGATCTTACACTGACATCTTTAGAGAGCAAATGTAAATCTCCTTGTTTGGCTGGCCCAAAACGTTGTGGAAGGCAGACATTAAATAATCTTTTCTTTCCCAGTTATGTAGCTGCCACTGCTGTTTCCAATACTCCATTTCTTTTTCATTGCTTGATAGTGTTCTCATGAGTCTTTGGCTGACCAAAAAGGACAAGACAAATAACTGGAAAATTCAAAACATCTGCAGTCCTGCCTTTTGGTATGTGGTCGGACACCGTGACAGCATCTTCAATCCTACACAGCTAACAAAGCCAACATTATTATTGGCAAAACTTCAGGGACAAAGTAAGACAATAATGGGGGTTTATTCTCATTTAACTCACAAATGTAAGAGAAAATTCACCTTCTTGGTTGTTTTATTGATGCAAGTGGAGCATAGCCTGGTGGGCATGTGTGAGAAAGAATGAGAGAAGATGTGAGACAGATAGACAAAAAAAAAAGCAAAGGACTGTTTTGGAAACCAAGTTTGGGGGGTTTTTTAATATAAAATGAAAGTTTGAAATCAAATGTTTCAGGATGGAAAACTACCAAGCCTCATGGGGGATATGTCCAAGCCCACATAGTCCAAGTGCCTGTGTCCCCATTTGCCTATAAAAAGCAGCTCCTTTTTCCAGTGACCTCCTTCCCCTGTGAGCAGTCACAGCCTCCAGTTTAAGGACTGGGTACACTGTGTGAGTTTAACTCGTGTTTTTGGTCTTAGGCAGCAAGTGAGAATTGGAATAATTCAGCTTTCAGCTGAAACTTCTCCGTTCACTCACTGAGTTCCACGGTGTGTTTTTTAATCTATAAATTTTACCCCCAAAATTGTGCTGTTAAGCCTACAAAATGGGAAAGGAGGCCCCTAGTTGCTTCTAAGACAAATATTCTCATTTCTCCTTTCCCATTACTTCCCAAATGAGACATAATTAAGCAGTTTTGCTTCTCATGGTATTAAAACTAAAGACAAAGCTATTTCAGCTATTTCTAGGCTTTTTTTAGAGAGGCTATCAAAAGCAGTCAGTGGTAGCAATTGAGAGACAGAGAACAGATGGTATGAGATTCCAGGTTCTGCCACATTCCTATAAATGCATTAATTTACTGCTGAAACAAAGTAAGTTTTTTTATGTCATTCATAAAAGAAGATGACTCGAAAGATTTGATCAGTGATAGTAATGTGTTTTCTTTAGTAAATGCCACTTTCCTCAGGCTTCACATTGCTACATTCACCAGATCTGCAATATAGTTAACTACAAAATCTTTTCTATGGTAATCAAGCTGCTACCTTAGTAACACTGTATATAAAGTCAAAATATTAATCAGTAAGCCTTTCTTTATTTCAATATGTTCTCCTTCAGAAGTAATCCAACTGGAGCCTTTCTACCACGTTGTAATTTATGAGCCAGCTGGAGCACAATACATTTTTAATAAAAATTAGGTACAAGCAGATACAGGGGATTAATAGTTGTATTATAATTTTATAGTTTTCAATATACACAGCCATGGAAAAGACAATCAAATATGGGGTCCATCTCAAGGATATAAAATGCAGTATTTATTTTTAATGGAAAGAGAATTTCATGAATTACTGAGCCATGAAGAGCTGATGGATGCATTCACTGGGCAACACAAAGGACAACTAGAAAGAAAAGGCATTCAAAACAACACAGCACTACTGTTTATTTGGCATGTAACACTCTGATTATGCTCCAGAGTCTCAACTCTACCTGTTTTCATAACTATGTGCATTTTCAAAAATTACCTCTTTTTCTCAGCAGCCTATAGAGGCTGGAACTCTTTTTTCATGTGTTTCTGACTCACATTAATTAACAATTTATTACACAAGGGAAAATAGGAGTAAAAGCAGTGTTCGTAAATTGATTAAACCATTAGACGAATTATATCTTTCTCAGGTTACTTTAAACTATATTGATAGAACTGAGTAGTGGAAGTGAAGCAGCAATAAATTTTTGCAGTCCTTGCAAACTTTTGAAATATGCTCTCCAGGAGTTAATATATTATTGTACATCTTTTCCCACAAACAGCTGGGCAACAAGTTAGTCACTGTTCAGTATCTCCATCTGATGAGCATTTCCTTTCGCTTCTAAAAATCCTAGAAGCTTTTTCTCTGATATTCTTGCAAGCACCTTTAAATCCCTCTAGACATATGAGTGGGTGTCTCCTTGATCCAAAAACCTTCCAGCTGAATGATGAACTTGCTGAGGAATTATTGTTCAGCATTTAATCTGAAAAAATGATCTGGCAATTGAATCAAAGCACATCAAAGACAATTCCCAGTAAGAAAAACAAATCTTCTAGTAAAGGGCAGCTCTTTTCCTCAGAGATGCTAATTACACTACAGAAAACCCCGAAATGTGGTGTGTGCTGTTTTTTTCCAGGGTTCAGGGGTGTGATGTGAAATTTCTTTGAAGGAGACCCCAAAGATAGGAATTTTTTTTCATATACTTTTTTTTTTTTCATAAAATGAAATGAATGGGTAACAAAGGGCAGGAAGTCTTCAAATACAGCATGCCAACAGTGAAATCTTTGAAGGGGTACATTCTGGCAATGTAAAATCTCCACTGGGACCATGCCTTCATCAACTCGAAAGGGAGACTATCTGTCTGAAAGCTTTGAAGAAACCCCCTCCTTCCAAAGAGATGGGAAATCTTTGAAGTTATTAAGCATGCATTAATCATTTTAGATAGGTAAACTCTGGAATAAAACTCATTCCAACCTGTAGTATTCTTTCTTGGTGCTTTGTTAAGTAAATCATGCAGCACATTTCACTTAAGAGGAGAGGGTAATAGCAGCCCAGAGTGAGATTTTTTGCAGTCTTGGAACTGGAGCTTAGTGCACCATGGTAAGTAAATTTTGGCAGCGGGCTGAAAGCATCATCTAGGTTAGAAGACACGTAGCATGTATGATCTGTCCAGATCCCTCTGCAGAGCCTTCCTACCCTCCAGCAGATCTACACTCCTGGCCAGATTTGTGTAGTCCATGAATTTGCTAATGGTAGACTCAATCCCCTCAAACAGATCATCAATAAAGACATTAAACAGGACTGAGACACTCTGATCCCTGGGAGACATCCCCAGTGATCAGGCACAAACTGCTTGTGGCACTTTTGATCACCACACGCTGGGCCCGACCACGCGGCCAGTTCTGAACCCAGCCGAGAGCGCGCCTGCCCAAGCCGTGGGCTGCAGCTTCTCCGGGAGAATGCTGTGGGAGACAGGGTCAAAGGCTTTGCTGAAGTCCAGACAGACACATCCACAGCCTCCCCCTCATCCACCAGGTGAGTCACCGGATCATAAAAGGTCTGGTTGGTCAGGCAGCACCTGCCTTTCCTAAACCTGTGCTGCTGGGCCTGATCCCATGGTTGTCCTGTAGGCGCCGTGTGATTGCACTCAAGATAATCTGCTCCGTGACCTTGCCAGGCACTGAGGCCAGGCTGACAGGCTGCAGTTCCCTGGATCCTCCTCCATCATCAACACCCTGTGACTTGCTAGTGGAAGAATTTCATCAGCAGCTCTAAGAGAGTGGTACATGCCACATTATTCAGCCTCAGATTATCCCTCTGTGGCCAGTCTGAAGGGCCTTATTATTAGCAGTCAAACTATTGGCCTCCCAGAGCATCCAACTTAGAGAGACAAGAGACAGGGAATTAGAGGAAAAATAAATTACAGGGGCCGGATGGGAAAGCCTTGTGTCTTCCTCACAGCCAATCTATAAAATGCATATTCTTCACAAGTTAAACTTGGATGGTGTGCATTTGGGACCACTGCAGTTTTTTGGCAGAGTCAAAAGTTGCACATTGAGTCACATGGCCTTTTTCACCATCCATGCACAGTTCCCTGTGCCCAGACACTGAAGGGGAGGCACTAGTCTGTGTCTGCCTCTGTGACGAGCTCCAAGCAATGGTGCTGTTTTGAAGTGAACCCCGTGCCTGTGTACTCCAGGCTGATTCAGTTCACAGAGCAGTTTTGATTCATCCACATTAGATCCTTTCTGGAGGAAAGCTGCCTTCCATGTGTGCTGCTGATGTGCTCCATAATGAGGACATCTTGGCTTGCACCAGCACATAGTCCTTCGGGTAGCCTTGAATCCCAAGTCTGGTGAGGGCGTTCAGCCATTGGGAACCAGCAAAACCTAGCACAAAACAAGCCCTTGAATCAAATACAGCACAGTTACAGGGGCCTCAGCACCAGCTGCCTTGATCTACTCATCTGCTCTTCTGGTTCCAAAGGAGCCAAGTCAGCAAAGGAACCAAATTCCCCTCTTTTTTCTTTTCTTAATTTTTCCAATTACACATGCAAGTACTAGTTACTTAACTAGATCTATTTCATGATTTGACCTTAATGTCTCTCTGGGCCTTTATTCAGATAACTGTAATGTTTAAGTTCAAGAAAATTATGACCTGTTAGGATTACCTTTATATTGAGGTGTCCCAATACAGACGGATGAGAGTCAGCTGTGACACCAGTCAGCCCTCATAGACAGCTGTGATGTGGCTGCTCATGTCTCTTCCCTGACTCCCTGCTAAATCTGGGTACAGCAGCCCTGACAGACACTCACTTGTGGTCAAATGAATTTAGATTCCTGCATCAACTGCAAATTCACTCTGGATGCCACCACTTCCAGGACATACCATATGAATCCTCCTCTCTGGGCTGCATCCTCCAGTTATGAGAGCAAACTCCTACTGTCTCCTTCCTCTCCCTCTCCTTTACTGGTGCTGGCCACTTCAGAGCAAGACCCTGCACATCCAGTTTCGTCCTTATTTCAACTCCTACTGTCACTGAAGTGCTGGACTGGTACACAAACCACAGCACTGAGTAGGACACTAATATGTGACAGTTCCCAGTGTGCCTCCCTGAGCTCCCCCCAACCAGCCTAAAGAGAAAAAACATCTGTGGCAGGGAGTGAAGCCAAAGCTCCAGGTTCTGAGTTAATAGCAGCGAATGCAGCCTCACTGCAGCAGAGCTGTGCCTTCCAGGATTTGCTGTCCCAGCACTGTCACATGTAAACAAGACTCTGACAACTTCAGTAGCTTCCAGAAATAGCTTCAGTGAAACCTGTAAAATATGGGGTTTTTTTAGATTTGCCTTGAAAATAAACCTCCTGTGTGATCAGTGATCTGCATGTGCCCTTAACACAACATTTTTTTGATCTTACATTAAAGTATAGCTGTGATAACACATCAATTTGTATTTTGGCCCATCTGAAAAGCATGATTTGCAAAGGATCATAGGCACATTTTCTTTCCTCATAGATTTTTAGCATCCAGGCAGAAAATGTGCTCAGATAGTCTTTTGGATGTAATGAAAAGTTCACAACATATTGTATTTTGTACCTGACACCATGAATATTTTCATATTTGTCTTGTATGTCACTTGTTTTACTAACTAATAGATCATTCTTATTATAGGCATTCCTGCACTATTGAGTTATCTGGGGAAAGGCATGGTTAATATCAATGAGCTCCTTGTGGAACATGAAAACATCCTGGGAGAGAAAGCAATACTACATCTGGTAGGAATATAGTTTTGCTTTTAAAAAATGAGACATATACCTCAGGCAGACAGAGAAGTTTGGGCAATGCTGAATCCACACTTATGTGCCTGTTTAAAAATCCTCTCTCATGCTATGTCTCTTTTCCTTCTCAGAGAGAATGGACACAGCCCAACATTTAAAATTATTCATTTTGTAATGCAAACATACTCCTGCTGCTAAGCTGCGGATTTCAAACCAGTTAACAAATTACAAAAATCCCTTTTCAGAAGACAGATTATTTGGAATTATCAGCTCTGATGTGCTGTTTAATTATGCATGCTTTTGTGCTAAGCATCTTTAAATATTAACGAGATATGTTTTTGCACTTATGACCTAAAGTAGATCTATAGTAAACTCACATGTCTGTTGGCAGTAAGTCATCACAGGGCTGCTGTTCAGCAACAGCTCTTTTTAGACTCAGAGCTTGTCTGCGGTTTCTTGCTTTTGTATCACTGCCAGCGCTATGGAAAAGGAATCAGGAAAATCACAACCCTGACAGAGAGCCCTTCTCAGATGAATGAGGTTGAGATAATTCTTGCAATCACTTTCTGTCTCACTCTCAACACGAGAAAGGAACATCTGAAAGCTGCTAAGAGCTTAGCTCCGGTAGTGGGTGCAGCAGAGGCTGTATGGCAGGGTGGGGCAGCTGGCTGGGAAAGGAGCAGTGCTGGGCTGCCCTTGAGTCTCTGACCCCAAGGCAGATACAGAGGTTCAGGCAAAGCTGTGTTTTGGAGAGGAGAAAGCCTGTAAAAGAGATAAGAATGACAAGGGAGAAGATACTGAGAATATCATATTATGCAAGGTCTGCTTGACTCCAGAGAGTGGGACAGCAGTAGCATCCTGGCCAGGATAAGTTGCACTTGATAGCCTGATGCTCTCAAACAAAATGCAGATTTCCACTGCCTCAGTGAATATCTGAACAGATGCCTGACCCATCCAGACCAGATATATTTTAACAGCGTATCAATACGTTCTTGATCTCCTGATCACTTCCAGTGTAGTCAGATCATCTTCTGCAATCATCAGATTCATCCGATTCCCCAGGAAATAGAGTTTAGAATTCTGGTGTACATGGACTGATTTTGACAAAAGCAAGGAGTAGAATCCTCAAGCCCAAGCTTCTAGCAGAAACATGGATATTGATGGGCTTGAAAGCCTTTCCAGTATAATTCCTGGGCTGTGGGAGTATGTTTCTTCTCTTGCTCTCATCAGACACAGCAGAAACCTGAATGACATCAGTGGCTAGTGAGAGCTTCACTGGGGCCTGGGAGCTGGTCCAGTGTCACCTCTCTTTGGCCACAAGACCTGTTACCTGCTGGCTGGTCACCCTGGACCTGCACACACACTCAATGGCTGTGCACCAGATCCTGTATATGACCACAGAGCTGAAGAAAGAAAACTATTTTAACAGATTTCTTTGGGCAGCTCCTCACTGGAGAAAGAAGAGAGAGGAGAGGATCTGCTGGGCACAGATCCTTGCACCTGCTCTCCCTGTAAAGGCTGTCTCTGCAGCTCACCTCCCCATGTCAATGTCACCGCTCTGTGCCATGGTTTTATTCAGAGCTGCCCGATCACAAGATAAGATAAGCCATCCTTGCTTTGACAAAACCTGACAGCAACACATGCCTCACATATTAAAACACGGCCCACTTTGCTGGCAGCAGATAGCATCTTCACCGCTCACAAATCGCTCACGGTGGTTAGAAGGTGCCTTGTACTTACGAATGTTCTTGCCTGATATATTAAGCCAATACACAAGCTCATTACCTCCGCTTCTTCCACGGAGCTTACCTATATTGAAAAGCTGTCACACAGCAAAGCATGAAACAAATACAGGGGCTGCCTGGTTATTACTGCCCGTGGCACAGCGGTGCTTGCAGAACAAGGCAGGGGACTGGCTGTGCCAGCACTGGATGGGCTTGGATGCAGAGTGGCAGTCGAGGTAGCACAGGCTTATTTTAAAAGGTGTCCTCGTTTTGACTGGGATAGGGTCAGTTTTCTTCTTAGCAGCTGTGCTTTAGATTTGGTATGAGAATAATGTTGATAAGACACTGATGTTTTATTTGTTGCTAAGTAGTGACTATCTTAAGTCAAGGAATTTTCAGTGTTTCATGCCCTGTCAGTGAGGAGCTGCACAAAAAGCTGGGAGAGAGCACAGCTGGGACAGCTGATCTGAACCAGCCAAAGGGGTATTCCATTCCACAGAACATCATGTCCTGTGTGTAAACTGTGGGGAATTAGCTGGAAGAGGGGAAAAATGCTGCTCAGGGATGAGCTGGGCTTTGGCCAGGGGAGGATGAGAATCACAGTTGTATTGCTCATCACTTGTTTCTTTTGGGTTTTATTAGTCTCACCTTTTCATTACCATGCTGCTGATGATGGTGATGATTGTATTTTACTTTATTTCAATTATTAAATCTTTCTTATATATCTCAGCCCACATTTTACCTCTTTTTGATTCTTCTCTCTATCCCACCAGAGGGAAGGGGAGTGAGCATGCAATTGTAAGGTACTTCATTTCCAGCTGGGTTGAACCATGAGAAAAGGGCAAGACAGAGCAGAGATAGGGCAGGAAATATTGTCAGGGCATACAGGTCTCAAGCATGTCATATGGCACTGAGGCAGGGAGATCAGTGATTTACTTAAGGTCCTGCAGGCAGTCTGCGGCAAAATGAGGAGAAAACCTGGATATCCCAAGCCTTCAAAGGGATTATCTGTCCCTGAAACACAACTTCTTCCATGTTAGACTGACCCGTCACCTTGGGAGGCTCTCTGAGAAAGGAGCCTCCAGCACCCCTTCCACCATTGAAAGGATTCACTGGGAAATAAAAAACTGATGTGATGATCTGTTACATGGTTGTCTGATGATGAACAGCTTTTGTTTGTTCTCTGCTGCAACAGAAGAGTGACTAACCACCAACACAGCAAGGAAGGAGCTGACCCAATAATGCAGCCCATTCCCTATCAATTCCCACAGGAAAGGGCACAGCTAGGGGCATGAACTGGTCTGGCAGCACCAGCTTGCTCCCAGCCATCCCTTTCCAGAGGTTTGTAAGTACACATGGTCGTGTGGCCAGTGTGCAGGACACACACAGCCCTCAGACTGACCAGGCTGGGTCAGAGAGGGACTTAGACCGCCTGGATGAGAGGAGGAAAAAGGAACAGAAAAACACAGAGAGCCCCAGAGAAGAAAACAAGAATCTGCAATTCAAATCCATTCATCCCTGAGGGACTGGTGAAACAACTGCTTGCAATTGCATTAGTGCATTTTAATATGTTAACGGGCCCCCAGCTGCTGGTACCTGCCCCGGCAGCTGAAGTGTGGTCAGGGCCATTTCCTTCTGCAGAGCCAGGTCAGACAGATTTCCTCAAGAGAGTTAAAGTAAACAAACTTTAAATCACACAGCAACAGACTGGGAGAATACTCAAGGCCAGCTATGATTATCTCAGCTCTAGAGAGGGAGCTGGCTTGCTGCATCAGGAGGGATTTTTCCTACGGATGCGATGAAATGCACAGCACTGCTGCCAGTGCTGCCTTCTCGTCAAAAATTTGCTTGCATGACTTACACCAGGTGTCATTGTAGGTAGAAAATATTGGGATGTTAAAGAAGTCATAATATTGGCAGATGATGTTTTATGTAGTGATACACATGCTGAAGACAATAGGAGTATCTGCTATAAGTGAGTACCACTCAACATGAATAATGGCTCCAAGGTCAGGCCCCTAATGAACAGTTGTCTGGCTGTGAATATATAGACTTTTTCACTCTGTTGTAGGCAATGCTCTCAGCTACCTAATTAGGTTGATCCGTGAAAATGATTATTCATTATCTGAAGTCTGAGAGTACAGAATTATGTATCTGAGCAGTGTGCCTTTAAAGAAAAAGCATGTGAAATTCTAATGTTAGACAANAGTGACTATCTTAAGTCAAGGAATTTTCAGTGTTTCATGCCCTGTCAGTGAGGAGCTGCACAAAAAGCTGGGAGAGAGCACAGCTGGGACAGCTGATCTGAACCAGCCAAAGGGGTATTCCATTCCACAGAACATCATGTCCTGTGTGTAAACTGTGGGGAATTAGCTGGAAGAGGGGAAAAATGCTGCTCAGGGATGAGCTGGGCTTTGGCCAGGGGAGGATGAGAATCACAGTTGTATTGCTCATCACTTGTTTCTTTTGGGTTTTATTAGTCTCACCTTTTCATTACCATGCTGCTGATGATGGTGATGATTGTATTTTACTTTATTTCAATTATTAAATCTTTCTTATATATCTCAGCCCACATTTTACCTCTTTTTGATTCTTCTCTCTATCCCACCAGAGGGAAGGGGAGTGAGCATGCAATTGTAAGGTACTTCATTTCCAGCTGGGTTGAACCATGAGAAAAGGGCAAGACAGAGCAGAGATAGGGCAGGAAATATTGTCAGGGCATACAGGTCTCAAGCATGTCATATGGCACTGAGGCAGGGAGATCAGTGATTTACTTAAGGTCCTGCAGGCAGTCTGCGGCAAAATGAGGAGAAAACCTGGATATCCCAAGCCTTCAAAGGGATTATCTGTCCCTGAAACACAACTTCTTCCATGTTAGACTGACCCGTCACCTTGGGAGGCTCTCTGAGAAAGGAGCCTCCAACACCCCTTCCACCATTGAAAGGATTCACTGGGAAATAAAAAACTGATGTGATGATCTGTTACATGGTTGTCTGATGATGAACAGCTTTTGTTTGTTCTCTGCTGCAACAGAAGAGTGACTAACCACCAACACAGCAAGGAAGGAGCTGACCCAATAATGCAGCCCATTCCCTATCAATTCCCACAGGAAAGGGCACAGCTAGGGGCATGAACTGGTCTGGCAGCACCAGCTTGCTCCCAGCCATCCCTTTCCAGAGGTTTGTAAGTACACATGGTCGTGTGGCCAGTGTGCAGGACACACACAGCCCTCAGACTGACCAGGCTGGGTCAGAGAGGGACTTAGACCGCCTGGATGAGAGGAGGAAAAAGGAACAGAAAAACACAGAGAGCCCCAGAGAAGAAAACAAGAATCTGCAATTCAAATCCATTCATCCCTGAGGGACTGGTGAAACAACTGCTTGCAATTGCATTAGTGCATTTTAATATGTTAACGGGCCCCCAGCTGCTGGTACCTGCCCCGGCAGCTGAAGTGTGGTCAGGGCCATTTCCTTCTGCAGAGCCAGGTCAGACAGATTTCCTCAAGAGAGTTAAAGTAAACAAACTTTAAATCACACAGCAACAGACTGGGAGAATACTCAAGGCCAGCTATGATTATCTCAGCTCTAGAGAGGGAGCTGGCTTGCTGCATCAGGAGGGATTTTTCCTACGGATGCGATGAAATGCACAGCACTGCTGCCAGTGCTGCCTTCTCGTCAAAAATTTGCTTGCATGACTTACACCAGGTGTCATTGTAGGTAGAAAATATTGGGATGTTAAAGAAGTCATAATATTGGCAGATGATGTTTTATGTAGTGATACACATGCTGAAGACAATAGGAGTATCTGCTATAAGTGAGTACCACTCAACATGAATAATGGCTCCAAGGTCAGGCCCCTAATGAACAGTTGTCTGGCTGTGAATATATAGACTTTTTCACTCTGTTGTAGGCAATGCTCTCAGCTACCTAATTAGGTTGATCCGTGAAAATGATTATTCATTATCTGAAGTCTGAGAGTACAGAATTATGTATCTGAGCAGTGTGCCTTTAAAGAAAAAGCATGTGAAATTCTAATGTTAGACGAGGTGACTGCATGATGAATGGAAAGAGCTCTCAGGACTTTCCATGGGAGTGCATTGAATTCTTCAAAAGGTCAGAGGAAAAAATCCAAACTTTTTAGATCATGTCAAAATCAACAATTCAAATGTTAGTTTTACAAATAATGTTGCATTTTGGATTAAAATGCAATTTCTGATTTAAAATAAATGCAAAACAAGAATAAAGTATTTTTATTTGTTGGAAAAGTGAGCTTTCAGTTGTGTTCAAACCAGTTATCTGGAAATCCTGAAACATGGCAATTTCTACTTGTATGGGATCCCCAAAATTACACAAGATGAATTCCATCACACTTCTGCAAAAGAAAGAGATGTAGACTGTTGCCACAGCCTTCCTGCTACCGGGTCTCCCAGGAAGTTCCAGTGGCACTCTTCCTTCTCTGAAAGGTGATTGCCAGGCCCTGGAAGACTCTTCTACTGACAAGTGGGATATGGGAAACCCAAGAGGAGTGACATGGGCCCAAGGAACCAAGGCTGCCAGGAAGACACGAGTGCTTCAAAAGCCTGAGGACATCAGCCATTTGGCACCAGAGGCCATAAGGTAAATAAAAACCCGTGACATAATGCAATGACAAACGCTAAAGGAAGGGAGAAGAAGCAATAGGCAGAGGGGGGAGGTAGTCTTGATGTGAGGTGTGCCCTTTGTATCCCTTCAGCTCGATTAGGATGGGCTCATGAGAGAGCCTTACCCAAAAGAAGGCATTAACCACCTCATCTTCTTTCATTTCCATTCACTGAGACTGATATTGGCTCTGTTCATTCTCCCAGCCAGAGCAGCTTCTCTGAGAGTCTGCCCTGGGGAAAGGAAAGAGAAAGGAGTTAACAGAAATGGTAAATATTTCAACTGGCTACTGGAACAAGAAAAGAGAAAAGAAAAGAAAATTTAAAAAAATACAGAAAACAGGTTGCCCCACGCTGGAAAAGCACATTAGGAGGCAGGCAGATCTGTGGAAGTTAAAACAGATTCTCATCATATGGGAGCAGCATCTTTTTGTCTGAGTCTCTAATTCCCATCTAATGCTGGGATGTAGTTCCTGAAGCCTGGATATGAATCTGAACCGAATCTCTAGATACCAATTTGGAAAGAAACCTCAGCGTAAAATTGATTTGGCCTCACCCTGCTTGCTTCAGTTCAACGTGCCTGCAAAAAGAAGCTCCCTGAAACTCTCTGCATATTTTTCTTTTGTAGTGCCAAAGCTCTGCTCACCTCCAGCTCCTACACCACTCGTTTTCCTTGCAGGTGCCTGCCTGTGGAGCACTTGGCCTTCATCTGCACCTGATCCACCCTCACCCAGGGAAGCCAATGATCCGGGGCACGCACCACTGCGACAGCCACGCGCAGGAATTGTTAGTGATGTAATGCAAAAGACGTTTCCCCATTACACCCTTCCTTCCGAGCCAAGTTTTCCCTTGTTAATTAGGAGGAAAATTTCACAACTTCACCACCATATAATTAAATCTTGCAATTAACATGTGCACTTAAACCATCATTTTGAAAATGAGACTTATGCAGGGAAATCTACTTAAGGGAAAGCACCAGAATGGAGGGTGAAACTGTGACACTCTGCTAATGATCCAGAACACCAGTGGTTAAATGATAGGTCTCACTGACAGCACTCTGCCCATCTGACATGTGCAGGAAAGGGCACCGTGCTTATGGATGCTAATCCAACACGGTACCAATAAAAGGGGAGCGGGAGGGAGGGTGACAAAAGCAGAGGTAAATACATTAAGTCTCAATTAGAGTACTGACACGAGAGAGAGATGAGGTTAATATATTTTAGGAGAAAGCCTTTCTGTGAGCGAGGGGTTGATCTCTGCAGGATGATGTGACAGAGGTGATGACAAGGGAGAAGGGAAGCACTTTTCATTTCATTAGACCCTGCTTGGAAGTGGCAGTGCAGTCTCAGGGCTTTATGGCCTGCTTTGGCACATCTTGTTTGTTTCCATCACCCTCCAGACACGGGTATTGGATGCATTTGGAAGAGCTGGACTCAACCACAGCGTTGCTCTCTGCTTCTGTGATGCCTTGACAGCTTGGGATGTCCAATGCACAGGTTTACATCCCAACTTCCACCTGGCTCAGCCTCAGCTGCTGGGGGAACACAGAGCATGATTTCGCTGCCCCACAACCATTCAAGCTCTGTATCTTCAGAGCAATTTTGCAGCATGGCTGTTTGTGCATATATTAGGCAGCACACATGGCAAAATTCAGAAACTAGTGCACAAATATCTTAGGGGAGGCCGCAAGTTTTTGCTGGGTAGTTACACAGCAGCTGGCAAGCAGCCTTGGGTCTCGTTTGGTGATTTGACATATATAACAATACAATTAAAACAAGCTTCAAAAAAGGTAATTACTTCAGACTAGTGTTATGCCATGCAGTAAGCTGGAAGAGAATAAAACCCAGCAGCTGACCACCCACCCACCTCAGCTCTTTCTATGCACAATGAGGAAAAAGGGAATTGCATCTTTAGCAGCAATCTATGTTAACATTTTAATTGCACTGACTGAAACTTATTCAGCAGCTACAGATTTCCCTATTCCAAAATAATCCTTATTCAATTAGCAAAGTACAGACAGTGTCATGAAATAGTCACAGAAATCCATCACAGAAACAAAGCATGATTTCCTTTTATACCTCCTGACACACACGCACACGCCACCACACTTATTAAGATGACATCCAGCATTCAGGCATAAAATCTTAAATTACAGAGTGATTGGGGCTTTTCAACTGATCCATAAAAGTATGCACTTAGCAAAATCTAAGGACAGGTAGAAGAGATGGATAACACCCAATGCACGACCATTTCAAGGCAGGCACTGAGGCATGCAAAAATAAACATTTGCCGAGGTGAACGCAGTGTGCTATTTGTACAATGCAACACTGCAACGGCCTCTAGTAATAAAAATATCTGCAGATTTAAGCCCAGAGGACTATATTGCATATCAATAGCAATAAAACCAGCAGAAATAGAAATGTATTATTTACAGACCTATTTATAAACCTAAATGCTTCTCCAGTGGACCTACTTCTGTGGAATGAACTGTCTTCCTCCCCCTCCCTCCTCTAGTGGTTTGCACGTAAAGGTAGCAAAGAACTGTACCATTAAGAAAGATCTTTGTAAAAGATAAAGAGTTGGAATTAGGAAGAGACGCAAATTCCTCCTGCATAATTTTCCCAGTGGTATGACCTGCATTTCCATCAAGCAGCCCTAGCTTACACCTTTGGAAATGGGATTGCAGGCAAACCCCAGGTCCATAGCATACTCTCACCAGGAAGGTTGATTCTGCCTAATAAAGCTGGACAGGATCGTTGCCATTAATTTTGACAGCAGTTAACTAGATTATGACCCCTTCCCTTCCCTTCCCTTCCCTTCCCTTCCCTTCCCTTCCCTTGTTCTCTCCAATGCAAAGGTTTTTTGATTCAATGAACACACTGAAATGCCAGCAGAGGGAAGGAAGGTATTTTCACTCTCCTGTCACTCAGATCTCTCCTTAAAACACTCATGTTGTTTCAAATCTCACGTTGCTTTTGTCTCACTATCGCTTATAAGACCATTACAAATAATAAATCCTTCCTGGGATGCCCCATTTAATGGACCAAAGCAATTCCGTGTTCACAGGAACAATTTTCCTTCCTTATATATATCCCCTAGAGCAAAACTGCGGGTGCTGGAGTTACTCTGCCAATGAAAAAAAAATTACCAGAGACTTAAAAGACTAGGCTAAGGAAGGTAATGGATTATACTGATGGACTCAATCACCTACATTTACTTGAAGAGCCTAAGTGTCTTCAGATCTGACCATAAGCTGCTGAGTAACACACTGAGTAATTCAGACAGTGGACAAAGGCCTCGAAACAGAACAACAGACTGCTGTTAATCAGCCCTAACATGTTCTCCTGCTTGTTGCCTTTCTTACAGCCCCCAGCACAGAGCCCCTCCATGATGTGCCCCCTCCCAGGGCAGCAGCAACCCCCCACAGCCAGCCCCCCACAGCAAGTGGGAGATGAAGGCACAGAGATCAGACACTGGCTTTGTCTGTTCTTGTTGCTACTTGTCCTTCCAGTGAGAAATCCATGCATTCAGACTGCAAATTACTCAGAAATCTCTCTTCACCTCCTCACAGCTGCTGTGTAACTTGCACAGTCGTCCAGGTCTTTGTTGGATTTGACCCACAGACTTCAAGCAAAGTTTTGTCTGCTCTTATCAGATTTTCTTTTAATGTGCTGTTTTCTGAAGTATTAGGCTGAGCTACCAAATCCTATCTTCATTTTTTCATCTCCTGTGCTCTGGATGCTTTCAAATGAATTAACTGTAACTCTGGCCCTTACTATGCTGGTGAGTTAATACGTGCATAAATAAGTTCGGATGAATTCAACCCTGCTGTAACTTACCCTGGTGCACATCTGAAAGTTCTACTTTAGAAGTAATTATAATAATATAATTTAGAGTTGTTTGGGTTATAGCAGTGTGAAAAAAAAAGAAAAGGTAGGTTGGCAGCAGCAGAATTAGATTAGTATTTCCAAAATATCTGGAATTTAATCTCCTTTGTCTTGACAAGTGAAGTCTGGTCATCCCGCCACTGCAATTTCTTTTGGAATTCTGGAAGCTGAGTCCCAAAGCATGAGCAAAACTTGTGAGCAGAGAGACTGAAAGCTGAATTACCTAGTTTATAACATCTGCATGAAATACAGTTTAATTCCTCGTGTTTTGTACAAAGGGGACCGAAAGGATTCTCTATATATTTTTCGAGACACACAGATTGCTGGCCAAAGAACTTCACCAGATGTTTTCAATATATCTTTCCTGAAGGAGATGTATCTTTTTACATACGAATCTCACCCAGCTCTCCCACGTATTTGAAGCTAGCCCAGTTTTCTCCTAATGGGATAAAAGATCACATTTCCAGTGTCTTTCATAAATTTTACGCCTAATTAAGTTCCCATTAATGGGGTTGAGAAGGGCATCTTTATTTCCATCACACACTTTTTTGATTTCGTGGGTTTTTTGTTTTTTACTTGGACTTCTGTGGCTTTCCAGATTTTTAGAGGATTTGGTTTGTTTTTTCTTCTTTCCTGTTTTGTGTTTCACTTGTTAGGCAGAAGTGTCACTGCAAAAAACTGTGTGCCATTGCCCAGTACCATTTGGTTTTCTGGTCTATTCAAATTTGTTAGGTTTTCTTTTAATCGGGAGAGTGACAGAAATGACAAAAATTCTTTCTCACCGGCTGAGAATGGGTGATGCTTTGGAGCCAGCTATGTGGCTGACAACAGTGCCACCCTGTGTCCCTGCAGCCTGGGGGACCCACTGAAAACTCATTTATTAAACCCTTCCCAGCCACAGCAGTTTCCTCCTCCTCTTCCACATCCACTAGCAGACTCCTTTCCTGATGCTTCCTGGCAATTTTTTACTTTCTGAGCCTCCTCTTTAACTTTCTGCCAGGGGATGAATTTATGGCCGCCTGGCAGAGCGCAGCCATCAGAGCAGCACAAATAACCGTTTGAATAAGGCACCTTTCCTGAAACAGTTCGGGTCTGTAGTTTGGGTAGAAATGGTTTGATGAAGCTGCAAATCAATATTACTCTGTAAATTTTTAATGTTCACACCATGTGAAATGCTGTAAATAAAATAAGCTAACCACAATAGACTATTCTTTGTAGTTCATTTTAAAAAATGTCTGTTCAGCAGTATGGCTAACTACTCGCTGTAGATATGGCTTTAAAACTGTCTGGGCTAATACATCAAGACCAGAATTTGAATAACCTCTAGTGGCAGGCAATTTTTCAGAACTCCCAAATACTACAATAAGTAAAACTAGAATTTTTTTTCAGGGCTCTGTGCTAATATGGACAGGTCAGAATATAAGTAAAATGAGAACAAGATTTGTGCACTGACATGTTTATTAATCCAGCAAACGGTTGTTAATAATTAGAGGTGAGCTCAGAGTGGAGAACTCAGATCTGGATTTCAACTGGCTACACACAGATGTCCTGGGAGTTTGGAGCTGGGAGATTTCTCAGGAAGTGACCCCATTATAGGGATGTGTAAGTACCATTTTTGTTACCTTGGATCCAGGCTTTAAAGGTTTTCTTTTTCGGTCCTAACCCATTATTTGTTTCCAGAGATATATTTTACAAGAGGGACAAGGGGCAATGGCTGTAAACTGAGAGAGAGGATGTTTCAGTTGGATACAAGGAAGAAATTCCTTCCTGTGAGAGTGGTGAGGCCCTGGCACAGGTTGCCCAGAGAAGCTGTGGATGACCCACCCCTGGGAGTGTTCAAGGCCAGGCCAGATGGGACTTTGAGCAACCTGGTTTGGTGGAAGGTGTTCCTGTCCATGGCAGAGGATTTGTAACTGGATGATCTTTAAGGTCCCTTCCTACTCAAACCACCTATGATTCTACGATTCTATGAACCAATGCACAAAAGAGGAAAAGAATAACCTAAGCATATGTGACAGCAAGACCTGTTTGAAAAACAAAACAAAACCACAAACCAGCAACAAAACAAAAAGGCGTAAAAAGCAAATATAAACAGCAACTGCAGCATAAAACCCCAACCTTTGTAACTTTGATTCTTATCTGTGCCTTGCCCAGAGTATCTTGGTGGGAGATGTGTCACTGTGGAGACAGACTGATGGCTTTTCCACTGGTGCTTTGTCACCAACTGATTTGATGGTCCAGTCATAGAGGCTGCCACGAGGGGGATATCGGTACAGTATTCAACCTCACCCTGCTGGCAGAGTGAGCAGTGCTTGGAAGCAATATGCAAAAGCCTGGTATAGAATAATATATTTAGAAGTTTGTGTGCTGTTCTATACGAGCACCTTCTTCTAATTCAGGATACACCTCATGCCCTGCTCTCTTGCCTTTTCACAAGGGGAGGGGAAAGAGAGTGACAAAGCAAAGCATAAAGGTCTTTGGCCTGGAGTCACTCTGGAGGGAAAACAAAGTTTCGCTCATAATGCTGACAAGCTGATCAGCAAAGTCCAAATCATAGTTTCTTTACTTGCATCCTAGCTCCACTGTGAGGTTGTTGAATAATTCCTGACTCTCATTCTCACTCTCCTGTTGAAAAAAACCCACTTCTGTGCCCCAGGTTGGCCTCTGGGTTGAAGTGAGTGCCATTTCCATAGGATAATGGGAGAGTTGAGGCAGCTGTGAGGTGAGACTGGGTTGCTCAGGGCTTTATCTAGTCGTGTGTTGAATATCCCCAAGGACAGCACAGCCTCCTCAGGTAAACTGTTGCTGTATTTCACTCTCCCCAGTGGTTTTTCCCCATGTCCAGGCTGAATTTAGTCTGTTCCAACTTATGCCTGTTGCATAATTTAGCATGGCCTCTGCCCAGTCACAATATTGGGACCAAATTGCTGCTTTGGTCCCATTTCATAATTTTCCTGACCATTTTTCTTAATATCCCAGTGTTTTAAAAGTTAAATCCTCTGGCAAAGTCTTCCTCTCTCAATTAGAATTACCTGCAGGTGCAATTTGTCAACTCTTTATATATTTTAATACACAGTTAATAAAGGCGCTGAAGATATTCAATACTCCTCAGTATTCTCACATTCCACTGCCAAGTAAGAAGTTTCTCAGTTGTTACCTGTGACATCAATTAAGATTCCCAAACCCTGAGAAGACGCCATCTGTGTGTGAGACAGGTTGAAAAGGCAGTCCTGTACCTGGAGTGTGAGCAGGAGACAAGGTTCAGTCCTGAGCTCCATCACGGAGCAGCCAGATGTCCTTATACAAATCTGCTCTCACATTCCCATTCTCTATGTAAAAAGAGGATTTTAATGTTGGGTTTTGCCTCAGGGGTGCAATTCATAGCTTAGGATGCATTCTCCCAATAACATCAGGGGCTCTACACCTATGAGCACTGCAAAAAATGTTTTCCTAACACATTATCCATTAAAGCTCCATAAATTGCTTGTTTCAGAAGAAAGAGTAGGCTGAAAGCCTGTCCATCTGCTCCTGTTGTATCTTTTAAGCTGTCCAGGACCTGGTCAGCCTGGGTCAATAGACCATAAGGAGAGTGATGACCTTGACAATGAAACTTTCTCCCAGGAAGAAAACAGATCCCCCAGTCTGCAGAGTCCAGAGGATTAAATACTTCACCTTCTGTCTTAGCTCAGGACCAAACCAAAATCTCAAAGATCTTATTAAACTCACATTCAAAAAATGAAGGGAGAGTACTGGGGTATGCTTCACTCCTATCTAAGCATTTCATTTTTATTAAAAATTTTACAATATTTTGAGAGATAAAAGAGGACATTCTGATGAATAAGAATTACTGCTTCTTCTCTCCAAAATATGAAATTAGTCAAAATCAATTTTTTGAATCTTTGATAAATTAGATCACCAGATAATCCTCAGCTTTTTTACTTTCCCACCCTTTGCACAAATGCTTGGCAAAGTCTGATGCTCCCTGAAGTCCATACAAAATCCGTTGTTCAACGACTGGTACCTAATAACTTGACACTTCCATGTCCTGGCACCAGCTTAGTGACTAAAAATGAAAAGTACAAGGATAAACCCTCCATTCTGCCTTATTCCTCCAGCACAGTCATACACTGTTGGGATTACGATGGCTCTCAGCCAGACGCAGACACATGTAGGGTCTGGGAAAGGGATAAATGTTGGTAGATATTCACAGTGAGTTCATCCCAAGCTTGAGGAAAAGAGTATGAAGCTTATTTGAAACTTTGGCAAGTGGTCAATGAAGGCCAGTGTCTAGGGATCATGTGGGAGTCAGTTATCACTGAAAAACAACACCAGCATATGAACGGTTTGTGAAAGACCTCAAAAGTGAAATGGCAGAGATGGACAGGGCAAAACATCATAATAAGATCAACTTGGAACTGACATTGAAATGAACTGTAATGTGACCACGGGAGAAAAGTAATCCTTCAGGGGGAAAAAGCTGAAGGGACTGTGTGAGGTGTGTGGATGAAAACACTGTATTAAAGGTGGTGTGGGGAGGTCTGCAGGACAGTGGCCAGGTGTAAGGAACAGAGAAGCAGCAGGGAAGGTGGGCTGCTCCTGCAATCCCTGGGTGGGCTGGAAAAAGAAAGCCTAGGAGACACTAGGCTGGGAAGCTGACTGCATCCAAGCTGCATCCTGCACATTCTTAGATGCTGTGCCTTAAGATCATCATCTCCCATTCCAGGCAACACGATTGCTTAGCAAAACAAAAGAGAGAAGAAGCCAAGTTTCCAAAATCCTCAGGGTCATAGGCACCCTCAAGCTTCTGGACATGGGTAAATAAACAAGCAAAACCAATCCTGTAGCCCTGAGTTAAATGCTTGTCTCTGAAACATGAATTAGAAGGAGATAGCATTGTAGAGAGAAGGAAAAGAGTCACTGAGACTGGAAAATCTTCATTTCCTCTCTGGCGCAGGCCACGGTACAACAACACTACTAGAATTTCCTGCAGGAGAACAGGAGCAGAAAATCCCTAGATGCCAAGGCTCTGCCCACACTAGGAAACTAACTCGGGAGTGGATGAGTCTGGAGCTATTGGAATGTTTCTCTTTTGAAGACAATGATGATAACATGAACCATGAAGATGCAACAACCTGAAAGTAGAGTACAAAAAAAGCCTTCAGGTTCTTATTACCTTAATCTTCTGATATTTATGGACTGTCTTGTGAAGATTAAGTGCCTGAATTTGGCAGTATCCCTCCAAGACAGGACTCCTCAGTTGCCGGATATTTTAGACTTTTCTTTATTGATGACATTTCTGCTACCAGGACCCCTGAGGTGGGACCACCAGAGAGAAAGAGATAAACACTAATAGATAAAATAAGGCTGCATCTTTCATTATTTTAATCATGTTTTTAAAACTGTATTATGACAAGAAAAGTTCTGATTGTATGTGTTGTACATCCAACAAGTAAAAGCTACCAAAATGAGTGTCAGGAAACATATCCTTACTGCAATAATAGGAATGGACATTACAAACAAAAATTGTAGAGGAGGAGTCAAATTAAGCAGAAAAGTTGTCCTAACTGGGACATCTTCCCAAAACAGTACAATGTGAGTTATCCTGAAGTTTTGTAGAAGAAAAGGTGGAACCATATCAGAATAAATTCAAGCTACAGCAAAACACAAACCAGAGCTGCACCAGAAAACACTTACTGTGCCCATTCTGGTTTACCAGTCAACCCCCACCCTGGCTCGAGAAGAGCAAAAGTGGACAGACACTTGTGCACACACACAAACACACAAACATCCAGATTATTTTCAGAGCAAATTTTTCCTGTGTGAAATGCTCCTTAATAGGTTTCCCAAAAGGTCGTACTGTTCCTTATGAGACTGGCTCTATTTACTTGGCATTCAGGGCCATGTAGTGATTTGTTAATGTATAGATCTGTCACAACTAATAAATCTTTACAGCGTTATGGATGACATTATTATTTTAGATCAAGATTACAGCATTGGCTGGCCGATGTTGATGATAGCAATGCTTACAGGATATCACCTACTCCTTGAATACTAGCTCAAAAAACCTCCAATATAATTCAGAGCATGGATCCATTTAAATATTAATGGCACAATGATATTGATGGCAACACTACTCCTGCAGAGGCTGCAAACCACATTCCCCACACATGCATTCACAGCATTAGGCAGCTGAAAGAGCACTTGCTGGGGGCTGGCTGCTGATTGTACTGCAGAAACATTCATGTGCAGCTGCTTGTGGGAGGAGGTTGAGGGCAGGAGGGAAACAGGTTCACAGGTAAGTGTGAATGCAAACACACAAACTAAGTTCTTACAGCAGAAGTGAAATGAATCTTAATTCACTTGCTGCACTACGCTGGGGTGACATGTAAGGCTTAAAGAAAAAGACACCACATAAAGCAAAAAAGAGTAGTGTACAACATAAATAGCATATGTGCCAAATGAATTCTATAATAAAGCAGATGCAGCAAATTATATTTAATAATGTTTGACAATTCCCTGTGCAGCTAATGGTTTGTTAGAAATTAGTCCCTAATGTTTTAGGGACTGCTGGCATTTACAGTCATTTGCTTTGTCTTAATTTACAGTGTTTGTGTGCTGTGTGGTGTTTAGCCTGCTCCTTGCAGTTTTATGATCTTTCTTGGCTTGTTGGGATTTCAAATGTTGTTTTAACTCAGTAGCTACTCTAACAACACAATGTTCATGGGAAGAATTTAATAAAATACCTTTCCAGGGGTTCATTCCCTATTTTCTCTTCATTACACAATGAAAGCCCATTCTGCTCTGACATCCAAACTCCTGTGAGACCTACTTGTTGCCAAACATGTAACTTCTAGTCCCAGATTTCATGGTATGAGCAAACAAAAAGAGAATGCATTGTGCCAGGCACAAAAGGCAATTCAGATTGCACTGAGCATCCTGCACTAGTAGATTCAAGCGATATAGCAAACCCATTTTAGCCATAAGTGCCCTTTCGTCCAACTGCTTAAATACTCCTCAAAAGCACACAAAATTATTTTACATCTTTCTGAAAAAATAACTAAAATCAGGATTACATCCATTGTCCAGGAGGATGAATTAAGCCACATAAATGAATCTGTGAGCATTACTCACAATGCCAGACACTGCACAGAGAAGTGAACACCAAAAGTTCATTGCTTTTCTTCCAATTCTCCCAACTGCTCAAAATGAAAAGAAATTATTTCTTCCTACAAACCTTAGCTTGACTAAGAAATGTTGGACAATCATGAGAGCATGGGATCCTCATGTCTTGAATACAGAGTGGAGGGATAGCACAGGCTCAAAACAACAGGATGAGGCCACAGGTGCCATAACACACCTAAAATAAAACCCAATATTGTTCTTCTGTGCCAGAAATTCCAGATTTGCTAAAAAGAGGGGAAGTATTGCCTGTGTGTAGTTGAAAGGTGAAAGCCCAATTTCTCCCTGGGGACACTTTAGCTTTGTTCAGGTCTCCTCGCACTGGTCTGCCAGAGAGGTGGGGACAGACTGCAGGTAGAGGACACTGCAGAAGGCCAAAGGTGTTCCAGGACGGCAGCCATGGCAGGGAGCAGCTCTGTGCCGAGGGACAGCCTTGTCTTCATGACCTCTGAGTGGTGGAACAATTATTTTAGGTCACAGTTTAGAAAAGTCTGAAGCATGCAATTGTGCCGGAGCTCCCAGTCTTCTGATTCTTGGATTATGATTTCTCAGAGCAGAGCTCCAGCAAAACACAGCACACAGCAACCAGGAACAGCCACCTCCCCCTTGGCTCCTCCCAGGGCTNCTCAAAGGGAGTCATCTTGCAACTCCCTCCTGCCATGGCAGTCCTCACCTCTTTGGGTATGTTGGACCACAGGAATTTTGCCACAGCGGTTGTCACACTGCGTGGTGGTATCACATTGGGGTCACCACTTGTGCCAGAGCTCACAGTCTTCTGATTCTTGGATTATGATTTCTCAGAGCAGAGCTCCAGCAAAACGCAGCACACAGCAAGCAGGCCCAACCTCCTCCCAGAGCTAGATTTATAGGGCTTGTGCCCACCCTGCAGCTACAGCTGTTTGGAGGAGGTTAACGAGCACTTTAGGTTGAGGTAGTCCCAATTCGATTCAGGTGTAGAATCCTGGTCCTGAGTGAGAGTTTGGATAGTGCACACCAGCAGGGTTTAAATACATATTACTACATACAATAGCAGGAAAATTGGTTTTTTTTAATCAACATGGGCTTGTTGAGAGCAAACTTTACTCCCATTCTTAATCTGGAACGCAGATTTTTCTTAACATTTACCCATATTTTTTCTCCTACTAGTTCAGCATTGCTTGTAGCTGGAGTCAATAAGCCTGAAAATGGAAATAGGCTAAATCTCAAGGGCTCACAGTTTGCTTGCAGCCAACTCAGCCACTGGGTAATATTGATTAAGGATAGGGAATTTGCTCAAATCCTGCGGACTTCCCACAATCTCCTCAAGTCTGCCAACAATAAAAATATTTGTCATGAAGTTCAGATCATTGGTAAAATGAAGATACAACACTTTAGTTCTGGTTATGAATGAATGTGGCTTCTAAGAGGGGAGATAAATGAGTGTCTCAGTGGAACTAGACAAATTTGAGTTGACTAACTATAGCATACAACAACAATTCATTTTTCAGTGGAAAGAAGGTCAGACACTGGTGTGAATTAGTCCAATTCTGACTAAAACAACTACTTACAATGTTAAATACTCTCAAAAGAACAGGGAAGACATCATATATTGGCTTTGGAATTTTTTTTTATTTTGGATTTTGCAGAGTTCACTACGAAAAGACAAAACCTGTTTCATGCTTGAGAAAAAAATAGAAAGAGTGCATCTAGGTGCACAGCTTCCTCCCTTCTCTGTGTGAAGGAGACCATTGCAATTTGTCAGGATGTGGCTGAGTTCAAAGTATTTGAGTGTGAAAGGTAGATGATCTTGATGTATAGAGTGAAGTTTCACAGGAGACACATTCCCAGGATATAAGTCAGGCTAGCTGCCATCTCAAGCACAGTTTTGATCCACCTGCATATACATTTGAAAGGAGCCATGAAATTCATTCACATACTGGGCTACTTCAAGGAAATGTGTTTAAACGTGGTAACAGAGTGAAAGGTAGAAAGATTTGTCATCTGGAAATGTGCTTACATCAAGAAAGCTGTCAGCTCAAAATGGTAAAATCTAGAAGGGGATAAAAAATGCAGAAGAGATAAAGATGCCAGTGTGTCCCTCTGAGCAGCTGATGGCTGAGGGAAAAGTCCTGTTTGATTCTACTCCATGGCCTTTTCTTTTCCCTCTGAGAACTGACATGGTGTAATTAAACACAAGTAACTCCAAAGAACTTGACTGCTTAAGCTACATATTGTTTAATTACTTACTTCTTTAGCCCTACCTGTACTGCAGCTCCGAGTCAGATCTTATTCAGCAATCCTCCTCCATCAGCTTTTTGTATGAGCCACCACAGTCCAGCTCTTTAACATGCTTGGGGTGTAATGCATTTAATGAAAAGGAAGTTGTCACTGGCTAAAAACACCTCCAAGAAAGTTGTTTTTCAAAGTCCAGATCTCTGGGGAACACCAGTTTCACTCAATCTCTTCCTAACTATAACTCTAGTTTGAAGCACTAAACATTTTTCCTAGTAAACCACCCGGCTGAAAGATGACAGGAAAATTCAATTCCTGCCAGTGTCACTGGGGCAACACAATTATCAAGGCTGTGCCTCGACTTACACAAAGAAAGCTCAGCTGAGCTTTCTGAAGGATACCACTGGTGTTTAGTTTTCAATTCCCAGGGTCTATCACACCATCTTGGTGCTCAAAGACCTTAATTCATCTTGCTGTCATATCCACCCATCACCTACGAGGCGCTTTTCAAATGAGGTTCATCCTGCCTGCTAGCATAACACAGTCATCATCTGCCCTGTCATCTGAAAAATATAAATGTTTCATGCTCCACTAATAAATCTGCTACAATATTTGCTGTTGCTTGTGCAATTCAGGGCCCTGTTTCATGGAATATTTATAAATCACTTGCCTGATGATAATGTTCATTGCTAATTGTGAGCATCTTTCTGCCTCCCACCCCACTATGCAGGGCAAGAGAGGTGCTCCAGCATGGATCTGAGCTGTCTCTTCCCACTGCCTTTCCACCACAGCAGTGTGGAAGAGGGGAAGCTTACCATGTGCAGATAAAAGCAACATCAAAATCTTTTTGCTTGATTTCACATTTAATGAGAGAAACTGAAGGAGGAAGATTGCAGAAGAAATCTGTGTGTGATTGTTGTTAACCACAAAAAGTTGCACTTTATCACTCCCCACACCTTCCTTCCACCTGGGTGCTGCCTTTAAATGGTCCTAAAAAGCCAATTGCACCACCTTACATATTTTCCTTTGTCCTGTGTGTGTTTTTTGCCCTATCCAAAAGCTCACGGTTTGCAGGAAAACGTCATGGGAAATCACTGCTTGCCAAAGAGAGCTTTGGTTCAAGTAAGTCATCTACTTACTGGAAAGTAAAAATACTGGGAAAGCTGGGACAGTGAAGGGATAGAATTATGATTACCATTTTGCATTTTTGTCAGAACTGGAGAAATGCCCTCTGCTCTGTGATTATGTCAGGTGAAGAGGTAGAGTTTCCTTTCTGCTCGCAGGTGGTGTTGAGAGATGGATGTGAGGAAGCAGGAGAGTACATGAACACACATCTTCCATATTTCTGTGGCACCCAGACACTTCAGCCAGGATAGAGTTCCTTGACCCTAATACTGTAGCTGAAAACCTTTGATTTTTTCCCAAATTGCTTAGACCCAACATGAGCAAGACAAGCCAGGAAAAGGGAGTTTTCTCCCTGGATTACAAAAGGGACATTAGGATCCTTCCTAGTCAACTTCTCATGCTCATTATTGCCTAGCATTGCTGCCTAGGCTGACCAATGGCCTGAGCTCAACCCAAACAAGGGCTGTGAACAGCTACCCATGGATGAACAAATCAGAAAATATGCCCCAAGAACTTTGGAGAAGTCTCTGCTGGTGCAAGCAGGTAGTACCTGGCATCCTCCCTCATCTTTTCGAACTACACCTCTTGTTTTCACAGAAATTGTCAGACCCCAGTATCTTTAACATCTTCCACACTGGCTGAAATCTGTCTAAAATCTGGTTAAATTTGGGTAGCAGAGTCCATCAGGGAGGCAGGTACACACCATACAATAAACATCATTTCCTAGAGAAAACCAGATCAAAAAAGAGCCTGCAATCATCAGTCCCTCCTTCCTTTTGACCAAATCGATGCGTCCCTTGGTAGAGCTGAGCATTGATCTGTTTTATGCAAACAATGGAGTTTGAAGTTTTAGATTTATGCTCCTTGCCCAAAGACAAGCTCATGTCTGAAAGAGCATGAGTTTGTGCACTGGCTAATGGCTCTTGCTCAATCACTAATCATCCCAGTTCTTAAAGATTTTTAAGTCAACTATTGACCTATATTATTCTGCCTTGAAAGAAATGTTATAAGCTGTGCAACAAATTAGGGCAAAACAGCCTAATCAAGATTGGTCTCAAACCTCCAAATCTTCCCATTAAGAGCTGATTCTATTTCCTATTATTCATTGTTTTGGGTAAAGAATGTTTATGAGGTATTAGGCTTTTTATCGGTTTCTCCTCCATTTTAATTTTCATTGTTGCACATTTGAGTGATAAAAGATCATGAACCCTTTTTCCCAAGTTATTTATTAACACTCATTATAAAGGGGAATTGAGGGGAAATGATGTGAAACTAAATGGCCCAGATTTTTTCTTCCAGCAGGGCTTGCACTGGAATCTATTTTTCACTACCGACAGGGAGTACACAGCCAACACTCACACAGACATCAGGAGAATTCAGGCCCAAAAGTGACAAAAGACTACTGAATCCATCATTATTTTTCCACTTCACCTACCTAACTCAAAAATCACTGGCTGCTCACTTCAAAGTCAACACAGCTGCAAAATGACGCAAATACCACTAGCGACAAGATGACATTTCTTTCATTCATTTTTAAATTTATTTTTAAAGACAAAGTTTGTCATACTGAAAAATCAGGCTACAGGTGCAATGAACTGATGTTGCATCTCACAATCTCTGGGATGAGGAGATACTGGGGATGTAGAGTGAATCACTGCACTGTTAGGAGATGGTTAAACTGAGGAAAAATGTATTTTCAAATATTTCATACTGAAGTGTTATTAATTCTTTATACTGGAAGTGTTCTCTGATAAGTATGAGCCTTTGTTTTGCTCTTAGGAAATTTTTATAACTGTATAGTACAGGGATGTGTGTTTGGATCTCTTAAAGTATTAATTGGCTGTATGATGGCTGTTCTAAAAAGCATTTAGTGAAATAGATAATATATCCACGTCTCAGAAAACCACAGACACGCTCAGAGTTTTCTTGTCTCTGTTACAGGATCTTTTGTTTAAATATCCATGCATCCATATATTTCCAGTACTTATTTTGCAGTTGCATTTACAACAGCTTTTGCTGTTGTGAACACATAGATCCATACTTCCTAGGACTAGCTCTGTGATTCATGGAAAAACACCTCTATGTGCTAAACTGGTTCTCAGTTTTATTTTAACCATAATCTAGCCTGGAATGGCTGAAAATGTTGTCATGAAATGGAATTGTGTAATTTTACAAGCTGCATTTGACATGCCATTACCAGAAATCTGCTCAAGTTTTTAAAAACAAGAAAACCTTCTGACTCCTCATTTTTCTATCTTGCTAAATGCCCTAACTCAACCCAGAAAAATCATGCTTTCCAAGACGCTTTATTCTGAAGCAGTTCGAGCTGTTTGAAACAGCTTCAAATTAAGAAGCAGAAGCATTCTTGAATATACATTTCTTGAAACCAATGAAAATTCCATGAAGATGTAATTTGGCAAAAGTGCTGAAAGAGTCTCTATTCTTCTTCTGCAGGAATTATTCTGTGTCTGGCAAATTTCTGTGACTTTGCTGTCTTACACTCCTACTCCTGAGTTGTAATGAATTTCTGATAATTTCCATTCAAAGCTCTGTATGCTACCTCTGACTAGAAGACAAGAATTGAAGGTCTCAAAACAGCTGTTCCTGGCTATTAATGGGTTGCATTTTTCAGGAAGCCAGCTGAAGGCAGGATGAATTTTTCTCTACCTTCTCCCTGTTACGAGCCCCCACATGAAGGTGAGGGTAACCCAGCTTCCTGTTTATATCCCTTGGGGTGTATTAGAGTGAAACAGCTCTGAATGATCGGTGTAAATATTTGGATGTAGGGTTTGTTTTAGAACAATTTGGTTGTGATGGAAAGCAGGTATGCAGCCATTTTGGTTATTATTGTCTACAGTAATATAGCAATACAAAAGCAAATTAAGTAGTAACACTACGGAAATCATATATGTAAAAGAAAGAGAAGGGAAGAAAGGATAAGGTTAGTAAAGATTACACCACCTGTGAGATAAGACTTGGTTGTTGCAATTTCAATGTGTGTTGGTCAAAGTGGTGATCGCAGTCTTGTCGACATGGTGGAGAAAGCCTGCAAAACACCAAACTGCAGTGGGGTTTATACCAGGCTTAGGCTGGGTGGCAGAGATTTCCAGGGAACCCACTGTACAATTTCTCTAGTGATAATCAGTCTTTTGTGTTAATGATGGAAAGTAATAGGGAATAAAACTCAGACCCAAATAGAGAAAGCCTAGTGAAACAGATGAAGTGTATGCATTGTGTTTTGAATTTTTTCCACAGTGCTCCCCCTACACGGATTCCATCTGGGAGATGTCTGAACACCCTTGTAAAGATAGAGCTGCTAGTACACGCCATGGTCTATAGAAAATGGAGTGTTAATGGTTTAGCTACAGGCACCACCCACCCTCAGCTTCTTGAAATGTCCATACAGCACAGAACTGCCCTTGGCTTCAAAAGCATCCTTTCTGATTTTCCAAGGCCAGTGCCAGGTCACATTTCCACTGTCTGAGCAGCTGCATTGCATGTCAGTCTCACACATGAAATGGCAAAATCAAGCAGTCAGATGTCACATCTTGGCACTACAAAACCATTCATCATTATCAGCAGATGCAAATATGGGAACTTAAAAGGAGAGATGAGCCTGGACCCTTTTTCTAAAAACCAAGATTATTCATTGGAAGACCCCTCCCCGCCTAGCAAATGGCACCTTACTCAATATATTGACCTTGGATGGATAGATTAATCTCTTAGAGCTCTCATAAGCTTCATTTACGTTTCACTAGGTGTTAAACAATTAAGCCATTTTGGGATACAACTCTGCACATTATTTATGTGTCTCTCAGTGTCCTTCCACAGCAAAGTTCTAGGACTTCAAGAAAATAAATAAGACCCACGAGACGAGAAAAATCCATACCATTTTTTAAAAATTCACTGCAAGGTACAGTGAATACTTTTGGTTCAGCCTGAGCATAGCAAGGTTTTTGAATGCTGTGGAAAAGAGTCAGAGTGAGTAAAATATGTTTTCAGACTTCATGAGGAAATGATCACAATAAATGAAGAGTTTTGTAGGTGCAATTCTATAATCCTACACTGGTACTTTCAATGCCCTAAAAAGGCTTATTTGCTAGCATCCTATATAATTGCAGTGAACCAAGTCATCAGGATCCACACAGATGTAGCTTCAGAACTAGCCTAGGCAGAGACATGCATGCAAAGTTTGTGAATGTGCACCCAGAAGGCAGAAGTGTGGCCAGAAGAGCAGAATCTACACAGTGCCTGGGGACTTGGTGTTGAACATGTCATATGCATAGTCTCAAACACAGAAATATTTTCATACCTTCTCAATAGAGATGATACAAAGTACTGCTTTCACTTGACGTTCAGGGGTCAGTTCAGGCACATTCATAAAAGAAATGGTCCCTAGAATGCACTGCTTGTATCAGCAATCCTCTTTGGCATTAGGAAAGCAGCCTTGGAGATGATGTGTTGCCTGACTTTAATCCAATAACTCTATTGAATTTGTTGTTTGACCTTTTCTTTCCTTTGGATGGCATCATCCATGGAGTAGTATATCATCATCATCATCCTCACTGAAATGATGCATTTCACTAATAGATCATTAGAAGGAAAGCTCACTCTGAAGATATACGGGTACAATAGATCACGACGGAAAAGGGCGTACTGTTGATGTACTACCCAAAAGATGGCAGAGTCCAACAAGGAGGAGGTCCAAGAAGAAGCATGTTTAATTGAGAAAGGATGACTGCACCACAGTAAAAAGCCTTTAATACTTCCTTACTTTGCATTAATGAAATCGGTCACAGTGGATACTTACACTTCTTGCTTCTCTCAGCATGAAAGAACCAAGAAAATTAATCTCTTTTTTTCCATTCTGTTGCACATTCTGGTCCTTGCGCATTAACGCTTGGGGACCTGTGGCTCTTCATCAGTTCAGAGCTGTCTTACAGGCTCAGCCACCTCATGCAGCAAGCAGGATGGCACTGCCAGGGCAGGGAGCAATGCACAGCACAAGTCCTTAATGGGAAGGACAAGAAAATCCAGTGAGCCAACCAAGACGTGCAATGACTTGTCCTACAGGAGTGCTACACATGAATCCCTGCATTGCAATTAATGCTGTGACCACATAGGTTCCTGCCCATGAACGACTGCCAAACCCCTGCTTTGCCTGAGGCTCCAGGAAAGTATATCCTGGCTCTTGGTCACCTGAATATTTTGGCACATTGGTTGGAGGGTCAGAAGTGTTAAGAACCCTTCCAAGGGAGGAGTCATTTGACTTTGCCTGTATACATTGGATTTTTGCTCATCTCGATCTCATCTTTCTCAATATGTCCCCAAAACCTACCTTCAACTTGACTAAGTTCTATACTTTTGTCACAATTTCACAAAAAATTTTTTCTAACATGTTACTCCCTTGCGTGTTCGCAAAGAACAATTTATATTTGGAAAGTCGTGACTAGGTGCAGGAAAATATCCAGAAGACAGAGACTCAAATTTGCCCAGCAAAACTACTCTCTTGCATGTTGAACCCATCTGCCTCTTTCAGCACTACACATGCATTTGGAAGCAGAAGGGCTTTGGTGCCCACCCTAAAAGCCTTCGCACTGGGTGTGAGAGTCTCCTCACTCTCATTAGCTCTTTGCCTGCTTAATTATCTGCTCCATGCTGGAGAGGGGCACCTGCAGTGCAGCATGGGGTGGTGCTCAGACAGTGCCACTCCTCCAGCCCCTCTGCTGCCATCGCTAATTTCGCTCCCTATCGTCAACGGGCGCATCAGAAAAGTAAAACACAATTAATTGTGGTGCCAAATAGTAGCTTAATGCTTAATTGCACAACTCACAATGAGGTCACAATTACTGGGTGGTCAGATAAGCTTTCACAGATGTATTATACAATCCATGAGTTTAATCCCTCCAGAGGTAGTCAGAAAATTACAGTTCATTAACAAAGTGGTTCCATTATCCGAAAACGTATTTAAATCATCATTTTCTTCATTCCAGAAATAGTGCCATTTCTTCTTCAAAGGATAAATATAATTTTAAGAAAAGCTTCAGCTGGAAACTACTGTCCCTAATAAATCTAATGTCAGATGTTTAATGTGCCAATTTTTTTCTCCACAAATAACAAAGACAAGAAAACTGTATTTTGAGCCCCATCAGTTTATACCTCATGAAGAAAAATGGCAAATTGTAGAGTTTTGCACTGTCGTTCCACTCATGATCACAAGGAAATTCTGCAGCTTTTTCTGTGGCATGTCCCCCAGAAACCTAGGCAGTGACTAAAGTAAAGGGCCAGGTTCAAGCACAAAGGGTCAAATGTATTTTTCTTTATCTCCAAACCTTTTAAAAATGATTTACTGCCTCACTGTATGGGACATGAAAGGATAATGCTGTTTTCAACACTCAAATGGATGACATACTGGAACTGACATTTTTTTACATACATTTATGCATCTTGATGCAGCTGTCTCCCCAACGTGACAAAACTCCCAAGGAAACAAATGGGATTTTTACCTGAAAGTGACTGCAGGATTGGCCCCTCTTTAATGATTGTTAAAATATATCTACTCTGAAAATCCAGAATTACTTCACAGAAGTAGTGAAGACATCCAACTATTTCACCAATTTTAAGAAGTACTAAATCATGGAAATTATTTCAGAATACATCTTTGGTTATCCTTAATGCTTTCTCATATCTCTCTCTGACTGAAATAATATAAAAATCCATTGAAGAATAATAATTGTCACATTTGATGTACATTTTTATTAAAAGCACTATAAAAATTCAATTATGTAGCAAAGGGTGACAAAAAAAATTCCTTTAAATTATGCAGTAAACAAAGCACTCAAAAAAAAAGAATCATTTGCTCATGTCATATGTTAAAAATCTCTGTTCCATTGGCTGAGGAATTTAAACTAAATTCTGTTTTTGTGTCTGGAAGCAGATTTCCCCTTTTCTCTCCCCCTGCTCCCATTGGGGATTGGAACTAGATTATTTTTAAGGTCCCTTCCAACTTAAGCCTTTCTGTGAGTCTATGATTATCCAAATGCTTTCCTGGGGAAGGTTTATTTAGCCAACAATCTGTGCCTTCCAGACGTGGTGTCTCCTCTGTCCACTCCGAAAATTCCCATAGCTGACATTCACCACGGAGGGAGAACATAGCTGTACAGATGGATTAATAACAAAATCAAGATGCAATAGCTCCCACAAACTGTTTCTCCACTGATAAATTTAGTAGAAACCACTGGCCAAAGATAGTCTGCTAGCTGGTAGTTATCAGTAATGTCATTACTTGGGGGGATTCTGAAATATTCCTCTGGACTGCATTTAAGTGGTTCTGCCTCTGGCATGACAGAGATGTGAAACCATTTTACCTTGCACAACAGGAGATGATCTAGCATAAAATGACAGATTTTTATGCTTATCATGCAGAACTAGATTGCTGCTGTCTTCATTTGGATGCACAGCAGAACAGTAAGCAGTCTCCTTCCTTGTCTCCTCAAACCAGGGCTCCACCACACAGAGAAAGAGGGTGCTGATCTGAATGCCTCTGTGTCCCTGTAAGCAAATAAATAAATGTAAAGGGGAGCATATAGATAAACCTAAGTTTTTCAATCAACTGAGGGGAGGACATCTGCTATTTTGTCAGTATGTAGGCAGATTTTTTAAAATTTGATTTTAGTTTTTCACTTTCTCACAACAAAAGAAGCAGCGGGGGGACCTGTGAGCTGGAGCCTGTGGTCACTGCTGGCCCTGTCCCACGGCCAGGCAGTAGCACCTTTCTTCCCCTTCCGAAGGAGAGAACTGCTTGGGAAACTCAGTCCTGATTGATGACCGGTGTGCTTTTAGACAGGGGTGTAAAATGGTCAGGTTTTCACTTCATGTATCTTTATCTAACAAATAAACAAAACTGGTTTCTGCAGGTTTCACTGAGAGCCCTTGGGTTTTGAGGGAGGGGTGTTTTTGCTCCAGCAGCCCCAACAGCAATGACAGGAGCATCAGTCTTCAACCTGCAGCTGATTTTATCCCTCTCACTGTCTTTGGTGGTGGCATCTGGTACCACTGTCCCCAGCACAGCACTGCTCTCTCCTGTGACAGGCTGCACCCATGCCAGCCTTGACACACCCCATGGGCACCCCTAAAAAACACTTTAAGATATAGACACAGTTTTATTTTTCTTAAAACCTTGTCTGCATGCTCCAGCCTAGAATTCCAAAGGGATTGACACAGGATTGACCCCTAAGCTAGCAGCAGAATCTAGTTTCATAAAGCCGCTTTCCACCAACCTCTGTATTTGTATGCAGAAACTCATAGAAGACCCAGCCTGCCAGCAGTTTCCCACTGCTCCCTGCCTGCCCTTCAGTCTTGCCTCACTTTGGATTTATCATCCAGAATTCCCCCCTCCCACACCTTTCAGGGCTGCGCTTCCCTGGGCTGAGCACCTGCCGCGGGCAGAGATGTTCGCCCAGATCCGGCTTCATCTGCAGGTCCTGAGCGTGCTGCATGAAAATAATTAACACACATAACAAGGAAAGGGAGGGGAGAATAAATTATATGCAAATTTAGTCAAGGAGCTTCACAGAACTAATTAAATTGGATAGGAAAGCTGACAGTACAACAGCCGCAGAGACTTTTCCCCCTTCTGCTCACTAGAAAAAGTCTTGCTTAGATGGGCTTAATATAGCCTGGTGCAGAGCAGCTAGTTATAGGTTTGGGGTTTGGACTTAAAAGCCCCATTTACCATGGACAAAACTCATGTACGTGAGGCTTATTTAATGTGTGTGTATGGGGAGATTATTTAAAACAGTTAAAAGCAGAAGGCACAAAAGGTGCCTGCATACCTCTATTAGCAAAAGCCAGTCATAGCTGGCAGCACAGATGGAAAAAACCTCTAATAAGAGATTGTCACCATGTCGAAAGGGCTGGAAAAACCCAGTGGCAATACTCTTTGTAGACTAAAAATGAGGGCAGAAGAAGAATAAATATTAAATATTTGGAGACACAAAAGAAAATTTCCGCACTCACAAAGTTTCTGAAGCCCATCAGCAAAGTCCAGTTTTAACACAGTGTCAGGGGCAGAAGAGATCCCTTCCCAGACCCTGCTTTCACCCTGTGCCACCACACATCCTTTGTCACAGCTCCACTTAGCGGGTGCAGCAGGGGATTGGTCCATCCCTGCACAGCAGCTCCAGTCTGGCTGCTTTGGGAATCAGAATGCTCCAAGCATGCACCATGATCCTGCCTCCAGGACCTTTTTCTGGTTAAATACCGGTTCTTTGGAGTTCTTACAGAGCTGATTTCTGCCCTAGCTATGAATTACATTAACTCATTGAACCTGAGATGACCTGCCCAGGTGCAAAACTTGGATGCTTGCAGGGATACATGAATTCTAGTGTAGGGTCAGAAGATATCTCTAGTACCTGAAGGATGCTGTGAAACGACCTCTTTTCCTCACCTGAAATCATCAAGGCAGTGGCATTTTCTTACCTTGTAGAAAAGCTAAGAGGATGTTAATAAAGATTACAAGGTGCTCAGAGTCTGAAGCAGCAAGTACAATAAAAACACCTTTAAAAGACTGATATATGACCTGCCTCTTGCATTGTGACGGGGCCATGCACAGCCAGCTTTTTAATGGAAGGGTCATTGCTGGGGGCTGAAGTTTCCTGCACAGGCTTTGAGTGGCACACTGATGAGGATGGAGTGGCATGCAGGTGACTCACCAATTGATAATTGTATCAATTATTGTACCAGGGGAATGTGGAAAACCTCACGTTATAGACTGAAAGAAGAGGCTGAAGAGGCTGCAGTTTTCACTCTCCCAAGGCCTGTGAGTCTCTGGCACAAAGACAACTTCCTTGCCTTTATGTCTTCCATGGAAAGTTTTCCCTCTGTGGTGAGTCTTCAAATTCCCATCGATAAGTAGCATTCCCATTGATAAGTCAAATTCTGTCAACCTTGTCTGCTCACCTCACTTCTTCCCTCCACATCCATCAGTATCCTGCAGCACTTTGGGTACCTTCAGTGTAAGCCACAGGTGCCCAGCCATGGCTCGTTGGCTTGTGCCGTACAGGGAGCCAAGGACAGCTCTCTGAACCACCACTTTTCTAAACTCCACACGGTAATTTTCAGAGCTGTGTATCCTAGAAGAAATGGGAAGGTCTTTGGGGTCAGTCTTCATGTTATGTGACATGAGACCTGTAACTTTGCCTTTCAGTTCCTCAGTTTCCCTGGCAGAGGGATGGAAAGAATAATCATGAGAACTTCTCTGAATGACCAGTGAGTGCTTTCTAAGCACATCCCTAAAACAGCACCGTTCACCTCAGTACCTCTCTGGGAGTAAACAAAACCAGCATTTTCACCCCTCAGCCCAATAACCTTCTCACTGATACAGCAAGAGAAAGTCAATTTGAAAATTCTAATTTTATTTTAGAAATGCTTGGCACCAAGCAGAAGTCAAAGAAAGAAAGATAAAGCTCTTCAAGTTATCTCTCTTTTCTCCCATTCTTATCTTCTTCTAATCAAACCAGCATGAGATATCAAGCAATTACAATGCTATTTGCTCCCTGCTGGATACAACAATTAGCCTAAGATATCTAATGAAAGGAATTAAATTCTACATGTTTTATAGCAAATAGCTTTAATTTTAATTACAAATCCCAAATACATCATCTTCAATAATGATCAGCCCATCACATCTGCTAGGGGCTGATGAGAATTTGCCTTTTGTATGGTTTGGACTGAAAACTAAACCAGACTCTCCCCACACAAGAGCCCTAGTGAAGAGAATGGAAATTAGGGTACAGCAAGGATCAGAGCCCACAAAATCCCTGCAGAATTTCCCAGAGACTTAGGCTGTAACCAGAAGGCTCTTCATCTGCAGCTGTGAGAAACGTCCTTACACATCAGATCGAGGTTTGGGGATTTATTTCACTGCTGAGTGGCTGTTACAGCTCCCCATTTGGACTCCATCCACATAGTCCATTACATTTGCAACTGAAGCTCATTTTAGCAATTGTGTTATGCCAGGTATCTATCCCTGAGCACAACACACCCCTTGGCACGCAGACAGCACTCCACTAAGAGCAGCTGAGGTCTCAGGGCAGCTCATCTCCCAAGCCTCCCACCTCTGCCTAGATGGGAACTGGAGGTAGTGAAAGGTGAGGAACAGCCCAGAGCCAAATGCTGCCTGCCACACCTGTCTTTGAGCCCACCTGCTCAAGAGCACACAGCAAGGTCCACAAACTGTCTCCAGATCCATGCTGATGGCTTTGGATTCCCTGTCCCAGCAAGTAGAAAAGTCTCTGATGGACCTTGCTCTGTCCTGATCCAGTTTTGCTTTTGTTCTGAAATCTTTGCAGGCAGTTTTATCACCCATTACATGCCTGGCAGTAATTGCCAAACAACCCATGTCCCTTCTGAAGGGAAAATAGTACTTTTCTAAGTCACTCACACACTTCTGAAAGCTTTACCTGCAAACAGTTTGGAAAAATGGGTAAAGTCTCCTTGTCAAAGCTGTATTTTTCTTCTTTGAGCACAGAAACAACTAAAAAGAAAGCAAAATTTGTGTCTCTGTGGCTGAAAATCAAGCTGTGTTTTTGCAATAAGATCTATGTAAATGCTCTATTGCTTTTTCTGGTTTCATATTTTTATTCCAATATATTTTAGTGATATAACTGAGTGAAAATAAGCTGTGTTTGGGTCAATACAAAAATGAAATTTTTATTTTTACCACGATTTGAAGAGAAGCATCACAGAAAGACTGAGATTTAATTGCTGGGGGAGATTCACCATTTCCCTCCAACTCTCCTGCTCCATGTTTATTGAATCCCAGAGAGTCGTACTACAGTGGATAAAGCCCAAAGAAAATATGTCCTGCCTGACAACTGCAGAGAGACCAACTCCTGGAGGGGGCTTGTGGCTCTGCCCCATCCTGCAGACATCCCTGGCTCTCATGGGCATCGCTGAGCTGCCCTCTGACCCCCGATGGCTGCGAAAGACTGAGTGCTTCTGATAGTTCTTAAAGACCCTGTAATATACTGGGCAATCACTCCATGTTCATGGCATTGTAGCTGACCTTCATTTTCATGTTATGATACCTCTTATTCCCACAGGCCTCCTAACTGCTCACAGGGGCTACAATTTATACCTGTCACTTACTCACAGTGACTCCTGAGAGAACTGCTGTTGCACAGGCCTGCATTTTCAATTCCATTTGTTGCTCAGAAGCAGCAGGAAATAAGAAATAAGGTTGAATCCTGGTTTCTCTGCATCCCAACATGATCACCCACATAACACCACCGGATCTGCCATGCTGCACCAGCGGGTTTTGCCTCTCTGGCTGTGGGGCTACCTGACCACACACAGATCTCAGACAGTGCTGCCATCCCAGAGACAGGCAACAGTAATCCATCATCCCTAATCTTTGTGCTGCACATCCACACTCCATCCACACTGATTTGTCTCCTCCAGCATCCCGGCATAACTAATAACACCAGCATTTATAACAGCAGTATCACGCTGTGTACCCCATCCAGCTCCATAATTCATGCATGGTGATTTATTTGCTGTGGACACAACTAGAAAACATATTTGCTGCTTCCCTCCCCTCCTACGTGCAGTGTAACATCACTGAGGAATGTGGATGCAGTGCAGAGGCACCCAAGTCAGGGAAGCAGCCCCACAGCACAGCCCCAGGCAGGTTCAGCTCAGGGTCAGGAGCCAGGCAGCTGTTTGGTGTCATGCTGCACCAAACAGGCTCTGCTGGGATTTAGCATCTTCTCTCTACATTCTGGGCAAATGCTGGACTGATCTGGAACTTTGTAGTGCACTGATCTGCTGGCTGGGATGACAGATTGTCAAAAGAACCAAAATGTCAAGAGGTAGGAATGATGTGTCAGAGGGAGCTTCAGGAGATCCTCTGGAAAGGACTGCTGTTGAAAAGAAATTCACCAGTGTCTGAAAATCCTTCATATAATGTTTGCCCTGCCCATATTTTAACCTCTGCTGCAAAAGAGACTCCACAGTTCCCAGCAGCCTGTTGAGGGGCTTTGCCCTCCCTCCATTTAACACAATTCCTTTTTTAATTCCTTCTGGTTGTGTGTAGTGGCTGTGGGCAACAGCTAGCCACTATGAATATATCATGTTTATATACATTATATACAATGTGCATATTTCATGCAATGAAGCAGTTAAGACCTAATCAATTCCTCCTTTTTTCTAAGCTTTCTCTTGTCCTGACTTTGTCCCCATTCCCCTGGTGGGTGTACACCTACAGGTTTCAGTGTGCTGGGAAACACTACCCAATACCTCAGTGATACGGAGTGATATAGAGGTACCACGACAGCTATAACTCAGGAGATGAAACATGGCAAATAGCCTACAGGGCCAGCTCTTGTCTTTCTCCAGCCTTTCTTGGGGATTCCTGGTTGAGGAAACAACCACAAGATCCACATGCAAGGCTGACTCCACAGCCATGGATCTGGTACTGGGATCTCTGCAGGTTCAGAGAAAGGAACTGACCCTCCATCTCCTGCATCCCCTGTCTGGGAATACCAGCTCTCACAAGGTGGGGTTGTCCCTCTGTCCTACACTTAGCAACACACACACATGCAATTTAAATATCTGGTTCTCAGTTTAATAAAGAAAATATCATAAAACCTCAATATCTCTTGCTAAAGTAGAATATTCCTTTCAGAAATAATCCAGTTCACAGGAATGACCCAAAACAGCACACAGAAAACATGATGCCTTTGTGCTGTGATTTGTTCCCCAAATTGCTCTGCTTTGACCATTCATATGAGCATTGTCTGAGCATGCAGCAGGGAGTGTTTTAAGATATAATTGCTTTACCCATCATCACCAGAACCACCTGTCTTGGGGTCTGGGATGTTTAGATTTCTAAAGATATAACTGTCTCCAGAAAGCTCTGGAGGTTTCTTGGCTCTCAGGCCTTAAGGTTATGACAGTGATGTATGGAAAATCTATCTCTGAAGAAGTAAAGGTTTTTAACATTTATTCTGTCATCCGAAACATATAGGTAGTGACTAGGTCAAAGTGGGGTTACAGAGAGTGAAGTGAGTGAAAAAGAAAGAACCAGTAAAAATATCCTACAATTCTAAAGTAAAAATTTCCACAATATTATATTTACAAATACTCACTAGCATGTATTCTTACATGTGTGATTTTGGCCATCTTGGAAATGAGAAGTTTTATACTGTGATTTTCACAGTAATGTCTAAACAAAATAGGAAAACTTTCCCAGAGGCAAATGCACTGCCTCCTGTATAACTTTTTTCAATAAAGCAGATAAAAAAGGTGAATTTTTAAAGCAATGATTTTTCTAAAACATCCATTTTCACAGCACCCATCTTCATATCTTTTTTTAATAAAAGAAATTTAAACAGTTTGACAGAATTTCTCTGTGAAGAAGATCTACTGATATGCATTCACAGCAAGCTGTTACCCCCATTTTCCCAACCTTCCTCTGTTTTTTCTGATTAGACTATAAATTCTTTGAGAAAAAAATTGTCTCTCAGTGTGGGAACTCCCAGAGGCAGTGAATTCCTGGGTGCCTGTGCACTGCCCAGAACAAAAATATACTATTCTGACAGAGTCCAGCTATGTACTAGACCTTATAGCAATCATGCAAAGAGAAACATAATTCCACTTTATGGACTTAGTGTGGACAATTTAAAGGTTGCTTGCATTTGATTTGGAAGATAACCCCTGAACGATAAAAGGGAACAGATAGCTTCAAAAAATTGCCTTTGACCTACTGACTTTGGCAAAGTGGTCAGTGGAAAAAGGTGTCCATGATGAAAAGACTCCTGAGGCATCTGGCCATCAAGCATCCAGGAATGGCAAAATGCTTGGCATCTGGCTCCAGTGAAATGCAGCCTCCATCCTCCATCATTGATGATGATCACTTTAGCTAATGAGTGAATGGCAGAATACAAAGGTGTTTCTGACCGTGTATATATGGTACAGCTTCCTGTTCCCAGCAATATACTGGGAGGATAGAGATTTTGTTGTTACTTGATGCAGTTGCACAAAATCTTTACCAAAATATTCACACAAACATAAGAAGGTCTTTGAGTTTCAGCCCGTGCCATTAAGTTTTGAAGTTTCTCTGGCTTTCACCTCTGAGTTTTTTGTATCCCTGCCTGTACACTTACACACAGAGAAGCACCTTTTCCCTCTCTTTCTGTACAACACAACAGTGTCAAACAGCTTGTGCACCCCTGCAAAATGGGCAGTTGCTGTAGGCATGATACCTGCATGTAACTATTGTCCAGGCATGGTCTTTATATATCTCTTTTCATGCAACCTTGATAAATGCAGCCTGCTTAATATGGCTAAGATGAATGAGGCAATAATTTCTGGACAAGACACCAGACAGGCAGACTGGTTTGATTTACAAGGCTATGTTAATAAATGCCAGTGGCATGTTTTGTTCTTCAGGTTGCTGGATGTGAGGCTCTGCTTCTGGGCTGTTGTCAGTGCAAGGCTGGGAATTCACCTGCTGCTGCTGAGTTATGAGGGGGAAAGCACTGCAGGGCTGGGAGGAAAACAGGGTGAGAGCAGTTACCTGAGCCATGCTGCAGGTGCAATTTTTGCCGTATGAGGTAGATGCTGCAATTTGTGGTATCAGAAATTTACAGGAACTTCACTGTGTCTCCAGGCTGGTTAATATTCAAATACCCAGTGTCTCGGCAGTGCAACATTTCTTCTGCATGTTGTGTTTTCTCTTTTCTAAGGAGGAGTTTGTGTTGGTGCGGAAATAGCTGGATTTTTGAGTTATGTCCAGCAGAGGTGAAGCTCTCCAGGAACTTCCCCACCGTGTGAAGTATCAGGAGCAGTGACTCCAAGGGCTTGTGACACTCAAAGGGAGCTGTGTCCAGCACAACTACTAGAAGCAAATGAGGACTGGTGTCATGTCAATGAGGGAGACCTCTGAGCAGAAGAGAAACTCTGCACCTAAATTAACAAATTACATCAGGTGGCAAAGTAGGGTGGCATCAGAATTTGTCCGTTCACACAAATGAGAATATGGTTTTTGAGTCCTCAGGGAGGTGTTTTTGTAACCCAAATCCTAATAGTTACCTTAATTTTCTCCCTTCAGCCAGCTTTCAGTGCTTGGAGGCCTTGAGTAGAGCTTAACAGTCAATGCTGCTCCATGTTCATAAAATATAAGTAAATTAATATTGGGTCAGACAAGACATGGTGGGAACGTTGCACGTAATGAGAAATACAACCAGATTCCAATCCTGGCAAATTTTAGAGAAAGATCCCAGCTAGAAGAATTTTGAAAGAAAAAACAAACAAAAAACCAAATCAAACCAAACCCAGCCCCCCAAAAAACCCACAAAAAACCCCCTCACTAATAATAATTTGGTTGACTTTTCATTATTTTTACTCCCTGAATTTTTATGTCATACACCAGTCACAAACTTTCAACTTTGTGTCATAAAACTGCATTTTGGGAGTGGTGGGAGACAGTAACATGAGAGAAGAGGCAGTGAGTGTGACCCTCCTACCCTTTTCTCCTTGCACATGGTGTCAGCAAAACATTTCTGCACAACTGCTGGTACGAGTTTACAGAGAGAAAACTGCAGGAATAGAGCTAAAATGCCTGAAGGCCAGAGGCACATCAGAATTCCTGTGGCATTGTTGCACCAGTTCATAATTCACAGAGAAAAATACAGACTGATTTTTATTTCTGTGTGCTCTCTGTAGCTGCACTTTGCCCCTTTTACAAGCTACAGCCTTATTTCCTTTCAGCCCTTCAAAATTCTTTCATGGCCTCCATTTCTGTATCACTGATGTGCAATGGGTGTTAGTGCCATTTATTGGAAACATCAACCTTTTGCTTCTACTTCAGTAAAGCTAACTGGGAATAGGAAACCATGAATCTTGTTTTGGTCATAAAACCCCAGAAGTTAAAGAGGGTTGCTGAGCCACCTGGCATTTGTGGGTTTCTGCTCACAGGTGCTTCTCTCTTGTGGCTGGAAAAAGAGGATATTTTCTATGTTGCTACCCTTGACAACGTGTGGATTTATCTTGGGGAAAAAAATTCATCCAACTGGTTTCCCCTAGAAGAAAATTACACACCTCTACCACTCTGTCTGTGAATGGCAACTTGTCCAAGATATTTACCTTGCCTCTGGTTTTAGCTGAGGCTCAGAGTATACTGACAACCCCATCACTCTGCTACTGGACCTGATGTGGAACGTTTCTACCTCTGCATTTCTAAAGGAATTGCATGTAGTCTGAGTTTGTAGAGCTTAAGCCTGGAAAGGGCTGTCAAAACCTGTCACTCTTATCCCCTGCCTCACCCCAGTTTATTTTCCACCAGACTCAGGGATTTATCCACACTTCTTCAGCAGTGGTAGAGAGCCCAGCCTGGAGTTTTCTGCCTCTCTGCTTTGCATGGTTCGGGAAAGCAAAGCAGTCACCCAGGTCAGAGTGTAAGGAAATTCTTTCAGGAATTGTTGTCCATTAACAGAAGGAATTGGAGCAAGGGCCAAAGCAACTTACCTGTCACCTGAAGCGGGAGAGGGGATGTCCTGGACATGAATATTTACTTTTTTTTCCCAAATCCCCAGACTGCAGAAAAATTGTCATCATTTTAGAATAAATATGCTTATTCTCAACCTTTGCAACTGAATCAAATGTATGACATGCACCAGGATTTATTTTTTTGCATCCTGAAAAATAATCCTCAGTTTCAGTCCAGACAAAATCTCTGCCATCACAGTCAGAGACTTGCTCGCAGGCAGAACCTTGGCTGAATCCCACTAATGGGACATAATGGGAATCTTGTTCTGCTCCCAGCCGCCACAGCAGAGAGGGACTAAATTCTTGGAAAAGGTGCCTGTACCTAAGGTAATAGATGGGCCCTAAACTCACACCAAATGCAATTTAATTCCATTTAAGGGCTAAAATTCTCTGTGGTCTTTGGGAATCTGAAGTGTCGTGAGCATGTACAGGATCAATGCTGGCATATTTTCACTTTCTCAGACAGGACTGACAGTAACTCAATGACAGTGAAGGGCACTCAGTGAGACTGGGATGGTGGAGCGCAGGACAATGCCGTGGTAGGAACAGACTGGCAAAGGTGCCTGTTTACTTCAGTTTGCCAAGCACAATTTGTCAAGGTAATTGCTCATCCCAGCCCCAAAAGTGAGCAAAGCTGTCAAGACTGTGATACTCCTGTATTTCCATGAAAACATGACAGTGGCCAAAATTCTCTCCCCTTCCCTCTTTCTCCCTCTTCTCTCCCTCTCTGCCCTCTCTCCCTCTCTACATACTGAAGCCTGTAATGACTTAGTACATCTTAACAATCTCCTGTGCACCAGCAGATGCCCAGAAATTATCTCTACACAAACTCCTAGAGAGGGCAAGCACAAAGTAATTCAGTTTATTTCAGCATCCACAATGTATTGCAAGGAGGAGTTTCTCAGCTTAAATGCACACTGGCAATTAATTTTTTTTCTTTTTTATCAAACCTGTTAATCTTACCTCTGCTCCCCAGCTCCCCAGCCGGGAGAAGCACAGAGCAGTTCCTCCTGAGTTGCCCTGAGCATGCCATTCCCCGTTTCGTAATCTCTAATTATATCCTACCTAGACCAAACCTTCTCTGAGCTGTAGCATCCTAGTCTGTGCAGCCATTCCTTCCCCACACATCTGGGTATCTGTGCTGCCTTTTTCCAGCCCTTCTCTCTCCTTTTAGAGAAGAGCAGAGCCAAGATGCACACAGTACTCAGCATGTGGCTGCATATCATTTAGTTCTCTTTTCTTCCTAATAATTTCTAAGTGGTAGTTTGTTTATTTGATGATGATTGATGATGATAATCTGATGATTGCACCCAATCATTTGTGGAGAGCCAAGACGTTAAGGGTAAGGGGTGTAACCAAGCTCCTTGGCATTGCTATCGGGCATGTGAGCCCTGGCAGTGGTGGGGGCAGGCATGGAATTACTCTGTGAAACTCGGGGAGCTAAACTGATTTTCAGTCAGAATGTAGTTAGCAAAGAAGTCACCAAGCAGGAAAACAGACTGACCAGGGCTCGACTGGAATATGGGATCAAGCAGCAACAAGAAATTGGTAGGGAGTTGCAAACCTATCAGAAGAGAGGAAAGAATCCTTCAAAGCCAAGAACAAAGCAGCGTCTGTCGGGAGCACAGCGATGAGTTAATTGAAGCGTCTCTCTTCACTCTCCTCCTCTCTGGCTATGGGAGCACCTGCTATCACTTAAAGGCAGCTCTCATTGTCACTTTCTCCTTTGGTTCACGTGCACTTGCTCATCCTTTGAGCTTTAATCTTTTGCTATTGATTTCCACCCTGTTAGCTGAAATATTGTCCTGCTCTTTGAGAAAGGCAATCGCCCAGACCACACTATTGCAAATAATATGTACTTTGGAAAACAATGATTGAATTCCCGTATTATCCGCTGAAGCAAAAAAACTCTACCCTGCCTAAAAGAAAATGCTCTGCAGAGATAAGATCATAGAAATTCATCAAACTGGCTTCAGGGGTTTTGTGTGTGTGCATGTGTTGTCTTTTTTTTTTCTTTTTTTTAATTTGCACCACCCTGGAGAGATGCTGAGATTAAAATGCATTATCCTTAGATACAGGGGCTAACCAATGCAGTGAGTTCTGTCACTCAGAATTCAGACTGTAATTCACTCTCTGGAAATTGCAGATCCATCCTGAGATAAATTTCAGCTAGAGTGCAAAAGAGCCAGCTGCACTTTTACATGCATATTTAGTTTGTGTCTATGTATATACAAATCTTCTGATAAACCGCCATAAATCTGCTACCATATGTTTCAATGATTCAAAGGAGAACTCTGTGAACATAAGGGGTTTTATTCCTCCCTCAAAATGGCACATGAGAAATAAAATGTATCCATGTCTTATCTGTTGATCTGTAGAACTTTAAAGGCCATCGATTTATTTTATTATTATTGTTTCACTAAAACATGGTGCATTTGATAGCAGAAGCTACTGTTAAATATCACTGCCTCAGATTAGATATCTAGGTCTAGAGCTAAAGGTACTTCAGTAAAGTTAGGCCCAGCTTTTTGGATGAGTGTTCCCATTTTTTTTTGGGACATCTGTACTATCAGTTTAGTGTTCTCCAGATTTTCATGTTAGGACATGTAGGATTTCTCTCTTCTTCATGCCATTTCCTGACTTTTCTTTTGTAATGTAGTAGAAGTGGCACTTAAAACTTTCTACAAGGGTATTACATCCATAACAAGAGCAATTCCATTTTAGTAGCAATTCAGATATAATGGAAAGACATATTAAATTGGAGGTGATGTTACAATAAAAATCATGCCATTATAAAAACAATAGAGCATTAAAACCAGTATTAAAACAGAAATATTTTAATAAAGGCACTAAATAAACCAAACAAAAGAAAACCAGGGATGAAACAGGGACAATAAGAGTTTTTTATTGCCACACTGATTTTGCTTTATTTTAATGTATTGACGGAATATTTCATTACAACAGCTCCATAATTTTATCATAAATGTAAGCCATAAAGCATGCTTCTTGCAGGCAGTGTAATTATTTAATTTCCTTTCCAACGGTAGGAAAGGGCATGTGCAGTACATGGAAAAAGCAGAATGAGTTATGGACTGGATGGAAATCCCTTCCTGCTGTGCAGGAGGCTGTATTTCCTGCATTTCCTCTGCCAGAGGAGATGTAGAGGGAGTGGGGAGAGCTGGTCCACAAGGACCTGCTTGGGAGAGTGTGTGGCATGAAGAAAACATATGGCAGCATCACCAGGAGTCCCCACAGTGCACCAAAAATATAAGTGTGGGTAAAAATATCCCTTCTGGAGAGAAGTAAATGATTGGTAAATATCTGCTCAGTTCCACAAAGATGGAGCGATAAAATGTGGCTTAAAGTTGTGTTAAACAACTTTAAAAAATGCGTTAAACGGCGGCAACTTTACCTTCTTCTTTGGGAGTAAAGCCCCCCTCCCCTTGTACAGAAAAGTGTCGAGAAAACTGCTGGTGTGAGATTTGCACACGTAGCTTCTCTCCAGAATGTGCTCAGTGTAAGTAAGAGAGGTGGGGGTCGGAATGGGGGGAGAAGACTTTTTAAAAATTGCTTTCAAAACCTTACCAACAGGTTATTCAGAAATTTTGTAAATGCAATTGAGTTTTCTACCTCAGTTTTAGGGCTCTGCTCCTGGGAATCCCAGCAAAGGTGAGGCTCTGGGAATTCAAGCTTGAAGGAAACTTTTCTGGCTCCCTTGGCAGCCTCTAGAATTCTGGGAGTTCAAACTCCCATATCCCCAACTGGACTCTTATTGCCCTTATCACCTTCTTAACCCTTTTCCACACAGCCCTCACAGATTCCATTACATCACTGCTAAATTGGGTTAAATGAAGACTTCAAGGTGTGGAAAATCATGCAAGTCGTGTTCACATAGTGTTTTTCCATTCTGAGTAATGAGTTCTTCTTCATTTATTTAATAAACAATGGAAATATAAGCAATTACTAATGAGTCTGACAGTGGGAATGGCAGCGCTTGTGATAAGCTTTATTTTTAATGAACTTCATTCCACCTCAACCCCTAAATTTTTTTCTTCAGAATATATTGTAGGAAATACTAGTCCTTTAAAAGCCTGGAAAACCTAAGAAGCCACTGAAATCTGTAATTGAAATGCAAATGAAAAGCCCCTGGCACACCAAATCAATTTTTCTCTTAATAAGAGATGGAAATAGAAAGCGACACAGAAAAGTCCTGGTGCTCTACATAAAGACAAAGCTTTCTAAGTGGTCTGGTGCAAAACAGAAATTCCTGTTTGCTACAGTCACACTTTTAAACTGCTCCATTGTCAAGTGATGATGTGACACAATTAAGAGGCTGCTGTTTGGTTACAGAAGCCATTTTCTTCAAGGTACAAATCTCCCTCAAGACCATAAAACAAGGATTTCCAAGCTCACACCTGCAGTGCCTGGCCTCACTGGATTCACAGCTCCTCCAGACAAACTCACTGTGGGGGTAGTGTCAGCTCTGTGTCTCATTGCCCTGGTTTTGCCCCGGTACTGGGATACCTGGAGCAGAGATAACCTCACTGTGCCCAGCTCATTATCGATGCCTGGCTCGCATGATCGTGTTTCAGTGTTTGATCCAAAGATCACAGAAGTTAATGGAAAGATTCACCTTGACTTCTGTCCATAATTAGGGTGGAGGAGAGCAGAGAGGATTGACTTTTTAGCAACTGAATGATTCATGTAATCAATAAATAGATAGAGTTAACATAGTCAAACCAGGTAATCTCCTGGAGAGTTTTAAAGGAAACTTAACTTTCTATACAAACTTTCCATGGATAGAAAGTTTTCAACCAGAAACAAGGTTTCTTAAACATTTTGTTTGCTTTTCAAGAACCATTCCCTCCGGTTTTATTTGAACTAACTTGACTTAAACTGATCTACTATAATTCCATTCAGAGCACAAACACTAAATTAGGCAGTGATATAGATTTTCTGATGCCTCCAATCAGAACATAGATGATTCAACTCCTAAAATTTAAGAAAACAATCATTTTACAAACAAAGAAATATTTTTTGATTGCAAAAGTGCTTTCTGCTGGATCTATGTAAGAACCAGGGGGTTGTGAGGGTGAGAGTCCTGGCAATAAGGATTATGTGTGATCAGAGCAGGGTCAGGGGAACCACTGTGATGTTTGAAACCTGTCAAGGGGTCAGCCCAGCAAAGCCTTCACAATTTCTATCCCCTGCCCCTAATTCTGCCCAGGTCAGACATGGTGCTCATCCCCCATGTGCCCCAATGGCCCCTCTGTCTGAGGTACAAAGCATCTTCTCTCAGCTCTCTATCGAATCTCACCCTGAGTGGCAGGAAGGAGGCAGTGCTGTGATGCACTCCACACATCTTTATGTCTGGAAAAGAATAAAAACTCCGTACAGGGCCATTTAAGATGCTGAGAGCTGGCTGGTGTGTGTGACCTTGATGTACAAAATGCCATCTTCACTTTTCCATTTTCCTCCCTTAGCAGAGAATAATTACATTAGTGGGAGATTTCAATCCAAGAGCAACCTGCTCCACTGACATGAACAGGAATATTCTGGTGATTGATTTCAGTGGCTTTTAGATCACCCTTGGGAGTGCTAGCTCTGCACAGTGCTGGAGTACTGTCCACTGGGGTTAACTCAGGTTATACTTCCCATGAGGGCTCTGGGAAGCTCCAGAGCTTCTGGGACATTGGTCTCAGAAAGGGTTGCAAGGTGTTGCAGAGGAAAGTGTGACAGCAACACTGGGAGCCACACGCCTGGCTGACTCAGGAAAACACTGACACAGATTTTCAGATTTCCGTACATCCTGCTGGTGTGTACTCTTTTGATCCTCACCAGGACAAAGGGTAATGGCTTTTAAACTGACAGAGAGCAGGTTTAGATTGGATATTAGGAAGAAAATCTTTACCCAGAGAGTGGTGAGGCACTGGGACAGGTTGCCCAGAAAAGTTGTGGAAGGCCCATCCCTGGAAGTGTTCCAAGGTCAGACTGGATGGGGCTTTGAGCAACCTGGTGTAGTGGGAGGTGCCCCTGCCCATGGTGAGAGGGGTTGGAACTGAGTAGCCCCTAAGGTCCCTTCCACCCCAAGCATTCTGTGATTCCATAATCAACATAAGCTGAAATCCTGGCTGTTATCCTGAATCCAGCAAGGTGAGTCTGGCTTTATCTGTGTGTGGTTGTGCCTTTCTTCACTGCATAAACATGTTTAACTCTGTCATTTGCTTCCTTCCCCAAATAGCAGAGAAAAAAATCTTTATTTATTGGTCTTGCCTCATACTGATATGTTAATTAAAAGGTTTAGCTGCCGTATGATGTGAATTGTGGGTAAAAATGTTATGAGGAGAAAAGGAGACAGAAGGGAATGAAAATGTCATTGTTTCAATCCTGCTGCATTTTCAATATGAGCAGTATTTTACCTGGTAAATGACTGTCTATTATGAACTGTGCTGCATAAGTTTTTCCCCTCCTAGTACCCGTTGAACAAATTAAATACTTTGCTGTGGGTTAAATGCAATGTCAGATCATGCATGTCTCTCAAGAGAAACATATAAATGGGCGGTTATTTCACAGGAAAAAAATGATTCACATTCCCAGGCCATTAGGGAAATACCAGCAAAAGTTATGTGGTATAAAAAATATAGGAGCTGGGTTTGCAAGCCAGTGTTCAATCACTGTAGCCTTGAACAGCAGGTTAAAGTCAGGGAGGGCAGTAAATCCAGCCATGGCTCTTTAACCAGTAGAGCCAGAAGCATGGATCTTGTGCCAAAAAAAAATAGGTTAAAGGGGAGGAAATTCATTTCCAAAGCTTTTTCAGAGATAAATACGAAAAAAACTGACTAGATGTAGAGGTTCCAGCCCTCATAGGTTGGCAGGTACGGATGTGGCTCTGAACAGGCTCTGGGATCTGTGGGTGTGAGGCCGGACCCAGGCACAGCGCTGAGCAGGCTGGCCATCAGTCAGCACAGCACCCTGATGTGGCTCTGGCTCCACACACCTGCAGGATGCTGGGCAGGCAGTCCAGGGGAGAGAGGATTTTTGAAAGAGCAAATGGCTTCCGTTCCCAAAACAATGCTTTGCTGAGGTATGTGAATTAGCAACATAAAGGCTTCTTCCTCTGTGAATAAAACCTCTAAGCTGAGAAAGAGAAGATCACAGGGAGAAAGAAGAGTAAAGCGAATTTTAGCCCATTAGAATCGCTGACCCACATGTATTCCTGAGTCTTTTGCTGTAGGCAAAGCTTTAAGTTAGCTCTTCCTCTCTTTTTCTTTGTGAGGACTTGCAGCTTCCTGTCATATACAGCACAACACTGTTGAATTTTGTTAGAAAAAGGCCATTAATCTTGGCTGATCCTAAATTTCAGTACAAAAGTACACCCTTGCTCCCACTCGCATTTCACTTGCTCCTGCAAGGTGATGTGCAGCTTGGGGATCAATACAGGAGGGCTATAAAAGAGTATTTACCCAAAAAGAGCAAATGTAAAAACAAACACAGGAGGAAAGGAGATGGAGAGCCGCTTTCCTATCACTGGATTCTGTATTTACCCCACAGACACCGCTGAAGACCATCCTGTCCAAGTCCCTTGGTCAGAGCCCAGTCAGTGAGAGCAGGGTGCTCAGGGCCATCTTCAGTCAGGTTTTCAAAACCTCCAAGGGTGGAAACTCTGCAACCTCACTGTTCCAAAGTTTGACTGTCCTTTTAGGAACACGGTCCTGAAAACTACCTCCTGAATCACCACATCTGGTTCTTAAATCATGTAAGATCCCTCATCAACTGGTACAAATCCAGTTTGGCTCTGGACAACTATTTTTATTACCAAGCTGGTCTAATTTTTCTGATGGCAAGAAATCATCCTGCTGTTTCCAAGTTGGGTGTATTCTTAGCCCATTTGCTCCTGTGCCAGTACTTCTGCTAGTTCCTCCCAGGTGAGGATCATAATTTATCATCATAATCTTTGACCATAAAGGCCTAAAGTTTTTGTTTGTAATTAATTCCACATTTTTGCAGGTCTGCTTTGGTTCAAGTGTTGGTTGGTGGTTTCCTTCAGTTTTCTTTTTTTAATGAAATATTTCCCTTTTACCCCTGGCAGCTACAGCTCTACTGGAACTACTCTGCAGTAAGTCTGACTACAGGTGCTAAGCATGAATGAAGACCTTTAAGGGGAAAAAAAAAAGTCTATTTATGTAGCTAAACCTCATCAAAAGAAGCAAGCTCAGTTCTAGCTTCATAAGCATATACACAGAAAATATAACTCTTTCTCCGGCAATACGTGGAAAATCCTGCAAACCTGCAGCTGGAAGCAATGCACAGAACAGACACAAAGCCAGGCTGCAGTAGCTGTCAAACACCAGCAAGGGGAGATGAGGCTGCTCCAAAGTACTTTCTTACTGCTTTCCAACCACTGACAAGGTCAGGGTTTGTTTGTTTCTTTTCCTCTGCAAAAAGAAAGCCTATGCTTTGCACAAAGACTCCCTCTTGCTCAGGGACTTGACAGCAGTTTAATTGTAGTTAATAAACAATGAGAGTTAAGTTTTGTTTTCTGTATTTCTCGGTCCCCAGTTCTCTCTCTAAGTGGAGAACCTGTCAGATCTCACGTTGGGAGGGCGGCAGTCAGACAGCATCTCCCCAAACGTCCCCAGCACCCCACGCACCTACAGAGGAGAGGTGCTGTTGCTCCTGCCTGCTGGAAGTGTTCCTAGTGCACACAGTGGGACAGGGTGTCACATATCTCAAATTCTTCTCTCCAAATGATGCAGGGCCTCGGGGCACATGTACAGCCACGCACAGCAGTGCAGAGCTGTGCCACCAAGGCGCTGTCCCTCCACAGAAGCAGCTCCACTGGACATCCACAGTGACAGAGCAGACACAGGCCCAGCCCCTGGCACCACACCTGCACAGCCTGGCCAGGAGTGCAGGAGAGGTACAGCAGGTCCACAATCCCTTACCTCACCAGTGCAAAGCCCAGTCCCTCAAATACCCTGTGAAACCTTTGAAACGTGTCAGGGGCTTCTTTGTGTCAAACACCATCAAAGATGTGACCGAGTTGTGAGTCACCCTCCAGGCTGTGGCTGCACAGTGCTGAGCAAACCAGGTGAAAAAAGACTTCAGCTGCTACTGATGCATCTTCTTGTCATTTCTGACTGACATGAAGGCACAGAGGCCAAAACATTCCACTGGTTCAGCCCAGTCACAATCCACACTGCTCTGCATCATGCAACTCTGATACCACAAAACCAGGATTGTGACCTCTCTATAGAGTTTATTCTGCAAGATTTGACTAATTCCTTCCATATTTTCACCCTCACTGGTCACATATGAGATCATGCAGGCAACAGAGTGGTCTGAACGGCTTGAGGACAGCCACACAAGAGGCTGGAAGCAGCAGAAATTCTTAAACGCAGAGCCTCAACTTTTATGTGCTAATCAAAGAATCTGTCTTTGCATCAATCCTTTATATCAGAGTTGCACTGCAAGAATATTGAATTCCATGTCAGCTTCCATGGTCTTCATTGTTTGATCAGCACTGATTGTGTGCATTACTGAAAGACAAAATAAAAAAAAAACAATCAGTCAATGCTGTATCTTCCTTCCCTTTTTCACAATGGTATCACTTCATCTCCCCCTCAATGCTTTCAGACGTCTCATAACAAGTGCTTGTGAGCATCTCATAATCTTTAACACACACGTTTTACCATAGGCCAGTGAGGTGTGACTGTATTATTATTCCCATTAGAAGACCAAGTACAAGAAACAAAGTTTTTTATCCACCAAAGCCATTAAAAACTAATAAACGCTGACAGCTAATTCCCAGAGACAGCAAATAAAACACCATCAGCAAAGGGACATCAGTGGGACTTACTTTCTCAAGCAGAAGTCAGCGGTCTGAGGACACTTGTAGCTGTAGGTGGACACAACTTCTCCAGGCCTTAGCATGAAGTCTCTGTGGGAGCCAAGACTCAGCACAGTGTCAGGCTCCAGGTCAGTGTCTTGTCCACCTAATCATCTTCAGAAGGCAGGGTTAGCAAAATGCTCCAGTGTGGAGGAGAGGGGATATGGAACTAACTCTACTTCTGGAGACACCCAAAACTGGAGCAGCATGAATATTGCCAGTGATTTTTATCAAAGACTGATGATCTCCTTTTGCCCAGTTAGCATTTTTGCTGGTGTGAAATTCTGGGGAAACAGAGGAAATTTCAGAATTGTCAGCATTTCTCACCATTATTTTAAAGACTCTCCTCCCATTCTTCCCAGAGCCATTCTTCACTGCCATCCTGTACTTGCCATGTTTCCACCTTGCCACTCTTCTGAGACCATTTGGTTTTAAGTGTGAAGCAATGTCCAGGCTGAGCAGCAGGGGAGGGTGGCACAGGGGACAGGGAGCAGGTTCAGTGGGTCAGACCTGAAACAGGAGTCCAGGTCCTCATTCCTATCAATGAAAGGCAGCAGAGTCCCCATTTAATGGGACACTAGAGCTACCTTAACCTGCAAGCAGGAACTGCTGTCATGGTTTGCATACAGTGGCGTGGCCGGGTAGCCTGATGTCCGTCTCAATTATTTGTCTGGAATCCATTGTAGCAGTAACTGAGAAGCCTCATGATCTTTCATGTGTTTGTCCATACATCAGCCAGGTTAAGAGGTTTAAATATGCCCTGTTCCATGGGAAGGGGCACCAAGGATAAAAGATATTGAGAGTATGTCCCCAGCAATTGATTCAACACACAAGCAAGTTTGAATTTTCTACATCAGACACTTATAACTATAGTTTCAGCGGTGAACTATTTTATTTATTGAAAGCCTACCCAGTACCCCAGGTGGAAAATACATTAAGATTTATGCTTGGATGTAATGCCAGTAATGCGAGAAGCATGGAAATATCTTAGTTGGATAGACATTGGAAGAGTCTCCTTTCCAGCAGGCATGTGATTAGTACAGCCCGTTCTGCTATGGCCACCCAAACCAGATTAAATCTGTTTACACAACCCTAATCCACCTCTGGCTGAATGGAGACAGCAGCTTGCCCAGGACAGAAGTGAAATTTTCAATAAACTGGAGAATAGTTCTCAAAGCTTCCAAAATACCTGGAAAATCTCTTGCCCTCGGAAGAACTAGACAAACTCCTGTCCATTTCCAGTTGGAGATAAGAAGTCCAAAACTGTTGTGTCAGATGTTTTGAATTCTCCTTGCTGAATGAAGGCTGATTTTTAGTGATTAAATATTTACTAGATATCCCATCCAGATCACACATCTGGCCTGAATATTTCCCTTGAAGCTAACCTTGAATGTCACAAAAATACTTAGGTCTCCTTGACCGAGCTGTATTGTTTAAGGTGATAAAGTGCGAGCAAAAAATTAATGGGCTGGTTGGTTACAAGAATATTCCTCCCTGAAGTATTATAGTGTCATCTCTTAATGCCTCAGTGATTTTGTTGAAGTTGTTGAGTATTGTCTTATGCATTAATTTGAGATTTGACGGGTGGAAAAGAAATGTTAAAAAAAGAAATCAATTTCCCATCCAGGCCTTTCTGCAGCAACCTTACCTACTCTGAGGACTCTACAATATAAAAAAAAAAAAAAAAAAAAAAAAAAAAAATATTTTGTGTGAGTCTCTGGTTAAAATACAGGCAGCACCCCAGTGGGTTTCTAAAAGTTCTGTGAGGAACAAAATAAATGATAAACAGGTATAGCAAAGTTCTGGATGTATTTTCCAAGACCAGAGCTAATCAATTCTGCACAGATAAGATACAAGCAGCTCACCAAGTTGTTGCATGTATAGAATCCAACCCTAATTAACTCTGTGTGTGTGAACTTTGAATTGCTGAAAAAACATGTGTTGTTAATTTAATAAATCTTCATTAATGTGGTGGGTAGCAGTGACCACCACAAGAGCCATTACAAATTGACCCGTTCCAAATCCTCATAATCCTGCACCGGAGAGATGCACCTAATTGGGCTCATTAAAAGTAAACATTGATTGGCAGGTCCGCTGGGAACCTTAAAAGGGCTGTGCAGTTGTAAAGAATCACTGCATTCCTGATGTCCAGAGCAGCAGACATTGTTTGTTGCTTCTGGTCCACAAAAACAGTGGGAAAACCGCTGGCAGGAAGTAGTGCAAAAGGCAGCAAGGAAGGATGTGGGGTTACACTTGCAGGTGAAAGGCCTTAAATATTACCACACTCGGATCACTTTAACCTCCAGGTGACTGGTGGAGGACGTAGACCACACAAAAATGTGGAGATAAGGGAAGTAAGGACCTCTGAACTGTGATTTACTATTGTTAAGACTTTGGGGCTGTTTCTCCAACACTTTATGTTTTGTAAGTCATTAGCAACTGCAAAATGAGTGTAGGAAAACATGGGCAAATCAATAGTGTATTACACAGGCATCAGTAATTACATAGCAGTGGGGAATTGGGCCTTGGGACTTTTCAATTATTTTCTGTTGCAAATGATGTACAGGCACCATTTGGGAAATCATGTTTTGGTCAAACACTACATATTTGCTCAGTGTGAGTCAGTGTTATGGAGGTAATCAAATAATATGAATCTTTCTGGGCTAAAAAAATCTATCAATCTCTAAGCCTCCATTTCTGACTCAAATCCAAAAAACCCGTTATTGGCTTATTACATAGCCTGAACGTCATCTGGCTGGGAAACTCATGTCATTGTGAGTGCTCAGACATAGCCCTGGACATCTAATTCAATGCACACTTTTCAGCCTGTAGTTTGCCTGCTTTTAAAGTCATTCTCCAACCCTTTCTTCCATAGAACATGTAAACTTAATTAATCTTTCTGTATCCTAGAGCTACACAGACATATGTGCACTTCGATGACATCTAAAAAACCTACTGCACATCAGGGGCACTCTGGTAGCAGTTTAAAATAAGTGTTCCTAACTTGCAAAGAGAGGACAATAGTGTGACCTAGTGTGGATCTCTGAGAGCAGCACCCAACAGGAGAGTGACACTTCACATGGGTAGATAGTGACAGGACAAGGGAAAACAGTTTTAAACTGAAAGAGGAGAGATTTAGGTCAGATGTTAGGAAGAAGTCTTTACTGTGAAGGTGGTGAGACCATGGCATAGGTTGCCCAGAGAAGTTTGGGATGCTCCATCCTTGGAAGTGTCCAAGGCCAGGCTGGATGGGGCTTTGAGCAAGCTGGTCTGGGTGGAAGGTGTCCCTGACCATGGCAGGGGGGTTGGAACCCTTTAAAGCCCCTTACAACCCACACCTTTCTTTGATTCTATGATAAATTGAATCCCATCTGTTCACCACGCTCAGTGTGAGCACACATGAGCCCCAGGTTACTCTGCTGATGTGCAGTCACTTACTCAACTGCCAGAGTTGCATGGCTTGTCTGAGCCCCTCGCATCATCTACTGCCCTTAGTTTCCTGCACCAAAGGTCTCTTGGGTGGCCAGAAGGTTGTCCCAGTTTGTCCCACTGCTGCTTATGCTGGTGTCACACAGGTGCATGAAGCCCAGATGCAGAGAATCCCTGTGCAGGGCTGTAGCAGCTCTGCCTCCTCCAGGACATCAGGCTAATGCTTCTGAGCAGACTGAGGTGGAAGCCTGTGAGGCACTTCATGTTTCATTGGAGCTTGACTGCAGAAAGAAGTGGAAGTGTCAAAAAGGATTAGTGTGTCAGTGGTTAAAATGATTGTGGCATGAAGGGACTGAGGGCTGCCAAAATCAAAATAACAAGAAAGTGTCTCTGAAGGCACTCCTGATGCATCGCTTTGACAGATGTGCAGCTCCTCACTAACTGCAATGAACAGTGGAGAGCAGGCTCCTCTGCAACAACCTCTCTGGATTGGGACCAGGAGGAGATTTGAGACAGATCCTGCAGAAATTTTATTCAAAACTGGCTGATTTGGTCAGATCAGAGAGTTTTCTGCCACTGCACCATTGCAAGAAAAAGGGATGGGGCTGACCATATGACACAGAACACATCTTCTGCAGTTTTAGACCTTAGCAGGACCCAGGTGTGGTGGGTATCAGTGACTCAGTGGCCTTCAGCAGGAGAATCCAGACTGTCCCACAGTTAGAGCATCTGCACTCTCACTGGAATGTATCTGGACAGTCACAGATTGCAAGTTTGGACACTTTTGCGGGGAGCTAACAGAGACCCACCACAGGCACTTGCTAGAGGTCAGTATTCCTTGACTCCCTTAGCTGATGAAGGGGAAGGAGGGTTTTATTCAGAAGACACCCTCAACTCAATTCACCCTCTGAATTCAACCCTTTCCTTTCATTCTTACATAGGGAGCACAAGAAAAAGAAATTTACACTCTGAGCATGCAGAAATGCTCATCCATTCCTGTTCCCTCCAGTTCACCACCCTCACAGCAATCCTACTTCCATCCAGCATCAGCTTTGACCCAGACTTATCTCTTTTTACTCCTTAGTCTAACAGCTGTGGAACCACGAGCTATGTTTGATAGGGGCATCTCTGCATCTCTGCTGCATGTCTGATGTGTGCTGTGCATCCTCCTCTTGTTTTCTGTGTCCTTACCTGCCTGGCAGGTGGGCTCTGGACCACAGAAAGTGACAGCCTTGAATGCCAGCTGGAGTGACTCACAGCACTGAGAGAAGCACTTTGCAGGAAACGGAAGATAAAATAGTACCAAAAACAAAAAAACACAAAAAGATAATGGCAGGTTGCTATTATGTAACTTCTGTTTCTGCCTGATTTTTTTTTTGGAGTTGTTTTTCCCAGCAAAAATAGAGTGAAACCACGATGTTAGATGTGCAGCATAGCCTGTGTAGTGCTTGGACTGCCTGCTGCTTCATATTTATTAATTGAGAAATCCTTGGGCAAATTGCCACTCAAGCCACAGTGTTGATAAATTCAGGAGTTGCTGGCACTCCAGCAGCATGCAAAGAAGCTGAACGGGACTGATTACATTGTGCAGCTCTATCTGCAGAAGGTTGATTATATGGTTTGCTTCCTAATTAAATATCTAAGCATCCGTTTACTGAGGAAAGCGAAATTGAGGAATC